>JAFBJU010000879.1:1525631-2125631 GCA_016785305.1 Colistium nudipinnis
GGGGGGGGGGGGGGGGGGGGGGGGGGGGGGGGTTGCGCTGCTCCCGTTTTTGTCGATGCTCAGGTACTCAAAGGCGCTTAGTGACACAAGTGACGTGACGCATTCCAGCATTTTGACGAGCATGCGTCCTTGCGTACCGCCTACGTGCACCCTTGCATATAGACCAGTCAGATGCTGCAGGCCATACAATGCATGTCAGTGTTACTCAAACACATGTCTGCATTCAAGTGCACTGTCTTCCAATGTGTACGGAATATATACATGTCAACTGTGCAGCCACTGTCGGTGTAAATGTTAATTTGTCCCCTTTTTCCATGACACTAGAGCAGGCATTGTCTTTAGTGGCAGCAGCTTTTGCCGGGAAAACAATTATTTGGACCAATAAAAAGCCCCATTAAGCCCCGTCACTTAATTTTGACAGTTGAAAGATGAATCATCTGCGTTGCATCAAGTTTGAACAGTGATTGACCCTGAAAATCTCTCTTACCATTTCACCATTCCCATTTAAGTTGGCCCAGAAGAGAGTCAGGGGAGTGAGAAACTGCTGATATTTGCAAAACCTGTGGTAGTAGAAATCGATTGAAATGACATTATACCTGAAATAGTTATGGGACAGGATTAAAAAACGGTCTGTCCAGCAACTAGAGAGAAGAGAGATAGATGGATTTGAGTTTCTTTGCCCAATTTTGATTGATCATCTTAACGGACAATAAAAGCTAGAAACTGCATAAAATATTGTTATCGACAGGTGGTTTTAATGTACTTGCAGGTCAGTGTATTTTTGACTTTGTCAAGCCATGAACCTGTGGAAAAGAACTGAAACTTCAAAACAAGTTACAAATTCCATTCCATTCCAATTCCATTGTTCAGAATCAAAATTGTATTGTATAGATATTTTTATCTCAAAGAAGAAACATAAATGATAACAACCCAGGTTGTTGTCTTAAATAAAACTGCATTCTCAAACATAGTTTTTTGCCATTGTTTTTACATTTTCTTTGGTTGTTAGACGGGTATGTTACATTGCATTTGAAAAATACAATAATTACTACCCATATCGTAATAATAATTTTGTAATTGGGTTATCTCTTGATACTGTGGCGACCCATGCAACTTTTTAGGGAAGATTCACAAAAATAGCAAACTCTGAGACAATTGGAGTTCGAAACGTATAGTGCCTTTTCATAAATTGTTAAGGGAAAGTTCAGTGTTCAGGGCGTTCAGACTTTCCTGCTTTCCTGTCGGGTAGAGCAGAGACAGAGTTCAGGGGTGGGGATTAAGTCTTGATTCCGGTCTTCTTTAAGAGAGCTGTCGGTTTTTTCCTTCCTCCAAAAACCCCAGCGTTCCTCTCCCAGGTTGTCCGTCACCCCTCGTGCTGCCTTCTGAATCTTCTGTTCACCCACACTGCCTGATCAGCGGTAGGCTTGTCCAATGCCCTGTCCCCATTGGATGCAACAGCTTAACTGGAAAGGACACTCCATCTATTACCTCTCCAAGCCTGAGCTTGGGGATCTGCCCCCTGGGCTGGGCTGTGCTCCCTGTTTTGCCACAATACATAACAGTAATTAGAGGAAATGAACGCAGGAATTTTAACAGTGACAGAAAAGTCACTTCTGGCACCACATAATCCCCAGGCTCTGTACTTAATGGAATGCTCGACTAGGTTTCCTCTCCCCTATCGCTTTGGCCACTGGCAGCAGTGAGATTTAATGGCAGCATCTGCAGGATCCGCCGTGGCTGTCCAAATCCCGGGGACAGGCACTTTTGTTTGCCTCTCAGCGAGACGCTGTCCTGACCTAGAGGAGGCTCTCAAACTTTCAAAAAAGATAGATTACGGACAATAAAAATAGAGCTGTGCACCCGTCACCTAACACTCCCCAGCACGGACACCTTTCAGCGGCTGCGACTGCACCAAATCGCTCGAAGGAGGGACGCTGAGACCACAAAGCTGCTTAGAGCAGTTGGTGGCTATAAAATCCCACATTGCAGACACTGAAGTTTTTTGTCCCTCAACAATGGACTTCAAATGAAGAAAAGTACATTCCATCACAATTTGGCACAAGGTGAAATGGTGACATTGATGTAACGCATGCTGCGTGCTGCCATAACAACCCAGTCTCACGAATATTTGTGTGACTGGTATGAAAATTAATGTATTTATTCGTTGCCACCGTAACGATATGGGCTCAAAAAACGAACAAACAAACGTAATTCCAGCCTCAGCGTGCACACAGACTACGCTGTTTTATCCGTTGTTTACGACATTGTCCATATTTTTATTTTGGACAATATTCATCTGCAACGTCTTAAGTCTTAATCCGACACACGCCTTCGATCGAGTCAAATGTACGCCGTTCCCCCGCTTGGGGCCCGGTCTACAGAGTCCATTCATAGCTGCACAGAGCTGCGTCAAGGCATGAGCACACACTACACTTCCCAGAATCCCCAGCTATGCTAAGAAGTCTAGAGCCGGAAATACGTTTTATCGTGCTTTCAATATATTTTACAGTAGTATCTACAATATTCCTTTACTCTAAAACAGACTTTGTCCTTGTAACTTGCGCAACACCAACCTACATTAGTTAGTTTTATTATTTATTATTTGATAAAACCCATTTTTTTTTGTTTTATAAAGCTAAAACTACATTACAGAATCCCAAATACTACCTATCTACCATTTAAGGTGGTGGGAAACACACCTATATATATTGAATATCTAATGACCGAAAATCTCTTTTACCTATTTAACAGCGTCCCCATTTGATGATTCAACCCAGTATGGCATATTCACACAGCCTTGGTATAGTTCTCAATATAACAAGTTTTCCCATGTATGTAGCTGCTTCTGGAGCAGAATGACAATGAGAACCTACTTATAGTCTTCAGACTGAAGTTATGTTTCTCTCCTTCTTTCTAATGATGTATTCTGGTTCCTCCTACGACAAACTTTTAATTTAGTCATGTCCTCCTCACAGCCCTGGCCCAGAGTTATATCTCACTGATCCCTTTTGAGACAAAGGGGTCTAACCCCAAAAATATTAAAACTATTAAAAACTACCTAACCTAATACTACTAATATTTCCATTACTATTCAAGTACTACACTTATTTGTGTGAAATAAACAAGCAAATATGGTGTGGGATGGTCTATTGGATGCCTGTATTTGACTATAATAGGTGAAAACAGATTCATGGTACATAGCAAAAGCCTTGAATAGATTAACCCTCCCCATTGAAATACGTTGTTTTTAAAACGTAACTCCAACCACGAATGTTTGTCAGACTGGGTTGGCCATAAACCTGTAGCGTAATGTTGACCCCTTTTGACAATGCTGCTGGGGTCAGATGTATTTCAGAAAGACTATTTTCAAACTCCATTCTTTATTTACATTTTCTCTGATTGAGTTTGACTGCCAAAGTGTTTTTTTAATTGCGTGTTTATTCACCTTCGTTTATAGTGTGTCTCCAATGCCACAACTCCAGGTCTATCACTTTCCTCCCTTTTCTTGTCTTTTTCCTCCTGCTGTACCTTCATTAACTGGACTAATTTAGCCTTGGCACACATTCTTTGCTCAATTTGAAACCATTTTAACTTACATCAATGCTTCAGTTTGTGCCTCAAAGGGCCAATTTGCTTCCACTTTGGATTGACTTTAACAGTTCAGGCCAACTTAGAAATGTTCTTTGTATTCCATCTGACCACAGCTTATTCTTCATATTTATGATCACGATATTTATGAAGTGTAACGTTTTAGCTTTAGATATGTAATCACATTAATGTTGTTTTAGATTGGGGATAGCATACTATTTTGCAGCAAAGTGTCCTGAAAACAAGAAGAAAAATGATTTGTGACTTGATTTGTGAGAATGTCACTGTATTGTAAACATGACACACATAAGGCAGGACTCAAAAGCAACGACTCTGTCCTTGACTGGAAAAAGGTGCAAAAACTGTTCAACTGAATTGAAACTTTTTAACAAAAGCTTGACAAAAGGGCTGGTTCAAGAACATACACATACAGTAAGTATCAAATAAAGGGATGTTTCTGTGGGGCTAATCTTATAAAGCATAGTGTATTACAACTATAATAATACAACTTGTACATAAACATTCATAGCCCAGGTTACAGAATATCCTCAAGTACACAGTAAAATGATGAATTAGCAATTTGCAAGGATAAATAGGTCAGACTGTGGCCTTTTCGTTTTTTTGTAATTTTTATTTAAGTCAACTGTTAAAATACGTGATGAATAATTGCTTAGAAAATACAAATTTAGCTCTGACCTCATGTGTGACAGTGCCTCCCTGACAACCCTGGCTGTGTATGATGTTTAATTAATATTCACAAGGTGCAACTCACGACGGATCTTTTGCTGCACGACCTTTCCCTCTGTTGATCACAAACATGCGCACTCATTTCGTTCCCGCAAATAACCATTTATTCTTCACACATTTACTGAAAATTACAGTTTATTGAAAGTACACCGAAAGGTCAGATAACACAGATACATGTAGCTAGGAGTTACTACTCAGTGCATGGCACATTCTCAGGGAGACGACCCATTGTGAGTCTTTGGCTCTTTGCCTCTAGAGTGTAAAAGGCAGAAAGAGTGCTGAAATATTAAATGTTGAACAGTTGGCCAGCCAACTTGAGCCTATATTTCAAAATGTAGAGGAGTAAATTAACCGTGCTACAATGAGTGACAAACAATATTCTAAGTTGGGTAATAGGAGTAGAAGTAGTAGTAGTAGTAGTAGTAGTAGTAGTAGTAATAGTAGTAGTAGGGGTATTTTTTTTTTAATTTGTCAATTGATTTATACTTATCACAGGATACAGTGTCAGACCTCACCAGTGCAAAGGGATTTTTTCTAGAAAGATCACACATTTAGAAAGCAGTGTCATCACTCAGAATAAAACTCAGATAAGTAAACAACAGATGAACAATCATGAGACGAGTTACCAGTGCCATTGCTACCTTTTTCCAAAGAAGAATTTCTAGAATGCATGCCATTTTACTATGGAGGTTTTCAGGTGACAGTTCGAAGTTTGGCAATTCCAGCGTCTCAGCTTTCGCAAACGAGGCTGATATGCGCATGGGTAGCCACACGCATGTGTGGGTGTGTGTTTTCATGTTCAAAAATGCATGTGTGTGTGTGTGTGTATTCATGTCTGTGTGCACATTGTTTTTGTGATAGTGCGCAATTGTGTGCTCTTAGAAAGATCCTTTAGGCAACGCAGGAGCTCCACATTTTGGACCATGTGCCGTCTGCTCAGTTGTCTTTATGGGGATTTGTCGTTTTTCTGCTGCCTCCCTCTGCCTCCTTGCTGTCATCTGAGACCTTCGTGTTGAGTTTTTCAGTTTGCACCTGGTTCCTTTGCTGTTAGGTTCAGAAGATAACTATTTATAATGAGCAAGAATGACAGAAAAATGTTCCACAGTAGACATATGAAAGTATATGTTCAGAGCAGGAAAAGGTCCCAAATATTGGGAGATACAAGAGGGTAGACAAATATAGTTTTTATTCTAATAGAACAAAACACTGATATTGTTCTTTAATTGTTTTTTGGCAGTCAGTTCAGTTTAAGCGCTGTTGACTTTATATTATGAGTTGTTGCTATTAACAATTTATAAAGCTTAAAGAGCATATAAATCGCCAGTTTTTGCCAAAACATGCTGCTTTATGTAAAAATTACAGAGAAGTACTTATTTTTTTAGCCATTTTGGATGGTGAGGTGAACTTGAGCTGGCTTTGTTTTAAATTGTGGGATGCAAAGAAATATTATTTTATTATGATATTTATTGTGGCAATTTATGATGGAGCAGGACTTGCTAAATGTACGGTACATAAATATTATGTTGTATTAGAGTATGACAAAAAGTGACAGTATCCATCTCCCTCTGTTACGAGGTACTTAGTTATGAAGCGCTGACATTTAAAGGTGCAGTGCTCTGTGATTGGAGCAGAGCTGAGTCCAACTGGGGGGGGGCGTAAGTGCCTTGCTCCTGGGCATAAGAGGTAGAGTCTCTTTTGTTAGTGGGGGGGCTGGGTTTTGTCCATCTTTCCAAAACCAATCCCCCTTAGCCTAGCATCTGTTTTTTTTTATCATTGTCACTTTGCAGAATGCCTTAAGGGTTCCTGGATTCTTGCGATTCACTGTTGCACATCACTCTGCATGGAAGTGGGTTATAGTGCTATCAACTGGCCTGAAGCAAAACAAAGAAAAAGAGGCAACTTGCACCTCTCCATTGATTCTGTCAACGTACGATATCATTTTGCTGCCATGTTTGTTTTAGTTTTTTCGAACAGAGCGATACCTCTTCATCTTAAACAGTGTATATGATGGTGTTCAATAAATCGGCTTTTATTTCTGCCATCAAACCTGGCCCCTCTGGTTTGGCACTTTCCTATTGTTGTGAGTGCACCTTGTTCATCACCATGAAAAATTCACTTCAGGACATCCACAGGTTTTGGCAAGGGTGGACTTTTTAGAAAAAAACCTTGCAGTAATTTGCAGTGGCAGTTTGACCAACATTTGCAGTCAAGCTAATATAAAACAGCGTAGAGTATATGTCACAGAACAACATATCATGGGTATAGCTGGAAAGATGTAATCTCCTGGTCTAAGGTTCAGAAATATGGTTAAAAAAGATCCAATGCCCCATTGTGTATCTGTGAATATGTGACTGCATGTCAACTAACTAATTAACTTTCACAGCCACCGGATGAAGTCCTAATATTTCTTGGAAAGCGTAAGCCACTAAATCAAATGCCATTTACAGGAAAGAATTGCTTTTTAAAGATTGATGATAGTGTTTTTGTGAAGAACTGCATATCTGACTCAGCTGACGTTTTTCATAGCTTTTCATCGTGTTCAGGCTTCATCATTGTTACGTTCTAGGCTGTGTGCTTCCACTTGTACAGTTTTAATGAATCGAGGAATATCAAATACGAACAATGCGGCCGCCTCTGTGCTTCAGAGGTATGCACTGTTGTTTGCCAATTGTCTGGGTTTGCTGAAATGTTCTCATGTTATATTTTTAACTTAAGGAAAAACAGGAACAAAGAAACTTGATGAGAGACTCAAACAGACTCATACCTAACCAACATTTGAATACACGTTACGCAGGTTAAATTGCAAAGTGCGTCTTTACAGAGTATTAGCCAAGCAGATTATTATTTTGTGTTTGTCATTTCATTTTGCATGAACTTCCTCAGTGGATATTAGTTGCAGGTCTGTCTGCTTGTCTGCCTGTCAATGAGAGCCTCACCTCAAGAGTCTGCCACAGGAATCAATAGATGGCTGCTTATTGTACAATATGCTTCAGCTAAAAGTGGAGATGTTATGTTTCCCTTAAATTTGTCTTTGTGTTGGACTAAAACACAACAAGTGTGGGACCACAAGATTGGCCTCTTTTCCCAGAAACATTTGAATGGAGGTTTGTTGTCAGTCTTACAGTACAGTGTAATGAAGGTGGAGTAGTGAGAGGAATAGGGGGCCACTTTAATGCAGATTGATCCACATAGACCAAAATGCAAATCGTTACTAATTAAACTGTTTGCCACTCGGTGAATCGCAAGTGCTGTGCACCAGCAGGTGGCAGGGAGAGAGTTGATCCATTGATGCAACGCAAAGTGGAAATTAATGGAAAACCCAAAATGTATCTAACTGAGACTTTTGTTTGTTTACTGTTGTAAAACGTATAATAAACGTGTAATAAACGAAATGTAACATAAATCATAATTTAATAATATGACTAAAAACGGGAAAATCAATTATATAATTGTTTTGAAACCACCCGCCAAAAGTACATTGCTTACTAACATGTGTGTTTTAACTTTGGCTATTATGTTACGGCTGTTTTTATAAAAAAAAAAAAACAATAATACACATTGCAAGTGTTAATAACATTTTGTTTTACTTCAGATCAGCGACACAGTCCACTGCTGTATGACATGAAAACAGTTTTTCTGTCAAAACAACTTGATGGAACATTGGCGATGTCGAATGTACCCATATTTTTTTTTAGAACTCGTCTGAAATATTCTTGTGCAAATAGTTTATGTGTCTAAAAATGGATCGCTGCCACTTGGAATGCATGGCACTCGCTCAGTTAGACAGCATTGCGTTGCACTGAAATGAGATGCATTGTTTCGCCGTACCATCTGCCTCTGCCAAACAGGTGTGACTCAATTCAATAATAAGATGAGGGAGGTAGTTATGCATAGGCTTTGGCAGGGCATTGACTATGGGCGACACTGGCACAGTGAATATTAGATTTTAGCAGGTTGACTTCTTGAAGGAATGTAATGCAGGTGTCGCCGTGTGTCTTTCCACGTTGTGCTAGGTTGTTGTAGAGTTCAATCATCTTTTTCGATTATCATATTATGGAGGCGATGACATAGTGTAGCCTCTCTTTCCAGGAACAGGTTTGTCATGTTTGGTATTTTAAACTGTGTGATACAGTCATTGAGTTTGCTGCAACCAACTAAGAAATGAATGTAATAACATACAAAAGAGGAACCTATTTTTTCTATTTGATTACCAATTACCCAAGGAGTAAGGTTTTCATTTAGAACGCCAAAAACAAAATTGCTTCATTCTACTATCAAGTATTTCCCTATGTACCCAAAACTTAATATTGCATAATCTTTTATGTAATAGAGTTCCATAATTTTCCCAAACTATTAAAAATAAATCAGTGAGACACACATTACATTAAATGTGGACAGAGGAATGGATACACCTCATTAACAGCACTGTAATAGTGCACAAAATAATGCACCAAAAGAATGCGACACAAAGTAGTCCCCAACAAATGCATTATTTATATTGTGTAAAAACCAAGTGCCCGGCTGATTTAGATAATTATTGAGCATCTTAATGATAACACATTTGTTCAATAGGAACAAATGTGCTTGTGTCACAGACAGAGTAGGTTAAAAAGAATTGAAATATTGAGATAATGACAAATTACCCTCATGTAATATTGTCCAGACACGTCAGACTGACAATTTGTGTTGCGAAAATGTGCAGGAGTGAAAATCAGAATTTGTTATTGTTGTTATATAATTCAAGTTTGATGCTCACCTCTTGTGGCTCTGGTAGCTTTTTACTTTGCACGGCTGATTCCTCCGTCTGATTCTGGAAGCAGTTGCCTCCAGTCTGTGGGATTAGAGGGAAATATCTCAGTACAGGGAAGGGGATCCCGGCTGGGATGTTTTGTCCACTTGGTATATTCCAAGAAAGCACTACTAGAATAGACCCACATCAGCGGCACTAATATGTCCTTTTGATTTTCACATAAAAGATAAACGGCATTCCATTGACTATACTACAACCATAGAATCATCCAATTAACGTTCTCATTCGGTTTATAACAGTAAGTAACACTAAAAAGGCTAAGAAAAATGTTGAACGTTCTTGTAAAGATTAGCTGCTTTTTTAAGTCCTTTATTCTACAGCACCATTACACAGCAATTACAAGTCATGTTTAGAGGTCCCCTTGGGCACAATTAAGTTATGATGGGCATTTTTCAGTTTTCTGACTTGTTATAGACTGAATGATCAGTCTTAAAGTTATCAATACAGAAAGAATCATTAGGTGCAGCCCTACATGATATGTGTGTTCTTTTACAGAACTGAACATAGAGCTACACAAGCAATATCAACTTTTAACTTGTAGCTATTTTTAAAACTTTCCTCGAATACCACTGTGAATGCAGCATGCACACAATATTGTCACAGCAATGTCGATTAATTCCTTATCTCAGTCATCCATTGATAGTTACATGACTCGTGGGCGAATTATTAATTTAAATTACTTTTTCAGTGCGATGCTGGTTACTTCAGCGACTCTTTGCCACCACATCTGACTGACCTATAATAGTCCCAGGCCCACAAGCTGATTTCTACTGTGTACTAGCCCTGTTTGACACGCTAAGAAAAACAGAAAGTATCAGCGATTAAAAGTCTGCATCGGAAATGAATGGGTATTGGGGGTTAAGAAATATGTTAATTCAAAGCTTATAAAAAAATGTTTAAAAGTGTATGCAAATCATTTCTAAAGCACAATCCCTTTTGTCAGTTACTTACTAACACTCTGAAAAGGCAGTGAAACAATTGTTAGTATTCCCTCTGATCCATACACTACGGCAGGTAGGAATATTGCCGGTTGGTCAGGGTGTCATCCTACAGCAACGTAATGGCCCACATCATTAGAAGAAAAGAACAAGACAGAGGCTTCAAATGATGGAAGAGCAGCACGGTCTCTGTGGAGCTGCTATGGGACGAGTCGGACAAAAAGCTAAAAGAAAAGTAGACTGCAAGCGGAAGACATTTGTGGGATTTTCTGCAATGGTGTAGGGACAAGGGTTACAAAGGAACAATAAGGAACAACTGCAGCTGGGTTTCCTCAGAGTTTCAGTGTTCCCTTCCAGTGATGAACCATGATGAGCCACCTATGCGGGCTAGCTGGGAGTTGGTGAAACAACAACAATGACTGTAGTGGTAATGCTTGTTTGCTGACCAATAAACAACTACAGAAGAAGAAGAAACATTATTCCTATTAATTGATGCTTATGGTGGAAAGAACTTACGTGTGATCAGCATATGTGCACGGTGCCCTTGTCTATCTTATTGTTATTATTATGATATAAATATTAAATATTATTGTGCCCCAAATAATAAAATCTTCATCCCGGCTTCCACACCGAATATAAGACAATCAGTAATTTATTGGTGCAAATGCATTTGCCTTTAGAACTACTTACACTGGACTGGAAAAATGGCAATTGCAAAACCTTGTAAAAGCTCCTGGATCACGCTCGGTACCAATTTGCACCTGGGCAGGAACCCTGAGACACTGAATTATGTTAATTTAAAAATGGAACATTTGAGGTGTTTTAAAACCTTTGGCCAGCAGCACATATATTTCGAACAGTTAAGTATGCGTTTTATCTATGGAAAGCATATCATTTGTTCGATTGCAGTGGGAACCGCAAGCTATCCACGCCCACACAAACTGTCTCTCCTTATTTCCTCCCAGCCTACGGGGAGCACAAGACAGAGTGCTCAGGAGCGAACGCCATATCTGAGTCTCTGTTTCAAATATGTCTCCTCTTATCTGAATCAGAATGTTCTCCCTCTTGATGAGGGATTTTAACAACCCTGCCGAAATTGTATAACCAATTTCTGGACACCAGTGAACATTGTTTTTGGCACAATTTCATTAAGGAACATTGTCTCTAAGTTTCCACAGATGGTGGTTTCCCTTTTTGGGTGGCAAGTGTCTGTACTATGGTCCATCAACTTAGCTGAAATAGTTTTTGATAATCACTTGTCAAAAATCCTTATGGAGCATATTTGCTTCCCTATGTACGTCAAATCCTCTTCGCCTCCTTGATAACTGACTGGTCACGGTTGTCTGGATCCCGGAGACGAGAGTCTGTGTACCAAAGTCCTGAATATTTATGTCCAAATAGGCGAGGGACGTGTCTGCCTCCCTCTTTCCTCACTAAATAATGGCTTCCAATGTGTCGGTGAGGCAATTGACTCCTCAGTGTCAAACTCTGTTTGCACTGGGCAAGAGCAGTTGTGGCTCCTCATGGTGTGTGACTATGCAGATTTTAGCTTCACTCTTCAGTTACAGTATTCCGTGAAGTTAAAATGCGTTGGTGGGATCGTTGTGGAAGAGATTTAGGGCTGCCTGATAGTCATGAATGCAACATCTCAAGAATGCCACGTTTTATTAAAATCTCTGTGGTTAAAGGCCAAAGCGTGTCACCATGACCTCACAGAATACAATTTTGGGGGCAAAAACGAGGAATACACTAGTCATGACGATATATCAATTTATATCCAAAGGGTCAAAGGTCATCTCCACCTTGGCGCCATAGGCTCTACATAAACTTTTGTCACACCAGCAACCCAAAAACTCAAGATATTCAATACTTTTTCCAGTTCTGGCATTAATTTGGACAGTTAATGACCCCCATACAGACACTTGTAGTTGAGGTGGCTTATTTTATGCCTGATGAGGGACTTGTTCAGTGAACAGAAAAAAATCATGGATACAGGCCCTCGTGTCGCAAAGGCCATTCCATTTTAATTACTCTGATTGCTCACCTTTTCCATCTGGCACTCTTTAACACCACCACTCTCTCTACTCATTACTCCAATATTCATGGTTGATTTTCTGTCTGTGACAATTCTCTGAAGTCGAGAGATATCCTGTAAAATAGAAAACAGAACAATTTAAACTTGGGGTAAAACAACAGTGTAAGTATCTTGTTGATGGATCAGTGGTTTACGGTTTCTTGAAAAGTAAACAGTTCTCAATGGTTAATAACAGTTTATTTTATAATTAATTGAAATTGATTCAGTTTCATATATTTCTAATAAATAAGTAATGAGTGGAATGACTTTCATTAGGCAGCAGAAAGGCTAAAAGAAGAGAGTGGTACAAACTCATTATTGCCACTGTGCATGTATTGTACTACTGCTTTAAAAAAAAAAAAAAATGCATATTCACAGTTAACCACTGTAACATCAACGCCTTAATAAAATATTAAGGTTTGGAAGTTAGATCCAGTGATGGTAAAGATGAGAAAAGCATTTATCGTTTTAATATCTCAGCATGAATAGCGTTTTGGAATTAAAAGCAAGACTCTATAACCACATGACACGCGCCTCTTCAAACCTCAGGCCACTAGACTAAAATAGGCAAACAATTCTGAAGCATTTCTTTCCATCACTTGGATGATCCATTTTTGTTTTGTCAGTCAGTCTACAGTTGTGTTAGTGGCCGTTTGCAATGTGTTTGGTCATAAACCTAAAACATTTGACGAACTAGAGTTTTCTCTAAATATTGTCAGAAAGTCAGGGATTAACCAAAGTGACTACACTTCTTTCTGAGGGGGGCATGAACATGTCTACAAAATCTGGAAAACAATCGAGTGCTTTTTTGGGCACCTACCTGCTTCATGCAAACGAAATGCATTCAAAGTCAGAAGAAAAAGTAAATAAATTAAGCTACTAAGAGAATATACATAAGCATTCACGTTTGTTACTTGACCAGTTAGTCAGGTAATAAAAGTAACACCAAAAGTAACAAGATCCACATCACTTTTGTTTGGTGTTATTTACATCAGATTTTGTGATGAAAACAAGATAAAGTTGTGTGCCAAGTGAGTGCTGGAGCTTTAGACCCGCTTGCAATTGATGTCTGTATGAACATAAAAAAGATAAGCTCTGAGCAAAAACTATTTCGAGACAGAGTTTCTACTGCACAGCCAATGATGGACAATGATGTTTGAGTTAAGTGACCTACTGCAAAAAAACAGCGTTGAGGTAGTGCGAGGTAAACAAGATAGACAGTCAGAGATGAAAAGGTCCTAGAGGAGTAATCTATATCAATACTTCCTTGAAATGTTGTCAGGGTTGGTGTCCGTAGAAACAGTGCTGTAAGAAGAGCCCTGTGCGTACACAGGCCAAAAGCCGCAGATGAACACTGCAGGATGGTTGCATGGTAGACTTTGTCCGACTATTTTCCTGACGCAGTCACCATCATTCGAATATTAATGAGTAATGACATAGCTGCCCTGAACCTAACTCATTCATCTCAGGCTTGTGACATCACGGGGCCTTGAGTTTAAATAGAGTTATGTTTCTCATTGTGCAAAGTCATGAGAAACATGCAGTCAGAGCCTGTTTAACATTTCCAACCTGCTGTGGGAACATTTCCAAACCCTGTCTGTGCATTCACTGGCAGCAAGATCATGTCTTGGAGTCTGTTTATTTTGAAGTGTGGCTCACGTTGGCGTTTCGTAAAAGGTAACCAGGCATTGCATTGTGAAACATTTTCATGTTGTTGTGTGGAAACATTTTTAAAATGAAAAATACATTTACTGCTGTCGGATTATTGCAGCAGAGTACGAAGTATGATTTTAAATACCTGTATTACAATTATAAATACCTGAATACCATACATACAAAAGTCTTGTCGCTTGGGTACAAGTTGACCTTAAGTGCCCCTCAAATATATTTGTAATCATTTTTTTTTTACAAGAAATGGCTAAATTCAATGCCAACAGCTTTTGAAATAATGTTTTGGTGCGAAACAAAACTGCTGAAAAGCATTCTAACGTTCACAGCTTGGTAAAGCCCACTGAGTCAGTTTTTGCAAAGACAAAAATCTTGTTGCCTTGTCATATGATGCACCCAATCCTAGATTACAGCCTCACCTGTGATCAATAATTGATCAATCAATTAGTGGGTGTGTAAAAAAAGAACCCCGGCACACCAGACCTTCACATCAACTGCAACTTGACCTCTGACAACATGCCTAAGATTCATAAGATAAGAAAAAGATTTGAAGAGACTGTTTTTGACAAGCCCAGGTCCGGCAAACCCCGCAAGACAACTGCTCGGGAGGACCGTTTGTTGGCTGCCCCTTTTCCACTGCAGCAGAGCTCCACCAGGCCTGGTCACCTCGAATCCCCGTGTCAACCAGAACAGTTTGTAGAATTCTGTCTCAAAATTGCCTCCATGGTAGAATCAGTGCCCAGAAACCAGAAAGGCAATAAAAAAAAAAAACGTGTGACCAAGGCCCACAGCCTGCTAAAAGGATGGACGCTGGAAAAGTGGCAGAAGGTGGAATTCTCAGATTAATCTTCGGTTGAATTACATCACAGCAGCCGCAAATATTGCAGGAGACCTACTGGAGCCCGCATCGATCCGAGATTCACCCAGAAAACAGTTCAGTTTGGTGGGCCGGAAAATTCATGGTCTGGGGTTACATCCAGTATGGGGGTGTGCGAGAGATTTGCAGGGTGGAAAGCAATATCAATAGCCTAAAATATCAAGAAGTATTAGCTATCTCTTACATTTCCAACCATAAAACGGGTCAAATTTTGCAGCAGGATGGTGCTCCATCGCATACTTTCATCTCTACATCAAAGTTCCTCAAGGTGAAGAAGATCAAGGTGCTCCAGGACTGGCCAGCCCAGTCACCAGACAAGAACATCATTGACCATGTCTGGGGTAGAATGAAAGAGGAAGCATGGAAGACGAAACCAAATAATCTTGATGTCCCTGCACACCACCACAGCTGACTCGAATCAGAACAGCCAACATGCGCCTCAGGTGCAGACCCCCGCCTGCCAAACCAGACGAACGGCGCAGGAACCACAACCCCCTCCACATGGGCCCCAAGAGACCAAGAGCAACCGGACAAACCAACAACCACAAACCAAGCGGCCACCTCCAACCCCCGGCCGCAAGTCACCCAGCAGTCAGTGACGGCCTGGAGCCCGCAGGCATCAACAGACACCGGGCCCGGCCCGGCCCCTGTCAATGCTCCGCCAGGCCTCAACGGCAACTGCAAAAGAGCATGGAGAAGGAAAGGAACTGCTTTCGATCTAAAGCATACACCTCATCAGTGAAGCATGGTGATGGTAGTGCCATAGATGTGGGCATACAAGGCAGCCAGCAGAACCAGTTTCCCGAGCTGGCTGCTGATAAAAGCAGCAGGATGAATCCTGAAGTGTTCTGGGAAATACCGTCTTCTCCTATTTAGCCAAATGCACAGTGCAGACCCAAAGCACTCACCAAAGAACCCTCCAAGGCAGGACATTAGAATGACATGCAGTGATCAAGTCTGCCACCCAAGCCTAATCAAGTCGAGCAAGAACCCCATCCACTCAAAGACGCAACCCGGCGTCCAGCGACACCCACGGGATCCATACCAAAGTCCGACCGCAAGAAGGACCCGGAACCAAGCATAAAAAGCGACCATTCCATTCGCAGCCATCAGTCCGCCCAGCGGACACACCGACCGTTCCACCAAGCCAACAGCGGCGCTGCACAGAGCCAAAGCTATGAAGCTTGTAATGTGCTGTCTTTTTCGGGTTTTTGTTAAAAGTCTGGCAGCAGAGTTCTAAATAAGCTGCAGTTTCTCTACAGAGTCCTGTAAAAAAGGGAGTTGCAGTAGTCCGGCCTGCTTGAGATGATGGCATGCATGAGTTTTTCAGCATCAAGTTTATTTAAAAATGGGGGCACTTTGGAAATATTTCTCAGGTGGAAAAAATATGTTTTGGTTACCTTATTGATCTGACATTTTAAACTTAAATCAGAATCTAGAATGACCCCCAAGCTAGTTACCGTTGTTTTGATGTGATTACATAAAAATCCGAGTCTGGTCGAGATTAGATCTCTTTTTCTTTTGGCCCCACTAATAAAATTTCATTTTTTTCTTCGTTCAATTTCAGAAAATGATTGCTCATCCATTCAGTGATAGCCGACAGGCAGTTTGTCAGGCAGCTTATTGCATTGTTGTCACTTGGCTCAACTGAAATGTATATACTTAGTTACATTACACCAGGACATGTATTCCTGTTCCTCAAAGGCAATGCAGCCTGCTACAGCTTGGTTCTGTGCTAGAAAGAGGTGCCTCCTTTAACTGGGTCAAAAGATGGTCTCTTGTGAGTATAAAGGAAGATGGTTGCAAGACGAACACAAGCAATCTTGATCTGTCACTGTCAGAGCCCACTCCGGCTTTGCCAGCTGAAGCTACATCTCTTTGTGCCGGTTCAGTGGAAACGGCTGTACTGGTGGAAAGTGACCGCCTCTGAGAAACATTTCATGCAATATTTCCTCACTTTTGACAGCATCTGTCAGAATCAGCAGAGTTTTACTCTACAAAAATCGACGAAGGAGGGCATTTAACATGCTGTTTTGTCTTCCATATTGCAACGATCTTACAGTAGAAAATCAATACATTTGCTTTAATGTCCGTTTAACTTAGGACTACCCTAAAACAGGAATGTGATATAGTCAATAAGATAATGGATTTTTACTTCTTAAAATATGCCTTTTTCTTATTTTCTCACCGTACTGACAGGGTATGGATGTTTATTTTAAGAGGTTTATTACTATTTTGCTGGACTTATAGTCAAGATTCCTCACACATGTTCTTCTATACCATTCCAAAGTCAGCTGATAAATATCTCTAAACTCCTTCTTTTCTCCATCAACCATCTACGATATCCCCCTTTGAGTTCAATTTTCCATCTCTTTATATACACTGAGAAACAATCATAACAGTAAATATTAAGTGCTGAGAGCAGGCCTATGAAATGCGTGATTTCTCAACACAGTGCCCTGGGCATCCAAGACATCATTGCCCATTACTTTGACGAAAACTGCATGCTATCAGACCACAAGAATTGGCCCTCTACGCAAGACTGTTAAATATGGGGCAACCTCAACTCAAATCTTGCTGATCTCTGCATCCTCACACCAATGAATCTTTCAAGTAAGAAACGCGTGTGTGTGTGTGTGGAGAAGGTCTGGGGGTATCTCATCTGGGGCGTTAGCACAGCTTGAGGCCCATTATACAAACACAAACCTAGTGCATGAAAGTGTTGTTAAAGAGTGTCTGAAAAAAAATGACCTTGCCTACTTTGGATTAAACCAAAAAAGTTCAAATAGAAAAAAGAAATAAATCAAAAGTCCAAGTGGGATCATGAAACTCAAATGTAGGTTTTATTACCCTCTGAGGGTAATAAGATTTGCCCCACATGGTAAGACCTTTTGGGTTTTGTTTTTCCATTTCACATTGGGAGTAGTGTTGTGTTGTGTTGTACCCTGCTTTGTACAAAGTAATGCCTTTTGATCTGCAACTATAATCAGCATGAGATAAGCGATATGCACTTGCATAAATATGAGCATGTCTAACAGCACACTTCAATCACTTATATGAAAATGTGATATTCAAAAGTAAGAAGAAAGTAAGACAAATAATATAATAACATCGCTGAGCCCTTGTGTGCAGTTAACGAGCATAACGAGGAACAGCACGTGGTCATCAAAGAGCTAAGTCCTCCACATTTGCCTATGTCTGTGGATTGTTACCCAACCGCTTAGCTGTTTGGCTCCTTTCTGCACAGTAAGTACTATGTACTGTTTTTTTTTTACAACTTAATTTGAGATGAATTTGGCAGTGATTTAAATAGGATGTGAACCACCTCAACATGCAAAGACTGGGTGGACAGATGGAGCACCCCGGTAATCTTTCCAGTGAGGGCGGCGCTCAGATTGATCACACAGCCCGTCAAAGTGTACGGCGCCTACAGGAGATAATGGAGCTAGCAACTGCTCACAAGTGGAATACTGCTATTTGTATGGTAATGAAGTAGGAAGTAATAACTTCATTTGCATAAATAATCCACCCACACCTAGCCCCAGTTTCCTCTACTTGTCTTTTCTCTTGTGCGATGCTTATTTTGCACACATGCTCATATGTATTTGGCCCAGAGTGATGCGAGGAAGATGACAGCTGAATTAACACTTGTTGTAATGGGATCATCCTGTTTTGCTTCAAACGCCAAGCAAGAGTTTGAATGTGGACCGAATGTGTCAGTTCCAGAATATTGTTTTGTGCCACAGTGGAGGGACACTGGGGAGGCTGGTGGGGACAGTGGTTCTGAAGCATGAGAAATAAATAAGAAGAACAAAAACATAAGTGGTGAGTAAGACATATGAGGCGCCCGCGAAACGGATGCGGGGGAAAATTGCGACTGTTTTGAGGTGAGACAAGCCTCTTAAATCCAGAATTGCTCACCAGGAACACAGCACTGTGGCTGACTTGATGATTTCAAAGTGACTGCCGCATCCGTGTGTCAGAAATCAGGACTAACGCAATCTCTGATTGAGGTTGACATGAATGCTTGGTGGAGGGAAAAATAACAAGTAAGTATCTCTTTGATTGACAAAAGTGATTATTCTGCTGCACTCCTGTTTTCTTAGTCTACAGACGAAGAGGATCACTCGTAGAAATGTTTTTTAGGATTGCTTTTTAAATAAACAAAACTGTATGGACCAAGTTAATCCTCAGCACTCGTAGGTTTGAAATTGTCACCGTGTTTTCCCAGGAAAACAAGCCAGGCCCACACTGAAGGTATACTCCTGTTTTTACAAGGAATTTTCTTGGTCGACACATTTTTTTGACTCCTGGAAAGGGATTAAATCCTGACCCCGTAGCTGAGTCCGCATGTGACCTTGACTTCGACAAGCTCAAAACAGAGACTGTGTCACATTGAATTAATAATTGAATATGGAAGAACATTCAAAATTCCATAATGTCCTACCATTATTGGGCTTTACTACCAAAGCTACAGTGTCATAGAATTTAGAGGGGGACATAAATTACTTAGACTGTAGCTTGATTTAGATATGCTATTATTCTGAACAACCCCCAGAATCGTGTTTGCCCAACTGTTATATTTGGGAGTAATTATTTCTTGGGCTATTTCTCTCTGAAGAGTGATACCCAGGGCATCCGACTGACAAATAGCCACTTGAGAAAGAGGTGATAATCGGCTAACACTTAAATTCATATCGCACAGAATGCATTATGGGCACTGTGATGTGCAGTGAGGTGAAAAGTTGAACACTGAGAAGTATTCCATGAAGTCACCTAGCTGGGAGTAAGAGCGTGAAATAAATGTCATTCTGGAAGCATTTATATCGAGTTGAGAGAAACAATTACAAAGATTAAAGAAATAGCAGCATTCTCTATCCCATCCGGAAAGTCAGGGAGAAAATGTTACTCCACCAGCAGAGAGATCCCAAATCCAATCTGCTTTGAGTTTTCACATGAAAAAAAAAAAAACACCATCATAACCTAAGACATTGTATATGTAGTATGTTAACTAGGGGTCACCAACAGCCAAACTGACCAGACATTGTGGAGCCAACTCAAAGCCACAGGCCTCTTCAGTGCAAACACTTCAGGGCAAGAAACCACAGTTGTAATTAATATGATTAATTTGCTCTGTGCTCATTAATTCTAGTTGTTCCAGGGCACTTCTGTTTTGCACGACAGCTCTTTGACATGACTGACTGATACACTTATAAAGAATAGAGCCACTGTTAATAAGCTGCTCCTGCTAAGACGGGCTACAATGTTGACTTTGTCGTGCTTTAGATAATATTAAAAAATGATATTTGCATTCAAATCACACTTCAAGTACATATGGAATAAGGACGTCATGAAGTATGTAAGCACAATAATCAGCTGTGTCGGCCGCTTGTATGGAATGTAATTGTTTTCAATCGCAGCTGCTTTTAGTGCTGTTACTTCAAACATAATTCCAGCTGAGAAGGATAAAACATTTGAATTAAACTATAGATATTTTTGTTCGCTTCTGTAAAAGGTTGTCAGGGCAGAATTAATTTCCATATCCACACAGAACTCACGTGATATATTATTATTGTATTTGCTAACAACAACTATTTTAGTTGAAATGTTCAAATCAAAGTTTTCAAAGCATTTTCGAGGTATTTACAAGGCCTTCTTAAGTAAAAACACTATAGACTCTTCACCTTGCATATTTGTGTGTCTTTCAAGAGTATGAATTGAAGATTTAGAGTAGACCTCATCTACAGTAGCTTGAGAATGTCACTTGTTCAGTTCATTAAATATCAAAAGGTTTGACACCAAGGCCATCTTTTGGAAAAATAAAAATATTAAATCATATGGAACTGTTGAATACTGAATTACCTTGGCGTGTGGCTGCTGAAAAGTGACTCTGGAGCTGTTGATGAGCGATGAGTATCTGAACAACTGGGCGGGAGCGGTTGGGAATCTGTGACTGCCACTGGGCTGGTTGTGCAGGACAGCGGAGAAGCAGATGTGAACTGTGTCCTTCAGCGCCTTCAGCTGGGACTCCTATCCCCAAACAAGATTACACACACACAGAGACATGATTTTTCGGAATGCCTCCATGCCTTGCTCCATCCACATGAGAAATTCACTTAAGCATTAAAGCCATGGGACGGCATGCTTTCAAGAGACAAACCTAGGAGGCATCGCTAGGAGAGACGTGAACGTAACTCACCAGAGGAATGAAAAAAGAAATGTTCAAAAGAAAATTACACTTTAATCAATCATCATGATATTATAGCAGCCTCCAATGTCAACACTCCTTAGCCAAGCACGAGAACTACCTGGTATTTCCTAATCAGCACTTTTCTTCCCATGATTTTTTAACTCATCTACCTCACCCGCCCAAACAGCACGTCAGTACAGCCACATACATGACAACAACATTATATATCATTAATAAAGCTGCTGCATGTGTTCAACCAGCAGAAGCCCAACTTTTTAAAGATAAATCCTCTGCAATGACAATTGTGTCATTCCTGAGGATGAAATCATCCTGCAAACTCTGCTCTCTTATACAGGGAGGTATTCAGACTAATATTACCACACATACTTTACTCATTAATTGCAAACAATTGCATGGTTTGGATTGGTCAGACAAGAAATTAATTGAGCTAAACAACCTAATGAATGGATACAAAATATACATAATATAAAAGTGTCATAAAAATGTGAAAAATACAATTATTTAAATAAACTGGTAATTTGCATTCACCTTATCAAGTGCAGTCTTCTCCAGTTCTTCCTTGGCTATGGTTAACTTGTGCTCCAAGTCCATTAGCTGCTGCCCCTGCAGTGAGAGAAAACGTGTGATTCAGCTGATCCATTGTTGTTCTGTGCATACAAAGCATTTCTCCATCCGCACCTCATCTCCTCAGCCCTATCAATAGCACAAATCTATAGCACAAAGGACAGAGGCTCCGCTTTATTATATTACCAATCGTCACCGAAGAAAAGAAAAATATGTCCTTATTATGGCACCTACTACACACACACACTCACTTTAAACAATAAACCTCCTCCTGTACACTACTTTAGCTCAAACAGAATCTTAAAAGAAGCAGGTATTCTCACTCGTACATTTCATTGATTTAGTTCTTAGTCAATTTGAGCCCTAAAATGCTTTGGTGAGTAATGCCTATCTATTCCATTGAACACAGAGTGCAGAATCCATGAGGGTATACGTAGTCGGATAACAATAATTTCATTCCACAACACAATGAAAACGACAGAAGCAAGCCCTGAAACTATCATCCCCGTTAATGAGCATCAATGTTAGAGTTTAATCCCTGCCAACAAAAGGCCCCTTTTTTAACTAAATTAGTCCATATACTCTACTGTAACTCCATATGAGGACAGAGATCCATCTGAGAGGTATTTTACTATTGATTAAATTCTTCATCAAGAAGAAAGGGAACCTTGTATTGGGATAATTTGCATTCACTCAGTGTAAAACTGTCCTTGGTGATGGACTTTGAGCCGTGAACTTTTATAGTGCACCTTTTACAGGCCTCTCAAAATGATGAACTGCATGGTCTTGTATTCTGAAACACTGAAGGTCAGCTAACTCAACAAACAGCAACAACAATTTCTACAAAGTGTAAAGAAATTGAGCTGATTGCTAATGGGGCTGTTTTTGATACTTTAAATAGACTTATGTGGTTGGACTGGACGGCAACAGCGGTACATGTGGTAATCCTAGCACTGGGGGTCGTGACCCACAAACTGTGAGATAGATAGATAGATAGATCCACCACTCTGGGTTTTAAAAGAGGCCTAGGAATCAGATCTTACTTTCAGAATGTTTTTTCCATTTACAGGGAGTTTAGGACAAAGTCATGTTTAGGACAAAGTCATGTGTAGCTGTTTGGCTGTGCTCGAGAGGGAGACCAAATGTAATAATAAAGTCTGAAGAACTGTTGATGAATCATGGACATAAAGGCTTGTGTATAATCTCTTTGTGGTAAATGGGAAATGAAAGACAAAAGCGTTCCCTAAAATACATCTGAATTATTTTCAACTTAAAGGCTACAGAAGGCTACTGATAAAAAAAATATCTTTAACAGTCCAATTTTTAAGAGTATGGAATTTATTAGATACTTGCCATTAAATTACTGGCAGTGGGCATTATAATAAATGCCATTACAAATGGCAAAAGGAATTCTGCTGGACACCAGTACGAAACACAATAAACTTAAAAAGCTTCCTAAAAAATGTTATGTGTTGGACTGGCATTTTTCAAAACCCCAGCAAGTACTGAATAAGCATGACTCGAGGCTAAATTGTCTCTAAAGCACACAGGAATAAAAAAATAATAATAACATCCAGCCTGCTCTTATTTGGTTGTTTAAATGACTGTTGCGGTCTGCAACAGCCCAATAACCAAATAACTGTCCCTTTAGGATTCATAAAGAACCACATCTATGCATCCATCCATTTATTACACAGAGCACCATTGGCGGACAATACACTTAAGTACCACAGTGCATGGCCACTGACCTAAAAACGCTGACTTTCAGGGTTAGCGCCTCCAAGTCTGGAGCTCAATATTTCTATGTGCTCTGTGAGTCCATTATAGAGGTGTGGGTTCAGAGGGGTACTAGCAACTCTGATAGGCGAGGCATGCAACTACATTAGACTGTAATTTTTCCTTTTTTCTTTTTCTTTTTTTTTTTTGAATCTAGTGCAGAAATAGCTTCAGGGATAAATTTTAAAGTGGACTGATGGAGAAAAGAAAAAGTGAAGGCTTGAGTACAGCTCCTCTGCCAGAAATATAGTCTCATAGGGAAACTCAGGAAGGAACCATCAGTTTCTTTAACGTTTTTTAATCTTACGCCTGAGCTGGTGAAGGGGAGCGTGCGTCTGTGTAGTACTTACAGTTTAGTGCTGGGACTGATTTGTTTGAATTTAACAGGGTCCGGCCTATTTTTCCAGTTGTCCTTCAAACCGGAGCACAACTAATGACAACAGCGCCTTCTTTTCTGGTACTCAATGTACTGTCCTCATTTTGTGTTTCTGCATTTTGTCAAACACTCCCTTTTCTCTTTTGCTAGTTTAACCGGTCCTATTCTTTTATGACAGTATCTGTCATATCTCAGACAGACAGGCTGGTTCTTCAAATAAAAATAATTAAGTGTTGAGGTTTCTTTGCAAAATGCACTTATGAACGGTACAGCGGCCCAATTAAATTTCTTCGCGGTCAGGGCGCCTTGCCTGACATACCCCCTGTGTGGCTCTGACATTTCCGTACCTTGAGTCACTCTTCTGATCACCGCATACGGGGAATACAGATGAGTTTTCAGGAATAGCTTGAAGGATCAGTGGGGATCAGGGACATGATGCATTTCCGTCTGACCTCTGCGTCAGCGAAAAGCTGACTATCATCTCTCAAAAATGGCTGTTTTATAGGACGTAGACTGATCAAATTAGCTTTATCCTTCTGTTACAAACCATAAGGTTTGAAAAGTCCATGTGAAGGGTTTGGTGACATTGAGCGATAACATTGTTGTGGGTGAGTGACTGATGCGATTAAAGACAACGATTTACGAGCTTTGACACTGAGGAAAGAAAACGTGGATGCATCCATCATTCACAGGCTGGAAATAGATCAAAGGGACAGAACATGTAGGAACAAAATATTCAGGCAATACGACCAGCATAAAATTCACTCTGGGTGGACTGAGTCCTTTTTATTCATTCATGTCTGACAGAGTTTATAGGAATGATGGGTCTGAAGGGACAAACAAACATTTAGCAAAGGTCCTCGTAAAAGCAGAAATGTCAACTGACCCGTTTTTTAGCACTGCAAACCGCTGTGAAAGGTCAGCCCGGTATGAGAAAATTACAATAATTATTCTGTAAGTACTCAGACCTAAGCACATTTAGTCCTTGCAATACAAGGTGACAGAATTTCATGAGTAGTATATGGACTGAGTGCTGACCAGTTGACATTGCATGCTTCTGTCTTGATTTGAGGGACTTTATAATTGCACACTAAATTCATTGAGGACATTTGGTGGTGGGATCATATTTCCAAGGTTTTTTTTTCGATGTAGCCGTTTACCCCTGGTCAGGAGCAACAATAAATCCCCCCCCATCGGTTTGTGCTTACCTTAAAAATTAAATCCTTTTTCCCATAACGTAGTTCTTTCAGTTGAGCCTGGATTTTTTTGGACTGCGAGGGGAAGATAAGGAAATAAGTGTTAGCTTATTCAAATGGTGAAATTGGTTTTAGATCACGTAGCAGGATTCTGCCAGCTGCAGCCGAAGACTCCTTTGTGAGCGTTCCCTGGGCAAAGCTCTGGCCCCTACTGAGAGGAAGAAAAATATCAAATCTCCCCTTCACTGAACTGCATAGAGTCCACACAATGACGCATTCATGAACGGCCTTCTTGCCCACTGTCTAAACGTGAATTCTCACTCCCACTACAGACATAAAACCACAACCATCACCGCACACATGCAGATTAGAGCAGCCTCTTTATATCTGGCTAAAAAAGCATATCCGCACAGACAGCTTCTTTTTATTTTTTTGAGGCATTCGAGCATACACAGCGACCATCTTTGCAAGCGTTTCCCTGTCTCTTTCCTGTGTCTCCCCTTGATACACATTAATCCTAAAAGTTGCTCAAATTGTAAGCTTGAACACTGAAAGTCTCCACATAGGACTTTCATAGGGTTTATTACTGTATTACTTTAGTGAGGGTAGATGTCGTTGTAATAGATACTGTATTTCATACCGTATGCACTACTCATATGTATCTGACTACATAGTGTATAGGTAATACTGCTTTGAGCCAACAAAAAAAAACACGTTTCAGTTCCTCAGTGTAATGTTGCTCACATTTTTTAGACTGTATCTTTATCGCCCTTTTATCTCTCTCAATAAAGGAGACTGTAATGTTCCTTAACGTAATGGAAACAAATACATACACAAATATAATATGACCTACTATTTATCAATTTCTCTGTCTAATTATCTTTATAAAGATCTTTCTTGGTCAGTCTATCCTTTCTTGACTTAGGCAGTAAAAATATGACAAAATCTTTCACCCAAGTTCTGGGAGGATTTTATGAAGAAGCCCCTGTGGCTTTTATAAAAAAAAGTTTTTTCTAATTAGATGTATTTTTTGTCTTGTTATTGGCTTTCCCAGTGTGGTTTCGTGTTTCCAGACCCTTATCTCTGTCTTCAGAGACTCAAAAATTGCATCTTACGGCTCATCATAAACAACTGTAATGTTCGAAAAAACAAAGACCCAACTTCAAGACTTCAATTCACTGTAATCTCATTCATTTGAGATCATTATGTCTTTTATGTATGTGCCTTTTTGGCCCCCTTCTCTTTAGCCCAAGTCATAAAATGAAATGTTAACTCATACAATGAAAATTAATTTAAGTTCTGCTTTTGAGATACTTGCTGGTAATACAAGAACTCATAAATTAATGACTCCTTACAGGGGTACTGAGTCATATGCTGCGCAGTGTTAACTTTATGCAAATATCTGAAGCTTTAAATGTGCTGAGCTCTCAGAATTGCCAACACATTGGTCTTTTATTTATTCAGAATAAATCATCAGCTGTCTTCTTGGCCCAATAATAAATGTAGCATCTCTGTTATTGTTCCTGCTGGTTCTAACCCTGCAAGGATGGAACCTGCATTTAAACCAAATACAATGATGCAGTAGTTTTTTTTAAGGTTTGGTGCAATTTAGTGTACACTTTTATTATATTAACCGTTATTACTATTATTAACAACAACCATATTCGGTGATGACTTATCCAACTACATTGGACATTATTGGTTAGCTATACATATTGTTAGTACAGCATATTTTAAAACAAAGACACATATAGATAGTAAATGGGGCAAATATATGAGTAAACATGTGTTTCTTTACATTTCCAACTTGCAGTAAAATTAGCATTTTTTGCATTTGTTTCATATTTATCGCTTTTATTGATCATTTAATTTAGTCTTTTGTTGTGGTCTGCAAAATATCTTACAGTTTGCTTTGGAAGAAATCGATTTTTTGCTCTATTTTTCAGACACTATCAATAACTTCGAGCTAAAGCTGTGCGATCCAGTTCCGGGTCAAAATGCATTAAGTGCCTTTTTAGAGCTTAACTATGTATGATACAGCGTGCAAGCACGCTCAAATTGGCAATTGGAGGTAATGGGAAGTTTACATTATATTGACTTTCAACTACATTTGTATTGTTTTTCTCATAGCTGTCAAGTGTTATTTTAGAAAGGTCAACACAAAATTGGCCTACATTGTCACAGTTAAAACGCTGGTTTACTCTTTGCACAAGAGTAGATCTGTTTTGTTTGTTAATGTTTCTCTTCACCGCACCACAAATCCATTTCGATAACAATTCAAATGTTCCCAATTCCATACAAGCAGACTCAAACAGGTGACATGACACGACAGCGTGCTGGTAGGTGTGCAGATTATCAAAACAGTTTCAGCATTCCTATTTGCACAAGCAGCAGCAATCACAGACATGCTGTACCTTCCTGTTTAAATAGATTGCCCTTTTTGTCAGGTATGTCTGAAGCAACGGGCTGAAGCATGCAAGCTGGGCCAGAGTAGTGACTGGCGGCCCGCCAATACGTACTGGCTGAGCATATATATTATTTCAGTCAGGATAATCGGATTTCAACAATATGGATAGTGAAGGAAGTAAAGCTGCAGAGCCATGCATCTGTTTAATTTAAAGGGCCTGCTTTTGTATTGCTCACTGTGCACAAGACTAATTGCATTGCAGGGTACATAACTGATGCTGGGAGAGTAGAATAGAATCACCTTCAAAAACAAAACATTGAGTGACTAGGAAATGTTTGTGAGCTGTACGTTCATGCTGTGAACCTCTTCTCGATCACATCCCAATTGTGTTCCATTGGCTTCAGATATGGTCACTAGAGGTGACTGCTTCATCCGTGAAACCTGTTTTGAACCAGTTTTGCTTTGGGTCATGCTGGAAGTAGCCAATTTAGGATGCACGTGGTCAGCAACAATATTTTCATAGGCTGTCACTTTCAAACAATGATTGATTGGATCCATATTGTGTAGAGAAAACACTTTCCACACCATTATCCGACCACCACCACCAGCCTGGACTGTTGATGCTAAGAAGGTTGGATTCACGATTGATCAGACCTAGCTAACTTTTCTAGTCTTCCCCTGTATAGCTTTTTTAAGCTTACTTCAGACAAGCTTTTTTTTTCCACCTTCAGTTTTGAGTTTTGTGTAGTTCATTTTGAACCACCTGCATGTCGCTGACAGATGACAACTGCTCCATTTTACATTTTATAAAAGATAGGTCTAGAATCAGCTGCGACATAAAAATCCTTGAGCACATTATTTTATCAGCATAAAGTTTAGGCTACTTATGTTTCCATTCAATCCTAACGCAAGAATGAAATGTAATTCTGCTGAAAACTGAGCTGAAATACTTCATCCAAATGAGGATCTTGCAGCAGTGCCGTAAATCTGAATTGCAAATGGGTGATAAATTCATGCTCTCTGGTAAAAGATGAGCAGCAGATTGAATGGCATGTCCCATGCTACATGTCCTTCCCCTTCCCTAAAAACAGTTAGCCTTGAGGTTTCCTGAGCCAGCAGATGTTTTGCCTGAGGGCATTCAGAAAGGGGGCATGACAATTTTTCAGTGAACTGGGTAAGGGACCGAAATAGCCAGGAAGTATAGCAGGAAGCAGTGGCTTCACCAGGAGAAAGGGTGAGTTGTAGACGTCTGGTCCGTTTTACTTTAGGGTCAGGGTAGTCCAATTGTGAGTGGCATAAACAAACACACAGCTCAGTAAAGTGGGTTGCTGCCTCTTAGTGACTGAAATTGCAATCTGTGATACACTTCTCTTAGAACATATCTCTATCCAAAAAAATATCGTTTCCACTTTTGTCTTTACAAACTGTGTTTTGAACACATTAGCACCAAAAAATGTAGCAATCTTACTTATGTAATATCTCTGACTTAACACAATTCCGTCCTGTTTACCCCTGGGGAAAAAAAACATGTACATCTGAACAATGACACATCCTTGACTTAAATACGTTGTGATTATTTGCTTGAAGATATTAGCACATTTTGGAATTTCTCTTTTGTCATTTAACCATTAATCTGTCGATTAGAAAATGGTCAGACTATTCTTGTTTAGCCTTAGCCTGCACATTTGATCATAATCTAAAATACATCTGCAACAGTTATTATAGATAAAATAGATTATATACTCAGGCGGTCTTACTAAGTTAACAGTGAAGTTATACAATCTGCTCATGCAGCAAACATACAGCAGTTGTAAATGTGTTGTAATTTCATGCCGTTTCAGATGACTTTTCACCACAACGCAGATTAAGAGTGCATAGCTTGATCCTCAACCTCGCATAACAAGCAAACACCAAGCACAAGTGTAAGCGGATTTTTTTTAAACGATTGCCACACCAAATGAAATGTATTCCTATACACAATATGCAAGAAATTCCAAAGCCAATTTTCACAAGATTAGAAGGCAAATCAAAGGAGAAAGCTCCTGTTTCTTAAAATGTACCATGTACAGAAATGTCAAAAGGATATTTTGCTTAAAGAAGTTTATCCAAGGCCAGCTAAAAAATCTGGTTAATCTCAGTTCTTGGACATGGCTTCAAAGCTTTCATTTTAAGATTCCAAGATTTTAATCTCAAGAACTCAGCAGTTATTTTTAATGTTTGGCTCACAAAACACTCTGAGGAGTTCTTCAATCAAAATATATTTCTAGCATGGAGACGATTTCTCAACAAGAATTAGGCATGAGTTTAACATGTGTCACCCTAATGAGTTGCATGAAATGCACAGAAAACATAAAAAAAGGGTTAAATAATAAACTTGTGTACATGTTGTGTTTTCATACATGCACGTGATAAATCAGAATTTAGAACCAACAAAGACAAGTTATGCGTGTGTATGTTTAGTTCCTTTCAGAGAAACAAGCTTGTAATATATGAAGAAGTTTGCAATTATCATCTACAGAGGCATCCATTTATCAGCTTTAGTATCAGTATCCTTCTGTCACACTGCAGTAATCACAGTGTGATTTCTGGTTCAGTTTGTAACCCTTCCCCTTTCAAAATAAATGACTTTCCGTGATGAAAGTAGGTGCGCGGAAGAATGTGCCTCTCACTGATTTACTTCAAATTGTATTGCCTCCCAAGGGAATTTCAGACTGTGCCCCCCGTTTACCTCTATTTCTGAAAAAAAATCCTGGTAGCTATATGCTTCCGCAGAATCTATTATCTTTGATAACCGTTCTGCAGTAATGGCCAGGCAAACACAAAAAACCCTAGACAAGAACACTGCTCAGTACCAAAAAGAAGTGAGAATGAGCCATTATCAGCTAGTAAAAAGCTGTTGTTTTTTGCTCCATGTCATTCCCATTTCTGTTGCTTGGGAAATCCTGGCTTCATGTCGATTGTTGACAACTTGAATCAGGAGCCCTTCATAGCTTTTTTTTACTCTGTCCAACTCTTTCTTGAAGTGTTATACTCAGACTTGGCTGCATGGTCAATGTGCCATCATCATTTCAGGGTTTGAATGTGCAATGATGGCTATGATAAGCCTAGATGATTAAATGTCATGGATGCTCAGCTGTAGGATTTGTGAAAGGAAAGAGGTCTGTCATTTTAACACCAATTTCCTGTGTCTCAGTGAGAGTCTCTGGGGTCAATGAAAAGCCCAATGTTGCTATCTATCAGGCTGTCAATCACAACTCTGCTCTATGTTGAAAAAATCGAGTCATGTATAAGAAACACCAAATGCATATATATACTGAGCCTCTGCCGTGATTATCTTGCGCCAGTTGCACTGATGTGGGTATGTCGTCTGGACGTCCGTAGGACCTGCTGGCTCGTAAAGACTCCGCATGGCTGTTACAGCAGGAGTATTGGGCAGAAGGAAGGCGAAAACAGCCGTTCAAAGCTCAGCTCAACGCTTCACTAAGGATGCGGAGCTGAACAAAACTACAGGCAGCAGAGCTGCAGAGACAGCTAAACTGTCAGACAGCTTCAAGCTGAGAGTGAAAGAGAGGAGAATAAATATTTGTAGCCTATCCTGGGTCTTTTAAAATAATATATATTTTGCCACGTAGAAGATGCCTGCCGCAAAGTTTTGACTAATTACGCTTTAAACACAAATACCCCGTGTTAACAATTTATTTCACAATTGCGTGTAATTTGGTGTAACTTAATTCAAATGCTTATTTATTTTTTAAATAATTACCATTGCATCATCAGAAACACACTTTTGCTGTGATATCACAATACCAGAAACAATACCAAAAATGCCATCTATCCCATAAACAGCGAACAATTAGCAGCAGGAGCTAAAAATGAACTGAACTGTGAAGCTGAGCGAACCTTACCTCCTCAGCGTGGGCGTCACAAAGTTTGTTTCCCGAGAGTAGTTTATTTTTCAGGCTTTTGTTCTGAAACAGAGAAAGGAAAGAAAGAAGTCATGTCATCAGTGTCAGCATTGTATTCCCCCTGAAATTTGAACAGCTTTATAAAAATCTCAATAGGCACAGTGGGCATCCGCTTGTCCAGAATGACATTTGGCTGTGCAGGAGCTCTGACAGCAAAGGCTAGGCTCGATTTCAGACAAGACTGAGGGGCAGTCAGGAGTGTCGTGTCTGAGGATCTGAGAGTGCAGTCAGGCTGAAAGGAATCTAGAAAGGTCAGAAATGCAGCTCAACTTTAAACGGGATCAGTGAAGGCTTAAAGGTTTGACTGGCAGCCAGTAGATAGATGCCAAATTCACACAGGGTCACAAGGCCACAGGGTCACAGTTTTATAAACAATCTAGAGGCATGAGAGAGATCTTCGAGTTAGAGAGCGATACGTTGTTTCACATTCATTTACATGAAATGCTCTTCATCAGGTCACTAGAGGATGTAAAATATCGTATTTCACAGAAATAAAATCAGCAGTTGAAGTCAGAAATGAACAAACTGACATATACAGTATAGTGTGACACAAATGTTCCGATCAAAGTAAAGTAGGGAGAATTAAACAAAAATCTGAGTTATTCTTTCTCACGCAAATATCACATTTTTCTTTATTTCAGAAGCATGTCTCAAATACCCATGGTTAGACAAGCATCTATTGTACAGACCCTTATACGAGGGTGACACATGATCACATCGAGTTTGTGTAAAATGCATTTCCATATCTTTATGTGTCAGCAGGTGGCACAGCTAAGAGAGAGCATGTTAAGGTAGGAGTGGAGGATGACACGTACTTGACGTGATACCAGCATTTGAAATGCAGGGATTTGATGAACAATGATCTGTAAGAACATGGCCATAAACCAAATTAACGCTTAAAACAATCGTTACCATCCAAATATCAGAAAGCACCCAATAAAGCAGCCAGATCATCCATGAAAAAAGGCTGCTAAGGTCTAAAAGATGTACAGTGGCCATTTCAATAAAAAGGTTATTCAAGGCAGAATCTCTGCTGTAAATTAAAGCTAGATTGTTTCAGAAATGCAATTACTGTGCAAGAAACCCCAAAGAAACCCCCGGAGTACCGTGCCCTGAATACAACCTACTGCACCATACCCCAGCAAAAATAATCCATTTGATATGGTTTTTGAGGGGGGAAAAAGGAGACACCTTGAAAAGCGAAACAAACAATCCAAATGTGAAATTCATACCACCCCTACAAGTACATGCATGCTATTATTGGTCTGTACTGTGTCAAGCTCGCAGCATGTTCAAACTGCCACTTAGCATCCGTCAGACCAGTTAAGTTGTAACTGCAACAATGAAAGTAGGAGCTACACACTAACACCCCTTTGTGTTCCATCTCTCAAAACTGTGTGTTTACTGAAGGACCAAGGGGACTTGTCCAAGTACAGACTTCCACTGTCCCATCGCTAAACTTCTTTTCTCTGAAGAAACAAAAATAACTAACTTTGACCTTCATCATACAGTAATGGCCAGTGGAGATTAATTAAACATTTTCATTGGCTCAACATCACATTTAAAGTCCTTAATGGGTTTATCAATGAGCTATTTACCTCTAGTCGAGTCTTTTTTTATTAAACCCATCGGAGCACAACTGAGAGTAATGCAAAATGCTCCGTCATCTTAAATAAAAAAAAACTCTACTCAATGACAATTGCCAAAAAAGGTCAACCCATGTTCAATATTTATGTAATGCTACATAAACAATTGCGGCTTCCAGCAACTTCTTCTCCAGACTTGTTTTGCATGAGAAGGGGTTATATCGTATGGGTTTAGGGTGCGATCTGACACACTTTTACAAAGATCATGATATGGAGTGCCAGGAGGGTGGTCCTGAGCATCACCAATAATTACATTTTGCTTGGCTTTTCAGAGCCACTAATCTCCAGATAGCAGAATGAATGGACCAGAAAATCTAATCACAATGTTTGCTATACGGGAGGCAGCGTTGGGAAGAGTCACATGGGAGGTGACAGGTGGTTCAGGCTATAAGCAGTTAATTACAATGCCACAGTGTGAATGGCTGTACCAGGCCAATTTTAGGAAAGACATAGTGCACTTCATTAAAATGATAAATGTCAAATAAAGCCATTACAAATGAGATTATGCACACTGTGGAAAAATAAACGATCATACCTAAATTAAGAAAAGGCCTCCATGATGTGGAATGAATGTGTGGATGCCAACTAAAACCTGAGACCCTTAAAATATGTTGTGCATGGTCGAGTGTGTTCATTTTAGACATGTTTGCTTAAGTTCATGTGAAGTCTAGTAAAAGTTCCTGTTTTAGTCGTGTCTTCCCTCCTGTTTCTGGGGAGCACTTCCCGCCTTTGTCTGTCGTCCTGCCAGTGTGATTGTCAGTCCCTCCCTAATTGCGTTCACCTGGTTATTTATATTCACCTTGATTATTTGATTACTCCTCCTCATGTATATATAGTCCTCGTCTCCCCTGTCTTGTGGCCAGACCGACTTGTGTTTCTATGTTACCAGCCTTACGCCTAGGGCTGCATGGGCAGTGATTTTGCTTCACAATCCTGGATGACTGCAGGGCAGTGAAGACCAGATGCATGGTTCTTTGTGTATATTCAACCCAGCCAAGAGGTTTATTCTCTCAAACATATCCATCTCAAGAATATTATTCAAATTAAAATAGAACACCACCAACCCATTTTTTAGATCTGTCTGATGACATCCTTGGGATCATTGTTATTTTGCATTGTGCTGAGTGGTCATTAAATACTCTTTTGTGCTTCATACTTCAGATTGTGCTTTTTGGGTCCAAACTAACAAACTTAAAAATTAAAACAGAAAAAACTCAATGAAACTTCCTAAATAATGGCTATGTTCAAGGTTTAACAATAGGCTCTAATTTCCTTTGGGATTGTGAACGATGTTGAAAAACTAAATCGGAAACAGGCTGTTACACTGTTGTCATTTGTCAAAAGCTAGAGTAAAACAGATCTTACAACACAGACTGGGGAATACTCATAATGACGGACAGCTACCTCTTTGTACTTTTGTCAACAGGGTATTATTTATTGGGGCACATGGCAGAGACTGTTGGTGAGTGTGTCTCTGTGGATCGGCCCTCTAGGATAAACCCCATGTCTGCTTGTTTCTAGTACAAGTTTAATTTTGTTCCCCATGTCGCATCCCCAGTAGCAGGTAGTTTTGAAAATTGCCATAAGCAATTTGGTTTTATAGATCGCACCCCAAATTCATTTTGTTGGAGGCAACACATTTGTCTGTTATTTTGCAGTGCACTGATTACACATATGCCGTTGGATGGTGGAGACAGCTCAATGTTATTAGGTGGCAGTCTGGCTACTAACCACAGGGACTGAAGGATACAAAATGCGAAAGGGAATGTACATCCACCAGCTGGCCCCAAGCATGTATTTATAAATAATGTGGCCACCTCCACAATTCTCACTATGTCATGGCGCATCCTGAATGTGTCAAAACACATTCATAATGGAGCCTCATCTGCAAACAGTTGGAACGATCTATTTGTCTTCTTTAGTCATGGTGCCATGCAGGCAGCCTTGAAAAGCTACTAACATGGCTGTAGATCAGGAGTGTCAAACTCATTTTCACCCTGGGCCACATCAGCGTTCACATCAGTTCTAACTGTAAGACTGTATCAATGCAACTGTTCCTTAACATATTGCAAAATAGCTGTTCCGACATTTCATCATAATTCATTTTAGTGTCCAAATATTTCAAATGCACTTGCATAAATGTATTAAATACATGGAAGCACATTACTCTGTGTTATTAAACATAACATTTATTTATTTATCAAGTGAGGTCCTTAATTTCCTTCCGCCCCATGTAACTCCATGTGATGACAACAAAGAATCCTTGAATCGATAAACAAACCCACATTACTCTATCAATCAAAGATAACACTTTTAAAGTGATTAAAAGACACATTCCATCAAACACTAAATTCACTTTGTTCAAAAACGCTTTGTAGCCTTTGTCAACATATTATCTTGCTCTTGCAGTCTACCTTTTAATTATATGATTCGTTTGGAAATGAAGCATACTCTGCTCCGTGTCTCTGTATATTGTATTCCTTCATCATCAACACCTCATTACACAGAAAACATACCAGTTTTTCTTCTTGACGCTTTCCCACCTCTCTTTGTCCCTTATTGGACATTCGTGGATTATTTGGAGATATTTTTCAATTTGTCACTTGTTAGAAAACCACAGGGCAGTTGAAGCCGATCTAGAAACGCTGCAATTTAGGGGCAGAATGCTGCCATTTCTCCAAAGAGAAAAAGGCCTAAGTGGATGAATTGTGACATGTGGAAGAATCATTTTGTGTTTGTTCCTTGAAAGTCTCAAATTATACATTTTTGCTTTGGATTGCTTCAACCAGTGAAATGCTCAGCACCGGCCTGTTTTGAGCTCAACCCCAAACCCCCGCCCGCAACAAAAACTTCTCAGGAGGTCGCAGCTTCTAGTGTCATAAAGTGCAAGGGCTTGTTTGGATTGTGGCAACAACAAATCCTGGCAGACTCAAACATCCAAACAGCAGTGTGCCACTGAATTAGGTCCAAAAAATAAGTCATAGCACTAGGGCATTATTAACTAACCCTCAAACTAGAGACCAAAGTGTACGCTGGTGGAATACATCTCTATAATTAGTGGCTCAAAGGCAAGAACTCTTCAAACAGTGGGGTGGCCTAGAGTGGTTTGGAAGCAAAAAAGCTACTTTCAATTTCCAAACGTCTCACAGATGGTAATTTGGGGCCTGTCTTCGCAATTCTGTTCACAGTCGCATTCAAAACACCCACACACCTGTACAGTGTGCTGTGCAATCCAAAGCATATCGTATATGCACACTAAGCGGAGGTAATGAGCTGGGGTGGCACTTGTTTTGTGATTCAGCCAGGCAAAACTGGCAGAGTGTCAATTCCACACAGTGGCTCCTCCTCGTGCCCCTACAGAGGGGCCACCATTCGAGGACATGTAGGACTGGCAGCTGTCATAAAATGTGACACAGTTTAGCCGCAGGAAATACTCCGAGTCAAAATGAGATCCTCTGGAGCTTGTATGTCACAGTGCATTATGCAAAGAGTGATACACTGAGCCGCATATGTCGTAACGTGTTGCTCCGCTGTCATCCCGTGGACCCGGAAATAAAAGAACATTTCCATGTTGCCAATAATTTATCATTTAGAAAAATACAATGCCATGCAAAGTTGTTTAAAAACTAACAATGTGTCATGGGGTATTAATTATCCAGAATGGACCAACGCTCTTGTACGTTAGTTTATGTGACAATTTTAACATTCACATTGACATTTAATGGTTAATGTACACCACATATTCGCACAGCCATCTAGAGCCAGCCCTTTTTTTTTCCATCGCACTGCCAGGAATGCCACCAGGAGCAATTAATGGTTCAGTGTCTTGCCCAAGGACACTTTGGCACATGAAGTGGAGGAGCCCAGGGATCAAACTACAGACTTTTAGGTGAGCGGATGATGCACTCGTCCTTCAAAGCCACAGCCGCCCACGAGATTAAAGATTACATTGCTGACAATTTTAGATCAAATTAAATATATCAAATACGAAAGCAGCATAGGTAATCACTTGCCATTTAAAGGACTTCGCATTTTATTTACAGTCTCTTATTTACTTTGATGTGTTGCAGAGGTGGAAGTGGTGTTCGTTATGAATCTGGCTAGAAAAGTACATTTATCTTTTTACAACTTCAGTGCCCATAGATTTTGAAAAGACAACATTGAGCCATCGGGCAAACAAATGGTATTTGTCACAATTTAGACTGTGTATATATGTATTTTGATTTTTAGTTAAGAAAAAAATCATTTGGTTGTGCATTTTTATTCATATTTCCTACTTGGTTTATTGATTTAAAGCATATTTAGCTGTTTTATCTCATATTCAGTGGATTTCGGATGTTTTAAAATACATATATGTAGCAAAAAATGAATTATTAGAGTCTATGGTCTGTCTGTTTGACCGCCTCTCATGTCATATATTAATGAGCAGATTCCACACATAGCATTATAAATTACAGCTTCTGTCAGTATAGTCCAACAGGCTTGTCAGTTTCCCCAAAGCAAGAGAAACGGAGAAACTCAGAGATTTAGCAGGGCTTGCACAAGTTGTGCAGTTTTATACATGTCGTCTGCATTTAATATAATTAACTGGCATTTGCAAGGAAAATGTTGACTGTGAATAAGTTATTAAATATAACGTCCCCCAGTCATCTTGCAAGGCATTTGTCAAGGTTAGATGAACCCATCTTGACAGTTTCTTTCAGAATCTCGATGTCAAAGGGGCATTAATATGCATCACTGAAAAGATTGCTTTCTGCTCAGACTTTCATTGTTCATATACATAGTCAGAATGTAGTCTGCGTAATGAAAACTGAGCGTCCTAATGATTGTATTTTACCATTACCTGTTTACCATGTCAACCTGCTTTTGAACTTCTGCTTCAGGCATGCATGCCTGTTGACAGTGTCCCTACGCTTGGTTTAAAACAATGGAGTTAGATTATCAAGGCAAACAACATAAAGTAAACTTAAGTGTTGACATTTATTTTGTAACAATGTCATCATTTTGGATACATTTTCCTGACACGGGAAAATCAACAATGATCCTTTATGTGAATCGGCATTTTGGTTTTAACCTTCACATTTATCATCAAAAGTTTAAGGTCTGGTAACTCCTCAATGTAAAGCTGGATTGTTAAGAGCACAGAGCTTATATTAGGCCGAAGCATTTTCAGCATACTGCACAAGATAAAATAACAGATAGTAGCCTAAGCAGATGCAACAGTAGCGTGTCATGTTATCATCTAGTAAAATGTGCATAATGAGAAATACTGCCCACGTCATTATTTGACCTGACCAATTGTATCAGTCCAACGTCTTCATTGCTTATAAAATAGCTGTTGAAACGTGGAGTAAGGTCCTTGACAGGGCTCAAGGTTATTGAAAAAAAAGATGAACGGAAAGCAGACTAAATTGCTATCAGCATAATAGTACAACTGAAGCCCACCTCCACACTAACTCACCCACCTGAACACCAATCTTGTCAGGTCATTTCATTTATTGCCAATCCTTGTATTGTTCAGGCAGAATAAAAAATGGCAGATCAAGCTGATAAATCCGATGGAAACGATGATAGTGAAGCCTCTAATGATGGGAGGGAATTATCTGTGTGGATAATTGATGCACTACTAGTGCAAAATAAAAAGAGGAACGGCTAGACAAATTGATTCTGTAAGAATTGAATTAATCAAACATTGACATACATGACGGGCCACAACGCCCTGAAGCTTAATTTGCCAATTAGCATAATAAACATTCAATAAATGGAAAGCTGACTTTTATGGTTCACATGACAGTAGTAATATTGTAAAATATGTTTTTCCAATATTTTTGTAACATTAATGATTACTTAAATATTGCCATGATTACACTTTGTTAAAAGTAAAGCAGCTAAATCTTCTTTTCTAAGGTTAGGGAAAGAGGCGACTTGCTCAATGGAACCAGAATATGGCTACTTCACCTTCATGGATTCACGTTGGCATTCTGTTTTGCCAGTCAGCCAGTTACAGCCCATTATCTGATATAACATGTCTTAAATCAAACATAGCACACACACACGCACACACACACACACACGCACACACACACACACTAAAGTCCAGCCCAGTTCAACTGATATTGATATTTGTTCACCCATACCTCATTTTATGTCCAGAAAAGTAAGTGGCATCAGCATTTGTCTCATTTTTTCCCTGGGAAGGTCTAACAACAGGAAATCCTTGACTAATTCATTTTAGTGTGAACAAAGGAAACTCCCACAACTCTGGCAGACCACTCACTCACTTAATAATTTACCCGCTCGCTCACTCTCTGTAAAGAAGCCAACATTGTGGTTTCTGCAATCTTCGAAGAACTAATGTCATTTTGCAGTTTCAGACAGCTGACATCTCCTATAAGAGAGGGAAGCAGAAGCTGGATGAATCATCTCAAGCGGTATCAAGCTATAAATATGAATAAAGCAGTAAGACAACAACACTGACAGCTGCTATTTTGAGTTGTTCGATGATGTGATTTTTTTTATTTCTTTCCAAACAATACCTTCTCTAGATAGAAATGAGGTCAGAAGATTTTGGATTCATTGGTAGGGTATTCTGGTTAGCCAAAATAGTGTAATTTTAATTTTCTCTGAAGATATTCTAAATAACGGACTTAAAATACATGGGTGCCAAAACTTTTGTTTATTATTATGCTTTTTTTTTTTTCTTGGAAAATAAGGGTCTGTTTTCATGGTGTAAAACTATTTTCGGATTTCTTGTCACTGTCTCATGTAGTCAAGAAGACATTGTGAAGGCATGGCTACACTAGGCTAGTGTTGTTTTAATTTTAGTTTTAGTCTAGTCTTTGTGTCAAGCTGTCATTTGGGTTTTGATTAGTTTTAGTCACGTACCTACTCGTTTTAGTCTAGTCAAGTTTCAGTCCACGAAAAGTCTGAGCATTTTAGTCTTATTTTAGTCAGACTTATCCATGACTATTTTCGTCTAGCTTTAGTCGATGAAAACTGAAGACATTTAGTCTAGCTTTAGACCCATTTAGTACCATATTGACCCAAATATAAGACAGGGTTTTTTTTTCTTCCAAAATCTGAAAAAGAGGGGTCATCTTATGTCCGGGGTATAAAGTTTTAAATGTAATGACACATTGGAAGATATTTTATCTTGAAAAATTGCCATATTCTCTCCCAACTACACCCGCCTGTGCCTCTTCACATGCCAAGACGTGTTTGCATATATATTACGTTGTATTTATCTGCCACCTTTATGACCGGTCCGTAAAAATATTGCATTATATTTAACCGGTCCGTGGCACAAAAAGCTTGCGGTCCGCTGTTTTAAATCATGCCGCGAGTGGGGATTGAGGTAGTTGCATCGCCTGCGCGAGTTAAGCCCCAGTAACCATGAATCCACCAGAGGAAAATTAAGTATAACGTGCAAAACAGACAGAAGAGTAACATAAATTCCATCCTACTTGTTGAAAAAGGTCTAATGATGAAATAAATAACAATAAATTGTTAGTTTTGGGGTTCATCCTCTGTTTGCTATTATTTAATGTTCACTATGCACAGTGAAGAAGTTAGAAGTTATATTATATAATAATTATATAATCCTACTATTTTTGTTTCAACTTTTTTCAAGCATACCATACCATCTCACATATAGTGTAGTCAAAACTAAGTTGTTCATGGTGTACTGACCTAACATTTTACAGCACCCTGTAATTTCTGACTACCTACAGTATACCTTTTTAATTTTAACCCTGTCTCTCTGGATGTCAAGCCCGCAATTGTTCTTCCTATGTGACTGCAGTCAATCAGGCTGTACGTTGCCTGTCAGCTGTTTAAAAAAAAAATCAGTGCATGCAAATTTCCATCTCACTTAGACCTTCATTTTTGTGATAGCCCAGTTCCCTTAAAGCATAATGTGAAATTAGCTGTCAAAGAGTGTCAATGGCATTGAGAGGCTTATTGTGTAAATACTGTGGCTGTTCAGCTGTTGAGGTTCTATGAGGCAATAATGTGATGCTTAGTTCAGTGCACAGTAGGCGGAGTGTGCACGGTAAAATAATAAAAAAAGGATAAATAGTTGTTTCACTCATTTACTACCCAGACAGTTACATTAGATTTACAGTAAGTCCCTTTAACTTTTTTTCCTGTAAAAGTATCACACAGAAATCAAGAAAATTCACAAATGCATGACTTTGCCATTTAGTAAATGAAATTACACCGAGAAGCCAGGAAGACAGGAAAGGAAGAAGACAATGCCTGGAAACCATTTCAGACTGAGTTTGAAGCAGAGCTGCCTTTTACAATACAGAACCTGATAAATCCCAGCAGGATCCAAGTCAGTATGTAAATCATTCTCTCTCAAAATAATCATAATAAGCCTTGAAAGCAAATCATTGCTAATGACTTCACAGATAACTGCAGCCTTAAAGCTTCCCTGCTGACACCGCAACACAAATCAACGCCACAACACAAATCACACTGATCTGCAACGAAGACACATTTTAAAAACGAATGCTTATGGTTAGCTCTACTGATGTTATTTTTTATCTTAAGAGAGTACAATTAACAATGCCACCGAATCACTATTCTAGGTCTGGTTTTAGATGACATTGGTAAGCGCTATAAGGACAATTGTGATTTGTAAACATATACAAATATAATTTAATTTGATTAATATTCACTAGACCATTATTTTATAAGTGGTAAAACTAATGGCAGGGATTGAAGGACAAACCCTCTGATTAGTGGACCAGCCACTCCACCTCCCACACCTAATTGATTTTTTAAAGGCACATCTTATTGTACCTCAATCCAGCAACACAAGCTGCAGCCAGCATGGGATATGGTGATATGGCACTATTCAACCTGTGTTTGCAGGAATGCATTGTATCTTAAACTGTCACATAACAGGAGACATGATCAATGTGTACAGTACTGCCTATTAGATACGTTGTATGGGTCTGCCGAATAGAAACACACGCCTTATTGGTCATCTACCACCAAAAGTGTTAAATCATCATTATGTGCGAATATTGTCTAAACAAATCAAAGGACCAAGGAGAGAACACTCTGAGATGATAACATTATGCTTAAGCACTTATGACCTATTACACAATTGGAATAGATGCAGTGGAATAAGACTAATGATTCTCCCAAAATGTTCCAGATTTCCATTGAGCCACAATGACCCCTTCTGTAATAAATGTCCCCAAATATGAGGAGTCCCTTACCTCCATAGATCAGGAAGAGAAAACAACAACCTCAAAATGTCCACAATGAACTACACATATGCCGCTTCATTTGATGTGCAAAGCTTTTGCATGACAATTCAACCAAAAACAACAGTTCCTTTAGTTCAATTTAATCCAGTTCAAAATATGAGCAATGCCATTTGCCATCTCCCATTTTGGCAAGATTCGTATGTACATTGGCGATTGTTGTATGGTAATGAGGTTTAGCAGAAAGCCTGGGATTACATAGAAATATGAAACCACACAGAAAACAGAAATGCGTGTGACAAACATTAGAGCAAAGAACCTGCTCATGCCTTCTTCCGCTTCCAAATCAAGATGCTTTAGTGAAGGAATCCCAAATCTTTTTTTGCTCATTACAAAGCCAAATCAAGACCTTCTATTTGGGTCACTTACTCAGTTTGGCCAATAAGATGCACAGCATAGACAACATGTACAACTTTCTGCGATGAAAATCACTGATGTTATAAGGGTCAGCTTATTCCTTTGGGTATAGATCAACTACATTTATTGAAGTTTAAGAAGCATCTCAGCAAATCGGACAATCTGTAATATGGCAGGGTATGTGGCTAAACAGTGTGTTCTCCGCAACTTGATGTCATTATGTCATTGTTTGGTTCTCCATTTGAAGCACCTGATCAAGTTAACAGGGCAGAATTTCCTCAAGATCAGACTCACGTTAACTCGAACATCTGGCAGAAACCAATTTCCTCACTGTAGTGGTGAGCAATATGGCGTGGTGATTTTCATGGTATCTTCATCTTATTTTTTCCTGATCTTGTGATATAATTAAAAAGCCTGTCTGCAGTTAAGAACACAAAAAAGGCGTACATTTCGACCATAGTGTGTCGTAAAAGAGCATTATGAGCCAGCTATATGTTAACCATTTTTAAGCATAAACATAAAAAAAAACATAAAACATCTGCCATACATATCTGGAGAATACAAGTTGTGTTGTCTGGGTTCTTCTGAAAAAGTCCATGAAGCAATTCATGTTTTCAAAAGTACTTTACTACATTTACTACATCTTCATTAAGTGACCAGATGTAATGGAACTAATGTGGTCAGAATCAGCAGAAATGTTGCACATTTAATGAGAATGGTCAGTCTGCAGAAGTTTTGCTTTCACATGCCTTCTTTTTCATGTTACATGGCTGAAAGACACAGAAAAGTCAACACTGGAAAAATACAACTTTGAACTAAAATATCTAAAGGCAGCTGTGACCGAAGTTGCTTCTCTATGTTACATCTAATGAGCCCTTGTCAGCTGTTGTGTTTTTTTGGTATTTTTTTATTCCTGCAGATAACAATCCAAACGATAGATAATTTGGCGTCACAAATTGTCAGTACAGCTACAATGGTATTTGCTGGAGCAGGACTTTTTTTTTTTTTATCCCAGCTGTCTAAGGTGTCAGCGGTAAATGTCAAATTTTGGTGTCAGCCCCTTGGAATCAAAGAGGAAAGAAACTTCTTTTTAGACTATTTGCTATTTTGCACTGATGTTTGTACAGTCGTGAAGCGAGAAATCCTTTGCAGAAGACAGAGGAGAAAAGATACAATTTCTCAGCCCCCGGAGGCCACATGAGTCATGATCACAATCCGAATCAAACCCACAATTCAGGGACATATTCATGGCAATATGTCCACCTTGGATTGAAAGCAAACAGACCCCCACCTCACCTGTCTCTGAGGACTTTTAAGAGGCATTTGGCAAAAATACACTAAAATCCGGATCACTAAATCAAATAAATTAACCTGTTAGAGTTACAAACTGTAGTTTATATTTTGTGTAAGCATTGCCTGAGCTTCAATGATTTTTTTTTGCAGTCCAGTGTGTCACTTTGTGTGTTTGTTGATGACTCACCTCTTGCTGTAGATCCTTGATGATTTTGGTTTTTTTCTCCATCTCCACTTTGAGAAATTTAATCTAAAGACAAAAGGCACAAAAGAAGGATGATGACAGTAAATGTACAGCCTTCCTGTAATAGTTTCCATTCAGTGAACATATATAAGGTCACGGATATGGGGCAAAACCCATTTTAGCATGAGGGCACAATTAACAATTAACAGAAGGTAGTGCCAGTATCTAATTATTATTATGGTATTCATTATTCTTGAGTGATATAGAATGAGAATTGTGGTGTGAAAACACACAAGTACAGTATTAGTGTGGACCAATTTCCCCAGCCGGACAGTAGCTCGCAGCTCCAAGCCCATGTGGTACGATTGGAACAAATTAATCTTTAAAAATAAGTTAAGTCTAACCTTAATTAATAGGTTGAACAAGTGTCCCATAACAAGTGAGCAATGTAGTATTTAGCAAACATTACTCGAACAGCAGTAAATGGTGTATCATTTTTATATTACATAAGCAAATGTCATGCCTCATAAACTGACACAAGCACAATAAAAGCAACCACATTTATAGCATCTTTTTGTTCTGGGGATTAAAATTCAAAGTCACATTTTTTTCTGCCCCCACTATGAGTTCACCCGGGGGAACTGTAAACGAGATGGAATCCGTTGACTCATGTCCCCAGACAGGGCATGATAACATCAAAGGTCAAGTTCAGTCACTGTCGCTACCCTTCGAGAATATCAGAATAAATATATAGAATCATCGAAAACTGATATTCTTTAACATCCTGGTGCAGCGTTTAGTTTGCTTATTAATGTAAAAAGGTCAATATAAAGCAACCTAAGCTAAGCTGTAGATTTTGTGAATGCTAATGATTTTACCCTTTCAAGAAACAATATCAGTGCCCATTGCATCTGATTTATTGTGTTTAATCTAAACAATATGGCTAGTGTTGGCAAGTTTACATCAGTCAGTATATTGAGGCTCCAACCATAAATGAACACCATTCCTCATAAAGTGACAGTGGCGCAGAGGCCCACTGCAGTAGTGAAATTTTAAAACACCGTTTTCACTTCTCAGCAGGCCACCCATCAAGAGTTAAAGATGTTTTAACCCCTGCAAGACATTGCATTTCTCTTGTGTCTCGCAAAGTCCGTTTAGCATAACGGGTGTCCGGAAATGTTTAATAGAAAACTCTCTGATGCAAAATAGGAAGTCACCCTCTGCAGGAATGATTTCCTGCAGAGGGTGACTTCCTATTTTTCACAGTGCCTGATCCCGGAGCCCATATGCTTATCATGTCATGGTGATATCTTTGTTTTCAGTCCTTCTATCTTGTGCACACCTGTATCTTGTGTTGAGCAGCCAGACAGTGGTTCAAACATCAAGTGCAGATGTCAAACTGCTGCTGCAGCATTTAAGTGTGCGTGTGTTTGTTTGTGTGCGTGAGGAGGCTGAGGATTTGTCACTCTTTCTGTTTTCCCATCTGAAAAGACATTTCTTTTATGCTGCGTGTCCTTGAGAGAGGTCATCATGATGTGCCGCGGGACAAAGAGGAAAAGATTCATGGGGCTGGTGACCTCATACCAGGTATACACCCCCAGGGAACAGTAAACGTGGCTTTACCAGTGAAATCACATCCTTTAGCAGGGCAAGATAACGGTACCATTCGTGTCCCAGAAACCTCCACAGCGGCATTAGCCAGTTATTCAATAATCTAGTGATAGCCTCCTCATTTTTTTCAGGGGAGACACAGCTTCTTTACATTATCAATTTGGCATATATAATCTTTTGATCGTTTAATACAAATAGATTGTTGTGTTCCACATGGATTTTGAAGTGTAAAGAATGAAAGTGAAAAGGAAAATGAACTAGAGAGTGAAGAAGCATATTACACCATAAGTACTGTACTGTAGCAGTAAACACAAAGAGTAGCTGAGGCCAGAGGGAATCTGAAAAATGAAGGGGATTACTAATCATCCTGAGCAAGACATGAGCGTGGACCTAATTTCATGGCAATCCATCCAGTAGTTGTGCGGCTTCTACGGTCTCGCCTAAAAGTGGAGGACAAACTGACAGAAACTGTTATCTGCAGAGCCACACTGTTAGCATGGCTAAATAATGCCACGCATATACTAGTAAAGTGAATACTACATAAAAATACATTATATACTATAGCTACTGTGACGGTGTAAGGGACTGATTCTAAAACACGTACAGTGTAATAAAAAAAAGAATGAGTTGAGAGCTGAAAATGATGATTTGTAGTACCTCTATGATAACGGATAAATCAGTGTTTTTCACGAAAGTTAGATAATCTTCTCTGAGAAATGATTAAATGATTTATTAACTGCAGAAATCAACAGAAGGCACTCTCAGAGCCAAACAGCCTTCCTCTTGCTGAGTTCCTTCACAAGCCTTGTTCTGTAACTGAATTGTATGGGGACACTGATTCCAACTCGGATTTGACATTTCACAGGCGTTGTGTTGAACGCGTGTATTATTTACATGATGCAGAGGTGTTCTTTTTATTCTCAAGTCTCAGCGCTTGTTATAAATTCCACTTAACGGAACATAAATGTCAGACTCCCACCGTAAAAGCCAGCGAGGGGAATTTGTTGCTGGTCCGAGGGAAATGGCAAGAATGTCACTGAACTATTGTCTATCTCACGGGGGCACAGATGACTTGTTGATCGTAATGTCACACTGCACATAAAACCCCCCGGACTGTGCATAAGTAGCCAGGACAAGATCTTCATTAGCATATACTGCAAATCCCACAAGCATTTCATTGCTGCTGTGGCTGTCAGTGTAGCCAGACAGGCTTTGTGGGGGCACAACATGAGGTGTTATCTCTGAATAATATGAGGACACTAATGCACAAAAATACAATACAACGGAGCACAAGAACAAACAACTTTAAATGCTACAACACCCCCATGAACTAGCCACAATGGATTTCAAAGTAGCACATATTTACACAAGCAAATACCGGCTTGGAATTGGTAATAGGCGAGTGGAGTTCAGTTTAAATAATTATGTAAATGTTCATCCACTCATGTGCACAATGTGCTGCAAAGCTACACATTCTTAAAGAGTATATTTAGAATGTATCTTTTTCTAGGTTTTTAATTTGTGTAAATTTGCATTTTTTTCAGTGCATACTTCAGAAGCTACATAGAGTCGTTCTGGGGTCCACACAATCAAATAATTTAATTCATGACGGATATTTAATCATATGTGATTATTTGTGGCAATATTAGGACTTAAAGATGTATCATTTAGAGTAAAGTACCTATAATTACTTCATTAGCAGAGTATCATCAACATATAAGATAAGCAAAATGTTGTGTGTAGACCCTAAGGCTGTAAATTATAACATTTGAAATGACTGTAACTGCATATAAATACTACAAACATACTATTTAAGTAATTGAAAAAAAAAAGGATTTGACCCTTTTAAATACATTCTTTATATCACATCGTAAGTATAGTATAGTCTACCAGTTAGTAAACTTAATATCCTTGGGTTTTGGGCTATTGATCATTATCTTTGATTAACTGGATGGAATTCACCAAGATTTTTCTTAAAGATGCATGTGAAATTTTAATTAGATTCAAAGAGGCAGGTTATTCGGAAGCATAGATGCATAGATGAAATGGTAGATACTGTAGATGGATAGATGGATAGATAGGTGACTAGATAAATGAAAGATAAGCACATGTTATTCATTTTCGTGTGGGACCGGAACAACACACAACTTTCTCGTTACATTTCTGAGAGTTTCAATTATAGAATGAGAGATTTTTATCCATTTAGGTTTTTCTAAATTTTCTCCACTTTTAAGCGACAGACAATATGGTGCTATGATTCATAATTCAAAAAAACGTTGAGAAAGATGTCGGTACTTGTCTGACAAAATATTCAGATATTTATTGCTGTTCTGAAATGAGATAGCAAATGGCCAGATTTCCATACACCTACTTTGTGCTCTTGATGTCCTCTGAACATCAGTAAAAACCACAAGCATTTTAATTCTTGCAGGCAAGGTGCTTCATACTTTATGTGGAATTTCCGTGGGCGCTGTAGATCAGGGGTGTCAAACTCATTTTCAACCTTGGACACATCAGCATTATGGTCGCCCTCAAAGAACCAGTTGTAATAGTAAGTACTGTATCAATGTAACTACTAATTAATATATTGTAAAATCACTGTCTCTGCATTTGATTTATTACATTTATTATTTATAGTGTACAAATATTTTACATGCAATTAAATAAATGTAAGCCCATGCTTTGTGTTATACAATACAAATAGTTTTTATTCATCAAGTAAGGTCCTTCATTTTGTTCCGCCCCACGTAACTCCATATGATGGAATGTAAACAAAGAATCCTTAAATCCTCGAATCGATAATGAAACCCACATCACTCTATTAATCAAAGATCACACTTTCAAGTGATTAAAAGACACATTTCATGAGACTTTTTTCATTGACTTGCGTTCTGGTAGTTTATTGTCCCTGTATGCTATAAAGGAGTACAGGCTTTTATTTTGGGGAAATCATATGCCTTTTGTTAGCTCTCACAGGCCAGAATAAAATGACCTAGAGGGCCAGAACGTGAGATAGGTGAATAGATATATGAGAGCGCATTTTCTAGGGTATAATACCTCTGTTCTATCTTATTCATCTTTGTGTTGGGGTCGACACACACGCTGCTTTCTTTCTAATCGTTTCAATTAGGTATGAAGGCGAGCAGTGGAGAGAGCTGGCTGCTGGGTAATGAGCGGGATCACTGAGGGGCCCTGTGTGACAGGTGACGAGGCTGGTTAGGCGAGACCCGGACTCTGATGGTCAGGTCAGCGTTGTCTTACCGTGGCCTGCTGCTTCTCCGCTCGCTCATTTGCCTCATCCAGCTGCTTCTGCAGGGCCGCCTGGAGGGACTTCATCTCCTCTCTGTCAAGTGAGGGGGAAGTGAGAAACACTCTGTTAGCACATCCTCCTCACACTCTCAGAGGCCGCCACCACTCTGCCACAGAATGGCTTTCTTAAATATGCCAAGGGCCATTTTACATGGAACCCCAATAGAGTAAAGCAACATTCGGGCAATGTTAGTCCTAGGTTAACCTCTGTTGGAAATAAACAGTTGATGTGTTTTATCATTTGTCCCATAGTATTAAATGAAGCTCATGCTGTCATTGAACATTTATATTTTGAGTCAGTAAAAAGAGGCTTTACGAATAAACTGTAAATAAATGGGCTTGAAAGTAGAAGCTGATTTAGTCACAAGGATCCAAGCAAATATGTTAAGTTTTACATGCTCAAGAATGAATAGGCACGCATTGTATATATGTAGATCTTTTTAGTGTACATAAATTAACAATGCTGCACCTTATTAACTACACAATTAGGGGTTGAATAAAGAGGTATTTGTCGAACATTTGTTGCTAAACTGACTGCCAAAAGTGTTGTGAATTGCTGTTTGTTGAATTGCTCAAGCGTCATTTATATTGTCACACGTTTAACTAATTGATTTGGCAGCACATTTTCCTCTGTGGTGTGAAAAGACCGTTTTTCACAGTTATTCTTTTGAAAACAGTTTCACATTTGCCTTTTATTTGTTTCAGCTGCTGAAAGGGGCCCCTTTCTTGTCAATAAGGAAATGTATAGGACAGACATCGCGTGCAGTATCCTTGGAAGTCTCCACATTGATTTCACGAGGACTGGTGCTGCATTCATTATTTGTTTATCATAAATGTTAATATATTAAGATGCAATGGGTATTCCGTCTCGTTTGATGCTCCTGTAAGCAGATAACAGCCCTGCTCACTGAATTATGAATCAAGTGGGCAAGTGATGTGGGTCAGTGGTTAAAAAATGTAGCTTGTAGAAATCCCATTACAAGGCAGCCCAGTGAATTAGAGGTAACAGTCTGTTTACTGCTTCCATGAAATTATGAAAGTATATGACTTGGAAAGCCATTTTAACTTATACTTCAAATGCCAAACGTATTGTCTCTTGGCATAAGCTCAGCAGAGCATACATTTTTCTTCACAGTGACCATCCACGCACCACTGATTTGGCACTTCATTTGAATTCCCATCTTTTGCTTACAAGACTCGGAAACATTTTGCAAAAACAAGATTATAACTGCCAGGACTGTCGAATAAAAGGGGGGGGGGGCAGTAAATGTGAGATTGACATACCTTGAAGGAATAGAGCGCTAAGCATACAAGCGAGCACAGAGAGGTTGACAGCACATTAAATCACAGCTGAATTTATTTTTGCCATCTTGATACTTTTGAAAAACCTCACAGTTTTACCATGTGCAGCTGATAGGTTCCAAAAAATGTTTGCACGTTGCATAACAGTTTCTGACAAACTTATTTTCAGAAAGCAATCGAATCGCTGTTAAGAGGTGTCAAAAATAAATGACTCGCAATGAATCACCTGTCTGCATCTGCCATGACGGAGGCAGCTAGTAATCACACTTGGCAGACATGGAAGTCCAGAGGTGGATTAATAACACTTCAAAAATTGTGACTCACAAATGCTAGGTGGGCAACACTGAGCCATACTTTACCGTTTTATCCTTTTCAGTCTGATGACATGTGAGAGCTGCCATGGACTAGTGACAGGTTATTGATTGGTTATTAAGATGGCACATGCAGGAGGCTGGACTTCATTCAGACTGACATTTCAGAGAGCACAGACGCAACAAATAACCATCAACGGTTTCATTACACGCAGCATTAATGAGACAACTGGTGAAGCACTTTAGGGAAACCATTTTCCAGCGCGCTTGTAGAAAGAAAAAGCAATGTACAAATGCTGTGTAGGTTTTTCACAAAACCGGTGCATTCTTATCAAAGTATTCCTGACTGGATAATGCATTATTGTCCTGCTTCTGTAAAAACTGCCATGTATGAACAAACTGGGCATTTAAGAACAACCAGCATCAGTTATAGAGCAATAGCAATGGCAAACTATTTAAGTGCCTTGCAAGCCTTTTATTTCAATCAGTCTCTTGCTGTGCTGGATGATCCAACAACAACACACGGTTTTTCATCCAAGGCATAACTAGCATTTTTCAAAATCAATTTGTGATATCGGAGTTTTATCTTGCATGGTGGGCAGGCCACATACTACACCTTCAGCCATTGGTGCAAAGAAAGGAGGCAACATTAGTTATTTATAAGTAAATTATTGTTCAATAAGTGAAAAAACACTGCACCGTCACCACTAAATCAATATAAAACATTATAATCTTTACACTATTTAGAATATCAACTTATGTTGAATGGTGTTTCTGCATGTGCATCGTGGAAGTTGTTAACACTTGAAATTATTTATATTTTTTATTTATGTTTTTTATTTATTCATGTTTTTTTTTACCATTCGCTTATAATTGAAAAGCCCAATTATTTCTGAGAAAGGCATGTTAAGATTTTGTTCTGCTGATTTACCCATGTTTCTTGGCCACTCCTCCTTTGAATCATGCAACAAGGTAAACATTAATACGGCCTTTGTCTCTGTGTTCCTCAGGATGTATTAGAGGAAGGCTTCAGATTTAAGAACTTTCCACTGGCTTTCAAATGCATTAATTTTAGCGAAATGATGGCATGCCATAACCTACGATTTTATGACATTTCGTACAAAGCATTAGTTGTGTTGGTAACTCAGTCATTTATGATGCCTCATGTTACCTCTGTTTATGGCTCAGATCCAAGATCCTCTGCACGTCCGTCTTGGCCACTGACTCATCATTTTTCAGTGACTGAAAGAGAACAGAAGACACTTGTTTTTCCAGGGAATACACATATTTGCATATGACATACTTCAATATTAAAATATTTTCAAAGCACTCATTAAAGACAGCACTTACAGCACTCATTACAAATAATATTGAAAACATTTCCATACATTTTTCAGTATAGAAAATGCATAGGCTGCAAGTACCTAAAAGCAACAATAACGGTCTCAAACGTGCACTATGAGTTGTGGACAAACTATTCAAGAACAATTAAATCTGAAGAACCAAAACTTTCAAATAACTGAGGGGATAGTATAAATGATGCTGCAATGTTTTTTTATGCCCCCAAAATACCTATATAACCTGTTAATGAGGATGCTGGAATGTGCACAGATTGGGTTGTACTGGCGCCTAAGCAGCTGCCTGATGGTTAATTATGGATTAATCATGTCTATGATTGCCCGACAAGTCCTTCAAGTACATTTTTTTATTATGAAAAGAGAAATTTCCAAACAGAAAATGTGGACTCAGAGGAAGAGATAACTTCTCCTTAAATTGTGCTTGAAGCTGATATCCATGGCAGTTAACACCACATTTCCATAAAGCCTGTCTCCTCCTGTCACCTAGAGATATTTCTCCTCCTCCCCAGCCTCTGATTTCACTTCATGTGCATTAAAGAGGGGGAAAATGGGAGCCAAGAGTCTGCTAAGGATAATAGAGCATGTAAATGAACTTCAGATAAGCTAATGTTAAATTGAAACTGTAGAACAATAAATAACTTGGAAATGTATAATATTAGCAAAATTACAGAAGGGCCTGAATTTTCTCTTCAATTATATCACCTTGAATTAAATTGATTTGTATTTTCTGTCAAAGAGCCATTTCAAATAGATTATTTTCTACATTCAATCCTCCAATATTATTCACAAAAACATGGGGATTAAAGCTCAGGCCACAAAGTTGTATAAGCCTTCCTTTGTCACCTAAAAGCAGGCTTACCATCACAAAAAATGTACAGGTTGGATGGATTTCCAGTTTAATGTGTGACTGTCCGAAAACACACATTTTTGCCCAATTCCAAACCAGACAATGGGTTTGAAAAAAAAAACATCAAAATATACGAGTAGAGCTGTGGGTTGGATCAATCCCACTAATCGACATATATTTTTCTTTTATCTGTTTTGATTAAATGATTTTAGTGTCATGACTTAGTGAATAGTTCAAGTGCTTGAAGGATGCAAAATATCTTGAATATCTGATTCTCAAAACAAGAGGGGAAAAAGTCTGCACATTTGAAATGCTAGAATTTTGTGTGTGTAACTTTTCCTGACTGACTGTATTACTATGTCGTAAAGTATACCATTTAATTTTGCACCAAACTTGGCCCAATGTCAAGGATCATAAAGGCCTCTGTCGGAATATAAATGTTTTGGAGTGAATGTGGGGCCCATTTTTATATAAAAACTAAGTAAAAAAAATGTGGATTAAAAATGTGTCACATATGCCACTGCACATATACTTGACTACTTCTTTATAAAATAATCATAATCATAATACTGTGTATTTACAGGGAACTGCTGTATATGATCCCTGAAAAAGCGTATAGTTAGGGCGGGCTCAGGTGATTCAAATCTCCCATGATGCTCTGAGATAGTTTTCTCTCCTCACACTTTAGAGATTCAAAGGCAGAGGATTTCGCATGACGCACAAATTGTGAACCCTATGAGGCAAATTGTTATTTGTGAATATTGGCTAAACTTAATTGGGCTAAATTTAACTGATCGATTTGTGTCTACAGACAACTATAGTACGCAGTTTATAATAACTTCTCCTGGTTTGTTTGTAAGTCTGTCCATCACTGGCTGGCCTAGTTTGTCCTTCCCCTCCCTTCCTGTCTGTTTCATTGCAAGAGTGGAGTCAAGTGTGCAACAGGTTACTAGCTGCCAACATCATCTCAACACTGATTGTAGTCTCTGTCTGTTTTACCAATCAGTCATGCATCCAGCCGCTTTAGTTTAGTGTTCATGGTATACCTCATCGATATTTGCAGAATATCAAATATACTGAAATATATTTTATTTGCAGATGAAACTAATATTTATTTGTTCTGGTGACAATTTGTAACAACTAATGGAGGTAATTTATAAAAAAAATATAAAACGAATCCTCGGGTGCAATGAATACTAGACTACATAAACATAGAAAGAGTATATGAAAATACATTTCTTGGTGTGGATTTTAACATCTCAAACCTCATATTAAGCATGTAAAAGCAAAAACTGGCGAAATTATCACAATATTGGGGAAAGCAAGACACATTCTGGACTGAAAATCATTACACACTGTGTATAATACACTCATATTGCCATATATGCGTTACTGTGTGGAGATTTTGGGAAACACCAACAAAACCAACCTACAGCCGTACAAAAAAGAGCAATAAAAATTATCAATTATGTTGGATATCTTGAACACATTATTTAATTGTTCTTGAAGTCACACAGACTGAAGTTTAATGATCTGGTTACATTTAAAACTGCACAAATCATGTACATTGTTTTTTATTTGTTTTTTTCTAAGCTGTTCTAAATAAAGATAGAAATAAAATGAAAGGGAATGAGCTATCCTGATCTAGTTGTGTTCACAGTTTTCAATGCCTGGCTCCTCGACCAACAGACGGGACTCCAGCCACCACTCCCTCCCTCTTGACCCAAACTATCCACAGAACTCGCTTCTGGATCTTTTGCCTTGCCCTAGCTCATTTCCCCTGCCTCCTGTCCCCAATCGACTGTTGACCAAAATAAAACGACCTGCCTCTCCCATCCATTTTGTGTTCTGCATTTCTGGGTTGACCACACCCCTTAACGTCCTCCTCCTCCTCTTCATCTGTGCCATTTCTCTCTTGTCAACCTGACTGGTCATGGCAGATGACCGCCCCCTCTTGAATCTGGCTCTGCTGGTGGTTTCGTCCTGTTTCAATTTTTTTTTTCTTCTTCACTGTTGCCAGGTGCTTGCTCATTGTGGGTTATGTTTGTGTTCCTCTCTATAGAATTATGTGAGGTATGGGCCTCACTGTGAAGTGCCTTGAAATAATGCATATTATGATTTGGTACTATATAACACACATTTAATTGAAGACCTTTAATGTGGTATGACACTGACCTTAAATACCAGCTACAGCTAACTATTGTGCCTAATGTCTCATGTTTATTCTTTTTTAAATATGATCCAAATAGTTGCCAGGGGCCACAGTTAGGTGCAGGGCAACCAACCTCTTATTATTTTACTAAATGCTATGCAAGATTTCACCCTGGAGCCACTGCTAGGAATAAATTCCCCTCCACACAAAGTTAAGTTATTAGGGTTGATGGCCTGCACCGAGGGGGCAACACATTAATACTATAGACACTTGCTCCAGCTTATATTTCCACAAATACCAAACGCTTGCTCCTTGTTTCCTTTTTATAGTTGATGATTTTTATGTAGATTATGTTTTTCCCCTGAAGAATGGATTTGTTCCATGGCACAGGATTCTGAATCCAATCCACCTCTGCCCTGGCCAGTGTGCTGGCGTAAGGCCCAGGGCAAAGACAGGCGCCCACCACGCTAGCCTGGGGTGAAGAGACATCAACGTAGAGATGGGAGCCAGATTACGTGAGCTTTTTCCACACACATGGGACATGGCTCACAAGTGCACACAAATGCTGCAAGAGTGTCTATCATTTGTTCGTTTGTTGAATTTCTATAGGCCCACTAAAGTTATCTGACACAAAAGTCACGCTGCTGCTCAAAGAGTGCTGCATAGAAACACAGGACATCTAGAAACCAAGGTCTAAATGTCCGTGAGGGAGACATGTTTTGCAAGATAATTGTTGTGTACACTAATTTGACTGAAAAATACTGAATGATTTAAATATACGAACACATAATTGAGTTTTTTGTTCATTTCTTGTCATTGCCAAGAAGCATAATGAAGCTGACCTAAAGTGACTAGAGGGAAGGGATGTGCAGTGTCTGGCACTGAGATAATTGTGTTTTGTAAAATGCTCACAGAATTATAATATCTCCGGCATAGAAAGGTACATTACTTGATAGAGTGTCCGAGACCAGTAGCTGGCACAGCCCATAGATACTTCCTTTCGCAACAGGGATAATAATCCTCATTATCATCCACATTGAAGTTGTTTTATAAATCCATTTTATTCTTACTTTATGCAAAATGAACCTCATTGCAGGAGCTGTGATACAACTTGTTTGTTTTCAGGCCATTTGTAATATTTTCTTTTTAAAATAGTAAATAGAGTACAATTTGGGTGTTTGAAAATAAGTGTTTGAATAACAATATGTTGCATTTTCATTAAAAAAACGAAAACAAAAATAAAACAGGCATTAGAAGCAGCATCTCCTGAGAGCCCCAAGTGTGTTTACATTCTAGTTTAATTAGATCCATGACATTATTCTGAATAAATAAGTACCGTTAATTAATGAGGGATACAACAAAACGCTTTACTGCAACTTGGGTGTCATTACTGTAGCGCATGCCATCGGTTGGGATATCACTGTTTTCTCCAAGTTGACATGACTACAAATGGACCCAAAGGGGCAACAGGCAGTAGGTATCAGAGCCTCTTACTGGTTGTAAACAAACTGGCAGACGTGCAGTAAAACAGAGAGTGAGATGACCCCCAACGGGGCCAAGTCTCTTCATTGCACAGGTTAACTGCGGGTGCCCACAACTGCTATATGTTACATAGGACGTTGAATTTAAAAAAAGATAGTGCAACTGTGATAGATGTGTATAAAGGGAATACTGTGGTTAAAACTTGACTGTTAGCTACTTTTTGTCCTTCCAAATTATTTTGACTAATCTGGGGGTTTGTTTTCATTAATTTGTCTAAGTCCTTAGTTAAGATTCAATGACGGGAACAACAAAAACAAACATGAAAACATTTTTTGTACACCCGGCTGTGATTAGGGGTTGACAGAGGAACTATGACCTTTCAAATGATAGCGTTCAGTGCAGCTACTATATTCCTCAGTCAATAATCTTGCATGGAGTTACTCTTAACGCAGAGTAGTTCTGATGATTAAAGTTAACGGTGCCATAAGCAACATTGATGAATGACTGATGACTTGATGAGCATACCTTTGCCATATACTGTTTGTGACAGTTACCAAGGAAATTGCTAATTTGGGTTGATATATATCCGCCTCACTCCAACTGCCCCTTTCCCGTTCCTTTCTCCCTATCCCTGTCCCCCCTCCTGCGCACAAGCCGGCAGGATCATGAATGCCGGCCCTGTCTTGTTCTGCTCAGGAAGAAAAGCTTTCTTTCTTTACTAAATACAGCGCTTTTCTCAGTGAGCCCACAAACGGACAGCTCGCATATCACAAGGCAATATTAGAAGAATTTGATCATAGACATATAATGCATTAAAATCACTTACCCCACCTTTTAAGACTTTTAAAGAAAAATTGGACGCAGCAATGTTTAAGTAACTGAACTGATAGTCCCATCGAGCTCTCTGCATCAGTAAAGCTCTTTGTTATTGCCTTTTTCATTAAGGCAAAAGAAACTGCTTACTAGCTAACACATTTATATGCATTCCCCAGCGTGCTTTGCTTATTCACAAGCTGCATTTCCGGTAGCACATCACAAGCATAACAATGGGTGGGCTCACTAAATGGTAAAAGCATTTTCATATTAATATTTCACAACAGCAAGTTGCTATACGGCAGACTGATTGAAAAATAAATGATAAAAGTCGCTGTATTTAAAGAGAAACAGTAAAATGCAAACCTGGAGGTTGCCTTTAATGCTGTCCAGCTCTTTTGATGTCTTGGAGAGTTGGTGCAGGATGCTGCTTCGTTCACTGAAGACTTCCTTTAGCTTCTTTTCCAGCCCATCATAGCTTTGTCTGTTGAGAAAATGAGAGAGTAGGATTTCACTATTAAATGTCTGCCACTGGCGGAGAAAATTCGCACGTTACTGGCGCCCGTAGGAGAAAGAGGTGTTTTAAACTGGATTAAAAGCACCACCGTGAAAGTTAAAGGGTAGAGAAATAGAGGAGAAAGCTAATATCTGCTCTGCACAGTCCCTTGATGGATAAAAGAGAGGGGGAACTCACATTTCTTTCAATCAACCAATGTAGTGCCGGCTCATTTTAGAGAGATAGGTCTTGTGACCAGAGGTATACCCCTGTATTCCATTTAAATATTAATGTGCTCTGTCCAACTATTAAGGAAATTAACCCTACAGGGCACATTTCACAAATAATGTAATGCAAAATGCAAAACAAGTGAATGGCAATGCAGTAGCACTGTGGTTTATTGCTGATGTTACCAGCCTCGCTCCTTATTTGCCTTACAGCCCTGGAGGAGTGCACGGCAGTGAAGGACACAAGTTGCTCTGAGCATAATGAAACCTATTTGTTCTCTCAAACAAATTCATTGAAAGAATATAACACAAATTCAAATGCATCAGCATGTAAGCGTAATGTACGAAATGTCTTCATATTGGCAGGTTAATATCTGAAATGATAGTATCTACAATCACAGTCTTATTTCAATCACATAGCATATTAGCACTATAATGATAACTGTCCAAAAGCAAAAATGCTACTGTTGCATTTCAATGCAAAATTCATGAAACAATGACACAAAACAATGAAACAAGAATAAAATCATCTCAAAGTGCATTACAATTACATTGGAGCATCACTTTCATCTGTTGCAAAAGGAAACATTTTCCCGGTGGCCACCGGTACAAAACTGAAAACGCCACACACTACGACAAACAACTTTACTGTAAAGTAAAACTACAACAAAGTGAAATAACGACCCTTACGGAGGGACTTACACTCTGATGAATCTTCAGGAAAAGATAGAACAAAGAAACACTCTGTCCACATTTGCAGTAACAAAATGTATGCTAATACATTAGCTGTACGCTAACGTCAGCTATACTATACTATACCATACAAACTATGCCTCAAACACGGCCTTTTAACACTGCAGTAACTTTCAGAGACGCTTAATTCACATTTACAGTGAATTTCATTATCTTATCACCTGCTTTACAACCATCTAAACATACCTGCAGAGCAGTGAAGAACTGTATACTATCAACCGAGCTAAGATTTGTTCTGACGGTCATATGACCAACATGGTCCACCTGTTGGTCCACACCTCACTGACGTCACAGCAACAACTGCTGTTATTTAACAGTAGCAGTGACTTTAAAGGTGTATCTTCTACAACAGGTCTATATCAGGACTGATATAAAATAAGATTTTCATGTATTTCTGTTTTTAGGAAAAAAATATGGGGTGTCAGTTTTTTTTTCACTTCATCATAGAGGCCATTTTTCCACCTTCTCCACTGAGCTTCTGGAGAGGCAAAATTACTTTACTTGATGTTTTTTATGAACTTTGGCAACAATAAAGATGTTCTTTTTCATCTTGAATGACAACTCAATGATGTACTTAAGATTACTCTAAGGGACATGGTGTAAAGTCGCATTTGGTGGTTGCTCCATTTTGAGCTTTTTTTACTTCTAAAATTCTAAAAACTGAAAAATCTATTTTTCATTTAATCTAACAACGTGTTTACCAAGTCAAGGACAGCAGTTACTCCTCTGGGAGGTGTTTAAAATTTAGACAAAATGTGGTTAACCTGCTAATAAAAAAACCTAGAGGCACTAAATTTCCCCTAAAGCCCATGAATCTGATTACTTTGATGAGCCCTTGAGCCTTCTAATTGCAATCATTTATAACAGCAGTCACAGAAGAGCCAATCCACTTTACTTTTCAGAAAACGGTAGGCAGTGGAAATGTATACTGAAAAGGCCAACTGTCATAATGTAATTTTGATTATAGGAACCTATACAAGGTCGTTTTTTTCCCGTCTGGCTGAGGCATGTTAATCAGGAAACAAATTGAGGTCAGCAATTAAAATGGCTCCACCTCATTCTGTGATCCTCACTTGCCCCAGTTTACCTTAGCCATTGCTTCACAGCTATACTGATGTAGAATAAAAAACTGATTAAAAAAAATGTGTATTGTATATAAATCGACAAAAAAAACACCCAGTGGCATATGAATAAACACATTTCACTGCTCATACCATTATATGATCATTCATTTCAGTATAGAGGCTGCAGACTATGACTTTAAAACTAATAGATAGAAAGTAATAATATTTGAAATTAAATTTCAATTAGTAACATATAGTTTGTATAGCAAGATGGCTGGTTAAAAATATAATAAATTAAATAAAAGATTTATGGATATATTTGGAACAATCCTCTGTGAGGTTTAGTTGTAATGCTTACTTTATTATACTACTACTATTCAGGCAGTTCCGTTTCATACATTTTATGTTTATATACAAATAAAAATACATAACTCAAATCCTGCAAATAATTAAGAAATATTTGCAGGACGAAATGTTAATCCTGCTTTGCTTACCACAGGGGGATATTGTATGGAGATGTTGTAGATTAAATATGTTGTCAGTGAAGGTTTTACCTAAATTTCCCCAAGCTTGCGACACGGCAGATATGTTCATAAAAATCTAAATTTGGACTGGCATACTAATAGATATAAACTTCATTTTAGGACATGGAGTTGATAAAGAGGTTCAAGAAACAATGACAGCATATTGCATATTCATACTTTTTTCGTTTCTCGAAAACAAAATGATCCTGCTTACTTTCTCATCTAACAAGAGACTTTAAATGAAAATAGCTCCAAGCAAAGCATTTGCACTTTATATACTTTGATTCCCATGATTTCGTGGATCATATTTTTTGTGCTGAATCTCGTTGACCACTCCTTACTTGCAACAGAAAAAAGGAATACTGAAATGCCCATGGACGGAGCCAAGTGCCGTCTCATTACTCTGAATCAATGGCTTTGTTTGGGTCTGGGATGTCTTCCAAAAACCCTGCACACCCCATGTCATTGATCCCAGCAGCAGATCATACACAATAACACATAAATCACTAATAAAAAAGCAACACCTGGGAAATAAATAAATAACACAGCACACTGAATTCCATACATGACTTGCCACCATATGGCATTGGTTGGACATTTATTGCAGGTTCATGAAACAGGGGAAGATGGGATAAGAGAGATTCCTCCCCATCTGCCATATACAGCAATTCATTGCTGAATGGAATAGTATCTGTGAGATGAATAAGACACATAAATTAAAGCCCACTGACACGGAAACATGTATCTCACACGGTTCTTCAATATATTCTAGATTCTTTCTTCTCTAACTACGAATTTCTGATAATTGCAAACAAATGGTAAAAGCTGCATAATTTTACTATGCCCTCCTTAGAGTTACATTTTGTATGCGCCTCCTCCCAAACAAAAATCCCTCTTTTTCAATGCACAGAAGCACTATAATGACAAACAGAATGCTGGACAAAAATGTCTTATGTTCATTCATGGAACCACCAGGCACATGGTTACTGTGACGAGATAATGAAATCTTTCATTTCAGACATCTGCAGTTAGAAATCCCCCTCCCCCTGTCTTTATGAAACCCATCAAACTCCCCAGACTTGGGATGCACCATTTATTGGACCCGATTATAGAGGACAAATATTTCCTTACCCTTGGAGTCGTAGCGGGTCTCTTGAGTTATATGAGACTGACCCTGCAGTGTGAAATAGAAGTGCTGAGGCTAAAGGAAATGCCACCACCGCCAGTGCACTCAACCCCCGAGCAATGGCTCAATAAATGAAGCCAAGGCTCACAGGGAGAGAGCTGCAGGACCTCATGGTCCGCCTGCCGTTAACAAGCGTCGGTCCATAAATTGCATCACAGCTTCTGTACAATAAAACATAACTGCTGCTTCTCTAGACAAACATTCAACTTCTCAGATGTTCACCCACATGCTCTACAACGGAATATGTCTGCCACCTTAATAATAGTTTGCTGAAGCAACTCCTAAAGCCTGTACTGAGCCCTATGACAGGGAGAGAAACTAAAAACACAAAATACCATCGGTTGACATGGGTCAGTCATTGATGATGGTCTTATATGAACAAAAAAAGCAAGGTCTTTAGGTTTAATGTTTACCTTTGTGCCCACACAACCGTTGCCAGTAAATATCAGCCAATATGAGCCTTTGAGAGTTTGTTCTGCTGATCCTTCCCCCTTGTTCATCTTTCGCTATTTATCTCTTTTATGTGTTTTTATTTTCTGTTAGGTAAAGTACATAACTGGTGCTTAAAGATAGCAATTACAAAAAATATGGATCCACCAATAGACATGTTCAACTTAATTATCTGATACTGAGGATGTTATTTATCATTTTTCTGCTTAGCAATTAGCTGTGGTAAACTAATCAGAGGAAACCTAGTGTCCTGTCTCCCAGGACACTAGGGCTGAACCCCAGGGCTTTGGAGGCCCCTCCAATATCCAGACCTGTTATTTTAATGCCCATCCACAGTCTAATCTAAGCTCTATCCATCATTCTTTCCATATGTCATTCTTTTTTTTTTTTATCATTGAAGGCCTTGGAAATGAGAAAACCCCTTTGTGCTTTGAGGATGTGTTACTGACACACATCATCCAAACTGCCTAATGTAATTGAATCAAATCAAGTTAAATTATGTTATGCATCTATTTGTAAAGGATGGCTTGTAGTCAATGCCTTCCTTTATATTTCAATTATTTCACTTAACACTTAATTGTCCTATTACTGTGCAGCAATGTGTCTTGCGAGGCTTCATTGGCAGCAACAACCTATGATTAAAAATCTAAATATGAGATATCTTAAATGACTTTAAGTTACAATAAAGTTTGGCTTGCTAGGGTCAGCTGAGGATGAGAGAGTTTCTTAAACAAACTTTGTTTTGTCAACGTTTATTCCTAAGTTGCTTTTGGTGATGCCTTGCAGCCTATTTCTATCCCATAGTGTTATTCACTGTCCCACGCATCCTGGTTTGTCAGATTGTACATCTGAGTTTCCAAATACAGCAAGCAGGGAAAGAAAATATTATCACCTATCAGTTATTCCTGCAATCTTATACAGGCAAAGTCATGTTTATTATGAGTATAATTCAACTCTAATTCAAACCATGCAATCATGTAATTCTTTGCAGATGAGTTGAGGTAAAATAAAAATGAGGTTGGAGCTACAATGACAGCAGTTTGTGTTGTACCTCCATTTCAGGCTGGATTAATTATGCCATTTGGAGAAGGCAAATAAATAGTTTTAATAAGGTGGATTTCCCCAGCTCTGTCAGCAAATTAATGTATTCCTGGAGCATGACCACCATCCAGCATCTGCAACAAAAGTCAGTCAGGTTTGCCAACTGTTGTATAAACATTGCAGACATTGACGGAATATCAAGTAGATGCATATCAGCAAGTGCCTCACACTAAACCAGCTTTTATTTATTACGTGGGATGTGATGAAACAATGTGATTAGGAAGCCACTTTTGCCATGTCAGTCAAGGTCAAAGTATGCACAGACCTTGGACACCCCTATATTTTAGGAACAACAAACCCAAACAATACAGAAATACACGGAAATATTTACAATAATGGAAGGTTAATCATTGTATTTGAAACATGTTTATTTTATTTTAAGTGCAGGTAACACACCAGTTGGAGAGATGGGTCTTAATAAAACTGACAAATAAGCTGAAATATCAATATTGGAAGTGTTAACTATCTTATATATATTTTGGCATCAACCCCCAAAAAGCCATATCAGGCAGGCTAAAGAAGACATGATTTTATTAAGTGTAGTTAATATGAGAATGGTTTATTATTCTTGTATAACTCATAAAAATAAGCATCATGTAACTTAAAAAACTGAACTGACACCAAGTTACATCCAACAATGAGAGCTGGGAGGCATTTTGTATAAATGTTTGTAGCTTTGTTTATTCTTAAAGTGGAGAGAAGCTTAACCCCTGGTCTCCACCAAAAGCAAAGTACAAACAATTGTTTTGTTTTTCAATATTATTTACAGAAGTTAAGATAAAACGCCAATAAGAGCAAATGATCGCATATAAGATGGATAAATTCTCTCAAAAGTAAGTCTTTCTAATTTGTTCACCACCTAAGTGATTTTCATGCATAAGTTGATGCGAATTGCTTTAATACTCTTGATATTTAATTTAAAAAATCAAAGATACCTGGTATGGAAAATCAATTAATCCATAGTATAATGCTGACATGATGCATTTCCTGATTAGGAAACAACATGATTTGAGTTTGACTTATACAAACAATAGTTTGTTGTCATCCTCTCCTGATCAGGTGTACCTTGAGTTGTACATAAGGAGGATAGGAAAAAGCTTGAGTTGAGTCATTCAGATAGTTCACGCTCTCTGTCGTTTATTTTCTAATTAAAGATTCATACTAAGTTTGTTGAACACTCCTCTATTTTACCAAAATACATAGATTTGGATATTAAGTTTCCGCATCCCTTCTTTAGTTGCCATATGATGTGACTCATCCTTTCTTCCTATGGCAAAATTTCACATCTAGTGACCTATATCACACAAATTATGGCTTTATATGATGTTTTACATGAGTCTACTCATATGACACCTTCACTTTGGGTCTGATGTACAGTATGTGTGCATCAGAAGAGTCTATGTGAACATCCCCTTCATTTGGTATGAACAACCATGACATTTTCTGAAAGCTCTTGATTCATTTTCATATTAGATATTCCGGGTGTGCAAGGAAAATGTGTTTTCGCAATTCTATTTCCACTGATTCAAAATGTATTGCTATTTTTCAGTGTTATAGGATTTGTTTATATTTTGGACATGTGTTTAGCTTATTAATGCTCATTTGCTGAGAAACAGATGAGAAAAATGCATCTTATGATGTTAGAAAGATTCCATATACAGATGTGTGCATTGCAGTTGTAGAACACAATATTACAGGCAGACAACAGGGTAGAAAATTGATTGAGGGCTTATAAAAACAACAAATCTTCAGCTCAAAAATCTTTAGTCTGTGTTAAATATGGATTTGCAGAGTTTGTCCTGTGGGATCTTGGTTAGCATAGGTGGTAAGTGCTTTCTTGGGGATTTCAGCCACATGATGACACAAAGCACTTCTTAAAACACTTCAATGTGTGACCACACTTAATGCAGACTGACTGACTGGAAGGACAACATGAACTTTACACTGACTTCCACACGTTGCACTGCATTTATTAAACTAACATTGGCCTTGTGTCTCTCGTGGATTGCAGGGGTTGTTTTACGTCAAACAGCCCCACCAGAGTGTAAATTAGTTGTTTGCTTCCACATTTCCAAACTGCTCCAATTTGGATGGCAGTTGAAGCATCATGTCTTATTTGCCTTAAAGCTTAAAACTATAATAACTAATTATTTATTTGTGATTGAATGAGTTATGTGGTCTATAATATAATAGAAAATAATGATATGAATTCATCGTAATCTCCAAAAGCCCATGGTTGTGCTGTTAAAGCCATTTTTAAGGATTTCATATCAAGCAATGCCATATATCTCCGACATACTACAAGACCTTGATTTACGTTGTAGTAAATAACTACATATCTATGCATGGATTTGTTCTAATGCTTTATGACATAGGTGTGCGACACTGGAAACCAGCACTTATCTAGCAGGAGCTGTGTTGCTCTGTGTTTTGTTTCCTCTCATCTGACTGTTGGCTAAGACTTTCGGAACTGGCAACCGGTAGACAGATGCGTTTGATTCTCATCAAGGGCAATCAGTGAGGCCTCATCACCCTCCAACTTCCAGGCATCACTCAAGGAGAACACAAGAGGACGAGTCGAAGATGCAGGGTAGGGGGTGGTGTGGTCGGTGTGGGGAATTTGGAATGGGATGACGGATGTGACTTCAGAACTGGTTCCCCGCTGACACACCAATCCCATCTGGATGAGAAACCTGCTGGTGGCAGGATCATCACTTTGGAAAAGGCAAGACTATTTGAATCTGTTCTCTCAATCCACGCAAGCTAATGCTTACGGGGCCGCTGTCTTTGAGGAGTTAGCGGTAGAGAGCCAGGTTTTTGTCAGTTATTTGCATCTTCACTAAATCTTTAATTCAGTATAAAATCTCCCAAAGTGCTTTTAATCAAATGTATTACCGTTCCGTGTATTTCCACGCTAGCCGCAGTCTCACTGTTCTCACACAAACCCTGCTGGCCACAGTTAGGACTGACATGCATGTCAAACAGGTTTGGAGAGGTAAATCATTTTTTCACAATGGCTCACTTGTTCAGATATAGGTTTAAAAAATGTGAGTGTTCTACATTTTGTATAAATCTTTTTGTGAACCATGACCTTCATTCAGTCATGTAAGAGTATTTTTTTCTACCAGCAAAAAAAACAAAAGACACTGTTCTTCTTAAAGTTTACCAAAGAAGATCAGAGAAAACTTTGTGAAAACAAACTGTGGTACAATGACGAGTGGCAAAAACAGTTTTGAGAGAGGAGAATAATACCAAGTTCATAGATGATCTCTGTTTTATCATCATAGTTTTCCAAAAACCTAACCCCACTGCAAGTTACGTGTTTCTACTACTACTACTACTTTCTTACGATCCTTATTAAATGTGCAGTTTATAAGTCCAGGAAAGCAACACTGTCCCTTGTGGATATGTGTTTCAGAATGTGGGCTGTGATTTTGTTGCTTGTTTCCCCAAATCCTCCCCAGGCAAAGTATCAAGCCCACACTAAAGTTGCAGGACTGTGATTTCTCACACACTAGCTACAAGCAGATTTTCGTTCAACCTCAAGTTTATGGGCACGACACAGAGGACATTCACTGATTGATTTTTTATAACTCAAGAATATTATGAAAATAATTAAATGTGTAAATGCTAAAAAAGAACCAGATTTTGAGATTAGATTTCCAATTCTGCAGCCAAAGACAGCCTGGATGGCACTGATAAACATAAACGATATATAATACACTGCCAGTTCATAAAAATACACTACTATGCATTGTATAGAGAAGTGAGAGCCAAGCAGCATTTGGACAGATAACGATTTGCATTTCCACACATTTTTCTCAGCGCTAAGATATTCTAAATGGGAAATGTAACGAAGTAATTAGGACAAGTTAATACAAATGCTGCAGGATGAGTGAACAAAACACAGCTGAAAATGTTTACGTGGTGTGGGAGGCTGATGGAAACAATCCCATTGATCACAATGAGAGAGAAAAAAGAGGAACATCATGTAGCAACTGGTTTTCCAAGTAGGACAAATTCTAACATAAAGAAAGCATAAGCACCATTGAATAGCTCTCAGCTGGAAAGTGTCTTTTACAAAGAATGATGTCATAAGCTACAGTACATCACAGCATTTGGAGTGATGCGACAGGGTTTCTGAAGACGACGAGATATCGCCAGACAAGCTTCTACCAGCAGTGTACTCCTGTCCTCTGGTGCTAAACTGATGGGGATAAGTACATAGCTATTCAAACCTTTTGGCAAGACGTAATACAATAATGGCCCAGGTGAAAAAAGTAGAGAAAGGACAATCATAAAAGGAGTGATCAGTCTTGTCTATTAAATTCCGTTAATAGACAATCATTTAATGTCATTTAATTTAATACAGGAAGAATAATTTGTTGTCCAAACAAATATGTTCAACTTCGATTTTACCGTCTGGGGGGATTTAGTGCACAAATCCTTTCTCTCAGCCGCACTCGCACAGTTTAAAGAGTGCCTACAAGAAGTTGTCAAAACTGCAAGGCCTGGTTAAAGTGCTGAGGTGGCCCCTGCCTGATGAGTGAGATGACAAACGGTGGCATTCAGGTCGAAGGCTCAGCCTTGATGTAAACAGCCACACATCAACCCCACCTTCAACCAATGCTAAACTCTGGGGACAGAACCCATCAGTCACTTTCAAGTTATTGTAATGCAAACAGGCAATTATCTCCAAATCAGCCCTTTAATCATGGCCATGTTGAGCAGAAATCCATCACCAGTGACAAAACCATGGTCGAAAAATACACGTTAAATGTGCTGATATATCACATGAAAGAGGCAAATATTCACCATCTGGCATGGATTTTGTACAAAATTCCTAATTATGCCTATCAGCATATGGAGTGCAAATTTGAACCCTTTTCTGTGGGCCTATTTATATTGCTTTTTATGATCTGTGCTACATTATGCTAAAAGGAAAGGGACATTATTCACCATGCCTACTAATACCACCAATCTGACTGAGAGGCCCCACGGTTAATAGAGGTCTTCACCCTTAGTTGATAAGAATAAATGAGGGCATCTGTGGCCTTGCTCATCAGCCACAGGGAGACCACTGAAAATGGTTTAACTAAATCCCCACTCAGATAATTATCCTATTATAATGTGTGACACATTCCTTCAAAACACAGAGCCATCAATGCCTCGTATAGCTGCCATCACAGTGAGTGCTCATTGCTGGGACCCGGCTATTTAAAGTAAATTCAGCATAGAATTTTTTTTGGATTTTTATGAACAGGGGTATGAAGAAAATATCACAGCATAGCTGAGCATCTTCAAACAGTTTGCTTTTAAACAAATCATTTGTTGAAAAGCTTCAAATGGCATATCATAGCGCTACTTATTATTATTTTGATATGAAAGAGTTAAATGGAATAATGGCCTGGTACATGGCCTCTCCAGCTCTACCGCCTATGAACAGCCGTAATATTTTGAATTCTCTTTCAGCTTGACCCTGTCTCAAAGCACATTTCAGAAATGAAAAGAACTCAATCTCTTTCTGTTGCTGGACCAGCAAAGTTTTGTCCAATTGCTTCTCTAAAAAAGGTGTAATGCTATTGATTATTTTTGTTCAGGATATGCAATCCTCCCTATCAGTGAGGTAAGAAATGGGCATCATGTTCTTTCTTTAATTGGACATGAAACAGGATTAATCAGACTTATTTCTAAATGGAGAGATTATGGTCACACTCATTTTCTGGCTTAGATTTAACAGCATAAACCCACACAATGTATTTTCATATTTGATGTGTTCCAGTGTTCTCTTGCTGAGAGACATTATAGTCCATGTTACCCTGTTTGAGAATGTTCATTGCATAAAACAAAGAGGTTGTATCTGCATACTGTCCTTCCAGTTTATACGTTAAAAAAACCCTTTGTTTTATGAATGTAAATGCATTATTTCTATCCTTAAAGTCGAATGAATATATTGGGCACATTTCCTCAAGAATGTTGCATATTCATGCCTACTGTGCATTCAAATGCATGATGAAATCTATGTTTGCGATCAACCTCTGCCTTCTGTGGCTCAAGTGAGTGAAACAGCCTGCAACTAGCGGAAGGAATGTGTGTTTGGTTGTCCGCATGCATTGCCATCTGACATCAGATGCCCACTGATCAAAAAATCCACTGTAAATATCCACAGGGTGCCTTTCACCAAAAGTCACCATATATAATAAATGAATTTATGTGTTATATACGCTTATCCTTTTAGGGTTGGGGGAGAGCTGGCGCTAATCCCAGATGTTTTTCGGCAAAAGGCAACTACAACCTGTAGTGTCTCGCAAATTATGTTAATTTCAGGTTTTATGCTTTTCGCTCCTTATGGTATGTTTAGCCTTTCTGGGTCACTTATGGCTAGTCTTTTCACTCACTTCCTGCTTTCCTGTTGGATTGTGTATTTACCTCTTCTCTCATTCCAGATCCCTTTACTTAATGCCTTTGTGTGTTTTCCCACCATTGTCAGCGTTTGCCACGCCCTTGATTGTTTCCAACTGTTCCCACTTACCTCAAGTATAAATAATTCTCGTTTTCCCCTGTCCATTGCCAGTTTCAATTGTGCCATGTGTCATTGCAGCACCCCCGTGATTCCCCATACTCACTAATATGTATCTTTGTTGTTTTGTGTTTATTGTGCTAGTCACAATGAGTAACTTTTCTATTTCACACATTGCAATAAGTTGTGCATTTGGGTCCTGATGGAATTTCAGTATAACTATCAGCATAAACACAACACTCGGCACTGTTGTGAAGAGGAGGGGCTGAGGTCAGACTGGTTTAAGAGCTCTCTTCTTGATGATCTAAATAGATCATTGCCCAAGGTGCTGGCCATGTCCAATTATAATATCTCGGATTTAAATCCTGAGCCGGACCTTTGCTGCATGTCACGCCCTGTATCTCCCATCTTTTTGTCCGAACTTGTTCTCACTGTGAAGTGCATAATAGAGCAGAAATGCCATAAAAATACCCTTTAAAGAGACACTTACCCAGAAATGCTAGAGTGGTCTGAGACTATGAATCTTCCAAAGTGAGCCTTTCTTTTTTTGCAAGTTCCTGCTGGAGTTGGACTTAAGCATGCAGATATCTCTTAAAAGATGAAATTGTTTGTTGTTCCTGTTGCCTGATTAATTGTTATCCTCTTATTGCAGATATGTTTGCAGATATTGTGAACAAAGAAATATTTAAATAACCTTTATAAGAAGGTATCCTATAAAAGCATTCTTTGTCCTATTTTCATTACCTTTCCTAAGATATAGATGGGCTAACCAATGTACGTTTAGGCTTAATCTTTCCTCCCTTTTTTGTTTCCGCTAACAGTGGAAGTCTCTACTATTTGTAGACAGAAGGAAAACATCTGTGCCCTTTAAATGCTTACCACTTACTGGGCACGGTCTCAAAGGAAGGTGCACTGAGTGTTAATGGCCTACCCACTGCAGAGTCACTACTACTTATATTCATCAGAACTTTTATCTTCCAACTGTTGATTGGTAACATTAATGTGAGAAAGAAGAAAAAGGTGGTAACGTAAGGTGATGTAAGGTCTCCATATATAGAAGCTAAGTAAGTACATTGGAAATGTATGATTCATGGATGGTTATTTGGCCAATGCATTTGAACGTTTTCAAGATTAATGGCATCCATGAACTCCAGGTTTCTCTCCAGGAGTGTTGGCTTGAGCCATTTTAGATCAAAAATATTATATTGTGAATGTGTCATTATGAGACATTTGTTTAAATTCCCATTTTTCTTTTTAACATTGAGGTAACACTAGGTTGTCACCCGTTGTCCTTATCAAGTTCACCAGAATTCATTCACTACATTTGCTCATAAGATATGGGCATGCAATAATGATGTGACAGGAGTTGAAAAGGTGAAAGTGAAAGCCATAACCTAATTTGACGATATAAAAATGGTTCAAAGCAACATAAATGTAGCATATTGAATATCATGTGTCAGAAATGACAGCGGAAATATTGAACAAAACATGCTGGTTTCGACCCTGTGACCAGGGACGTTTCAAGACACTCTGGGGGCCCCAGGCAAAATTATAAAAATTGGGCTTTCAGGTTGTCATTGCTGTGGACCAATATAAACAGCCGTCTTTGGGGGCCCCCTTCTAGCCCGGGGCCCTGGGCAATTGCCTAGTTTGCCTGCCCTGTTGCAACGCCTCTGCCTGTGACTCAGTGACAATGGCTTATACCTCCATGGAATTGATTTAAACTGTCATCTTACTTTGGAGACCTATCAAATGTGCATCCACAGCGAATGGTAATAAATGTGACTTATGTTTGATGAGTCCCATTTTTGCTTCCAAAATAAACATTTACATTGACCAAATCGATAATAACTTTTAAAGTGATTAAAAAAATAACAATAAATATGCACAAAAAGAAAATGTCCCAATTTTTCAAATTATAAATTGACACAGCCCCATTGTACACATTGCTGCTAATTCAAATTAAAAAAAAAATCCTGATACTCTGGCTTGTGATCCCTTCTTCTGTTTCTGTTTCAAGATTCAAGCATTTATTGTCAAATGTACATTGTACATTGGAATTTTTAGAATGCTGTCCACTCTCAATGCCAGAATAGTAATAACAATAATAAAAATATGAAATAAAAAGTTGAAATAACAATAAAACAAATTAAATAAATAAATGCTGTTTGAAAAGAAAAATACAAAAATACACAGGAGTAAATGAATGGCAGTGCAAACACCAGCAAATAAGTAGTCCAAAAAAGAAAATGTGTGCAGATTGTCCTATGCCAGTGTGTGTGTGGTGATATGTTCCAAAAATGTGCAGGGGAGCAAACACCAGTGCAAAATTGTCAGGGGCGGGGTTGAGTGTGTCAGGGTAAGTGTGAGGTGTTAAGCAGTCTGATGGCTGAGGGGTAAAAACTGTTCCTCAGCCTGGACGTCCTGCTTTTCACACTTCTGAACCTTCTGTCTCAGGGCAGAAGTGTAAACAGTTCATGTTGGGGGTCCTTAAGAATGGAGCACGCGCTCCTTTGGACTCTGCGGTGGTAGATGTGCATCCAATTTGCATAATACAGGTGCGCTATTTGAATATGTCATGTACAATATTAGGCATGAGCACAGGTAGTGTTGCTTTCAGTGTTGCTTGGCCCTCCACTTTGGAAGCTGGCTGAGCCAGTAACAACACTGGGGCTCTGCTGCTGGTGGTTCGCAGCCAGGACCATCAACATTTGGATCAATTCCGCTGCGAGAATGAAGAGACTAAGCTGATGTCTTTTGAAGTGAGGCAGATAACAGCTCGTGTTGGGGGTCAGGATGCCTTGTTTGTCAGTCTGGGTGTTAGATTATTTTCTTCACGGCCCTCATTGTAAGCCCCTCACAGTCTTTCGACATCTGCACAAAGGCAGAGCAAGAGGAGCTGGCTTAGGCTTGACTCCTCCCCCCTCCTCCTCTCATGTCTTATGTCTCTTCATGTGATTGTCAACGTCAGAACAATCTCTTATTTATGTTGCTCTGGATCTTCAGTTCATTCTTGACCTTTAAGATTAAGCCACACAGTGTGAGCTTTACCTTGCCGGTCCTTTTGTCTTGTTTCTCCCCAGTTGGATTTTGATAAAAAATGTAGCATAGCGTTTGAAAGAGCTTCAAAGTGGGCTGATGTGCAAATGAAGCATAATGAGCTGAACAAATCAATTTAGATAAATAGGTGTAAAGGGCCGTCTGATGCAGAAAACCATGTTAGAATGAGTATAAGAAAATAACACAGAATGGCATATTGCCCTCCGGCAAAAACAGAAACATCATACAAATTTCAGCCGATTTGTTGTTGTTTTGTTGAGTACTTAAGAATTAATTTGTCGTTATCATCAGATTTCATGCTTTCGTGCTCATAAAATAACCCTGCTATTATGGTAAACAAAAAAAAAAACCACTGTATGGATGGAAAAATCGATTTCATTTTTGCTCAAGAGACTTAAAATCCACACAGTGGAAAGCCAGGCTCCAACTATGTCTGGTTGCTACACTGAAGCTGCACTAGGAAGGAAAACATTTCCCAAATACTATGTATGTTTACTTCAGTTTTCAGTGTAATGAGAAATGAAATTATACTGTATATGGAAAACAAATACAAAATTAGACTGACTTTTAGCTCCATGAGTATATCCTTTGGTTTTGAGTTTCTGTGGACTGTACATCCACAGTAAGATGATATTGCACATAGCACTTAATTTTCCCTTATTGATATGTGATCTTTATACAATTCAACAGGAAATGAGGGTTAACCATGCAAAAACAGGCACCATCTTAACACTTTTTGTTGTTTTGTGTTTGGATTGAAAAGTCTTTATTGATGTTATTCATTAGGCTTATCATCTTAATTAATTAAATAAATAAGTTCATAGTCAGCTTGTAAACCCTGAGATCCATCAGATTTCACTGACGTTAATTAACACTATGCATTCCATATCACATGTAAACATGTTGTACTCCTTTCGCAGGAGAACATGCAGACATTAATAAAGTAACTTTATAAAATATTCCACATGAAATGCATACTATGGTTAATCGACTCTAATAATTCTATAAATATTTTTAAAATATAAGATATGTCTTAAGCATTGCTGAGAAATGTCTATATAGCCCATAATAAAATGACAATTACTAGCTCATTGTGCTTGAAACACCACAGACAAGACTGATAAAATAATAGCTACACATATGTTGAAGAAATCTCAAGAAAACGTTTACTCAAAGACACATTTAAAGTAAATTTCAGGACATTTTCCAACTGAGGAACTATAACGACTATTCTCTATTTTGTGCTAAGCCTTTCGACTTCTCTCAGAAAAGAGAGTGGTATGTTGCCAGCTCTCCGACGCTGCAATTTATAAAGGAGTCTCAGTGGAGAGTGGCAAACAGAAAGATGAAGTACAAAACAACATTCATGATTAATCCTTATTTAAATGACACTGTCTGGTTCAGATGCTGCTGGTGTTTAGCAGACAAAAGGGGAAAACACTGAGTAACACAGAGAAGTTTTGTTAAAGTGGTGAGCGTCCGAGCCACATCGAGCCTATCAATAGTGCACTACTGCTTTAATCGCCCACTATAGCTTGCAACTGAGAGTAGAGAGCATGATTATGCGTACTGTGCACCCATTTCAAAAATAAAGGCTAACTAAGAAAACTATTTGGAACATGAGGAAGGCTCTGAGAAAGGGTGTGACGACATGGAGGAAATGAGACCGTGTGAGGCACAGGATGAGAGTCAACAATGAGTTCATCAAGAGTTCAATGCTGCCGAGTTCGTCATTATGTCCAAAAACGGAGGGTAAATGGGTTGACTGTTGTTATTTAGAAATTGATTTTTAATGTCGTAAAGAAAGGTACTCATAAGACAAGGTTTCTGGGACTTTAAGAATGTCAGTTTGGCACTGACGCCAGTCTGTTGGATTAGATCAGTGCAGAGCTGCTAGAAGGTTACAGTGAGGCGGATTTTTACTCCTGTCCTATCCCACAATAGAAATAATAATTGTCCTATCCCAATCCCAAGAAAGGTGGCTGTGGAAGTCTTCAGGTAATGCCATTATTTTAAGTTATACCTCTCACAAACAGCATTAACATTATCTATCTACAAACTTGTGTAAAATGGTAGGGTAAGAATTTACCTGAGGCACTTGGAGAGAATCGTGCAGTTCACAATGTAACCCAGGTTTTTTTTTTTCGTGATATCCACTAAATGCTTCACATGTAGGCTGTCGGAAAAACCCCCACTGGGCATCTTCTGACTGAGACACAGGAGATGGAGATAAGATTTGATCAGTCAGGCGTCCGAACCACAAACAAAACTAAACGCGCAGTCTTCTATTTCTAAAAAGATAACGGTCATTTTAGCCACCTGGGCTGCACCATGCCTCATCAAAGAACACATATCACACATTGGTAAGATGTATGCCTGCAACTACCAGTAACAAGCCAAAAAAAGACCCCTGGCCTGCCGCCGTCAATCAATGAATATCAGCCATCCCAAGGATCTCACAGGCTCCCCAAAAAATGGGCAGCCTTATAGGTACTTTAATAGGAGGTAATATTCACGTCCTTCTTACAAGGTCTACTATGAAGCTACTCGAGCCAATATGGGGTCAATGCATTATGCAGCGACTAAGCATCGGCTGTAGGTTTTGAGTTGTGGCCAGTACTGATGTCACTCCACGAAGCTTGTTAGTTGCTGTCCTGTTAATGGCTCAAGTGAGGAATCATACTTGGTTCGTGCTCGGCTTCCTTAACAAAACCGTCCGATAGCCACGTGGTCAGCTCAACACTGTGGACAACAATGTACAGCTTGTCCTTTACGGGTGAAACTAAACCACCCTTTAATATATTTTTGTAAAGCTGTTTTGAAGATGATGCTGTAAAGATGGATTTCAACTCTGTTGTTATGGCAACAAAATTGGCACAACAAGTGCACCAAGTTTTGTCAGAGGGTTTGCAGGCAGCATTATTTGGATTGAATTGCCTAACAGAGTTTCAAGCACATTGAAATTTCACCCCTTTTTTCACATCAAGTGCTTTGCTAAAAGTTAGTTTATAATGTCATAATAATGTATGACAGCACGTGGCTCACAGTGGCATTGTGAGTGGAGGATTTTTAGAACAAACACGTTTTTTGACTCTTAAAATAGATCTTGTATTTGCTGACGGACAGCCTCCCGGGAAGAAAGGTTGCACGGACTGCGTTTGCAAGAAAGTACATTTTGTTGTTTGGCATGTCATTTGCATGACTTTACAGACACTCCTCAAACCAGTCTACAACTGACAGTGAGGGCGTACAAAATAAATGAGCAACAATGCTGGCAAAATATGATCAATCTTTTTTTTACACCACAAGTATGTCATAAATAGACAATAGACAGTTGAGACAGCCATACACTTCAGAAGCTAATTCAGAGAGTGGTATAACACGACATGTTATTTGCAACTTTTAGTATGCACCTTTTTAAAGAGCCCCACTAATGAATGCTTGCACAGGTGTTCATATCTATTTTATTAATTCATTAACAGAAATTCCAACAATGGAGCAGCCTGCTAGAGTAAAAAAACAACCAATGATGCAGACCCTCGAGACAGCATGTAAACCGTTTTCTAAACAAGACAGCAGGTCGGCCAGGCGGACTACTACACGTGTGTCAGATGGAAGCTGTTGATATATCATTTATATGGGTAACCTTATGTGTTGAACTTTGCATGAAATCATGTGAAAATATGTCAGGGGATTCATTTCATTGCTAAATCCGGCATTTGGCCTTCAATGTGCCATTCTTGTGGATCTTAATGTAAATGTACGATATTGCTTTTTCACTTCATTTTTAGGGGAGATTTTGACAAAAAAAACATCAGAAACAGAATTTATTCATATACTGGGAAGGCTGTGAAAATATGCTCAGCTGGATTGTGGCTGTTTGGGTTTACTGGAATATTTATGATAAACAACACGCATGGAGCTGTGTTCATTCATCATCTTAATGGACTTCAGGGATGTCTGGTCCACGCAGACTTGCACACCTCAAAGGAGCTGACAAAGGAGTAGTAACACAGACCCAAGGCAGGCTTTTTCCAAACTCCATGTCTACGTTTTTTTCAGTTAATGCTAAAAATAAATTTCAAGACAGAATTTTGATGCAGATGTAATAAAACCCCCTTCGCCTTTGTTGAAAAAATGTACAACTTTTACATGTAGACTGTGCCTGCACATTATACACTGAATAACATTACCCTTTGTATAGCGTTGACAAAAACAAATACAAACAAATACACAAATAAATATATTTCCAGCTTTAGCTGCTAGGCAGATTGATAAGATGGACTTGAGAGATACCATCTACGGGTTGATCCACCTCAGAGACTCTGAATGAAATGCTTTGATTGGCAAATGTGTGTTATTTAAACTTAAATGCAGAACACACTCAGCAGGCCTGCTTTCCAGCATGTCTAGCCTCATTAACGTAACTGCGCGGAGGGGCATCAATTAGCGTTTACATCTGGGGGTTCTGTTTACCCCGAATCATCTGCAACGTTTAAAACGTTAACTGGTGGTAATGTAGTGGCAGATCAGTAAAACCTGTGAAGAGTTTGAAAGAGTTAATTCTAAACCATTAGGAATGTGATTTTGAGGTTATTGTGTAGCTTCAGTTTTTTTTCCATGCTATTGTGGATTGACATAGTCAAAAAGCACTGCCACTACATAATAAAAACACTTAACAGTTTTAATGTTGTGGCTGATTAGAGCATAATTGCTTATGGGAGCTATAGCACTCTTGATTTATATATGCATGGCCAATGGCTTCATAGGGGCGGGATGCACATGCACTGAATTATCTCAACCTGTACCACCTATTAGAACAAAGAATAGAGTGCTTTGGATGCCAACACACACACACAGAGAGAGGAACTATGACTTCATTTATAGCACAGGATGTCATTACGTCACTATATTTTTACATAGGAAATGTTTACTGTGGCAGTAATGTTTATAATCTCTCTATATAAAGAAAATACAACATAAGTGAATGCATCTCCATGACTGTAAGAGGCATTGCATTAATCAACCCAACCCTGTTGCTGTTGACCAACCACATTTGGAGGAGCTCTGTTGTCTGCACATGCTTTTATGTCAGCAGGGGTAATTTGTCATTTTCTGAAAAGAGGGGGCAAGTAATTAGTATGTAATACTATTCTTACAATGAACATCGATAAATATTTAGTTTTTTTAATTTTGCCTCTAACCCCTGGGTGTAAATCTCATCCTGCTTAATTTTAATCTTCTTATCACTATTAATACCTAAATTGCCTGATTGTCCCCTGCACACGTTCACACGTTCACACACACCTTCAATAAAATGTGTTTATGGTGGCTCATTTATTGTCTGTGAGAAATGGTGCACAGATGTCTTAAGCGATGTGGAAGCAGATACATTGTTCCAACATCAACACTGGAATTCAGTCAAAGGTTACAACAAATTAAAAAAAGTTTGATTACGTAAACAATGTTTGTATTTGTAATTTCAGTTATAATGCTTTGTAAGCTGGAAAATGTTATGAAGTTGTTATGAATCACTACAGCCATTCATCTCCTAACCGAACATTATTTTTTATGCAGCTGCAAAAGTGAATTCACAAATTAATACAAAGTACCACGCTATCACGGGTGATATTAACTCTGTTTAATATTGAAGACCATGAGTAATTCAAGAGTTATTCACAATTATACATAGATTATACAATTATAAAGACATGTCAAGATTATGTGGAAATGCATAGCGAGGAATTGAGGCTACGCCAGCTTTTATTATTTTATTAAGTTAACCGTACATTTCTTAAGAGGCAAGTTAAACCAACCTCTGCCAATCTGACTAAAAATCAACATTCACTGAACATTAAATATTTATCCTAAGAATATCAGGTCATGTCTGTCCTGGAATTTCCTATTACTGACCCTAAAACAGGCTGATTTAAAAAAAAACATTAAATCTTAGACTATTAAGGTAAATATGTAAGCATTATTTATCCACGGTATGAATATTTAATTTTACCAAGGTTACATAATCCAGGGCGTCACCGCTGTGCAGCGGTTAGTGCCTGTGTAGAGTTTGCATGTTCCCCCGGGTCTGTGAGGGTTCTTTCTCCGAGTACTCTGGACTCCTCCCACAGTCCCAAGACATGCACATTGGGGTTAGGTTCATTTGTTAAATTGCCCACAGGTGTTACTGAGAGTGTGAGTAGTGGTTGTGTCTGTATGTTGGCCCTGGAGTAAGCTGAATAACCCGACCAGGGTGTAGCCTGCCTCTAATCAAAAGTCTGCCAGGATTCACTCCAGCTCCCCCTGACCCTCAAAGGATAAGCGGGATAGATAATGAACGGATAGGATGGTTATTTACCATCATCATTATTATTGCGCACATGGCCAGGGAGTCCATTTAAGTAAGCCAAAAAACATAACTATATCCTTATCTGCCTGCCATACTGCAGTACACTTGCAATAAATGACCCTTAACATAAAGACAAATGAATGAATATATAGATTAGTATAGATTACTTACGAACCTGTCAGGAGTGTGCACTTGAGCAAATAATGTGGTTCCTCATCCTTAAATTTAGACAACGCTGCAGGGAAAACATTCTGTATTGAGATGACGAAAAGCTTTGGAGTAAGAATATATATAATATAATAATGTCAGGGCTTCACGTGTCCTGGTGGCACTTTGTCACCTGTCACGACACGTGTCATCAGATAAGTGGGTAGATCACAGTACAGGAAGCCACAGGAGAATTCAGTGCTTCACTTCTACACCGCAATGCTAGAGATTCAAGTGCAGAAAAAGGCCATGTGCCTGGTGCCCTAATTATTATTATGTTGCAGTATTTCTTTTTCCGGTGTCCCGCACCAGGGTCAGTGACTGCAGGTCGCACTGCGCTGACTCAGGCGACGTGACCTCAATCCCCACTCACGGCATGATTTAGAACAGCGATCCTCCACCTTTTTTTTGAGCCACGGACCGGTTTAATATAAGACAATATGTTCACGGACCGGTCATAAATGTGTGGCGGATAAATACAACGTAATGATAAAAACAAACAAAACAAAGGTGCAACACGTCTTGACGTGTGAAGAGGCACAGACAGATGTAATTGGGAGAGAATATGGACATTTTTCAAGATAAAATATCGTTCAATCTCTGATAATTAATCAAAAGGAAATCATTTTTGCAACATCGGTGCGGTCCTACGCCTCCCTCCCCGCAAAGCCGTGCGTCTCGCCGGTTTCTCCGGCGGGAGTCGTCGGCTGGGACGCACCTGCAGAGGTCTGAGGCGGGGGTCTTCCGTTCAGTCGTGCGGCTACCCCCTCGTGTGCTTGACAAACTCTGAACACACAACCCAGCGCGGATGTGGCGGTTGTTTTTAACAGAATTAAAGTGGTGTCCCCTTCTGTGTTTGCAATTTACTGCGGTATTCATGAAGCTGTAATTTACGTTATTATTAGTTTTTCTTGCGCCCCAGTTAAAAATAATTCTACAACGCTACAATAAATCATCCTGCCTTGCTATGATCTTACATTTGGTGGAAACTTTCAGGGAGTTGGTAAAGTATATACTACAATACTATACTATAGTAGTATATACTATAGTATATACTATAGCTTAGAATGTTTCCTTTTCGTGTGATTGTGTAATATGATGCTGTAGAGCTGGACTGGACTAATGGAACATGTCATGAGAGGGTTTATGGCAACTGATTAAGCAAGGTAGTGATTCAATTTTATTATCAATTTCAAAGCTGATCATTTTTGGTGCTTCTGAATTGTTTTCTGGTGTCCGCACATTAACATCACCATACCTTGAGAAATCTTCCTTTTACTTTATTTTAAATGCAAAAACTACATTTGAAAAATAATAAATATGTGACACGTGGCAACAGAAATAATTAAGACTTGAATGATCATAAGCATGACATGTCTTTTGAAGGCTTTCAGTCATACAGGTCACCATCAACAAATGGTGCAAATTACAGCTGATCCTAAATATTAAATGCATTTTAATTCAGATTTGGCTGTGCAGGTCCTTGTCATTAATTATGTGGGCAAGCTGAAAGTCTGTACCAAATGTCATGACACTCTCCCCAGTTTCAGTCAAAAGTCAAAATGATGGTGCAGCAATGAGGAAACGTCAGGACTCACCTAAGTCATTGCAGAAATACAATGTCTGGGAACGGGGAATGTCTCAAAACCATTTTTCGCACGTCCATCTGGGAGTATGTGATATATTTCACAGGATGAGTGAAAATGATGGGGGCTCGACATGAAAACTCAAGGGATGACCGAAGTCGTTTGGGACCGTGACGGCATGCACAAAATGTCAAAGCAATCTATCCAATAGTCCCTTGAATATTTAGGACTGACAAGCGGACATCGTCATGTCTGCAGCCATGCTGTGAGTCTGCATGGCTAAGACAGACGAAAAAAAGATCGAGCACACATTGTGAAACGATTTTAATAATACAAATAACGGGACATAGCTTTCACACTTGCTCTTTAAAAGGCAGCATTTTATCCATGAAATGATCACCTGCAGTGAAGCGAAGAAGATTCTGCAGAATATCTTGAAGGCACTATATTGATTTTCCAGCTCTGTGCCTGTGTGTGCACCGCTGATGCCCCTTTTTTCCTTTTGAGCCCATTTATTGTCGGATAGTTTCTGAATGCCCACAATGGTGTCAGAGTGCAGATGGCGTAATCTGTTATAGAGACACAATGCATGCTTGTTAACAGACTTAATTTAAAACTAAATAGGGCCTCTAATAAAAGGCAGAGATTACTTTTGTACATGTTAACTTTCATCCAAAATGGTAATTGAAAAAAAAGTTTACTAATAGCAGTGATGTGGGATAAGAGTAGGGAAAGCGTAAAAATCATGCATTGATTTAACCCTGAGGAAGTCGAAGCCAAAAAATGTACATAAATTGTATATGGCATTTCTTTCTTTGCCCTTTGTCAGGCTGTCTGCTGTTACTGATTTTTATGTTGGCCTATTGACAACTGGAAACATACCTGACCATTGAGTAAATTGCAATATATATTTGCAAGCATGTACTGCTGATTCTCCCTCATCAATATGTTGAATATCATTTTTTAGCTGTTATATGGTTATGTCGAAGTGCAATACACCCACAAAGATCGGAGAATGAAAATGAAAACTAATGTTATAAGCTATAAGACTGTATTCAATGAATGAGCCAGCAGTGTGCCAAAGCTCACATTTGACCATATCTCAATTTATTTTAATATAACAAGCATTTGTTCAATCTACCAAATATTCACTCGCTAAATGAAGCTCAAACACTGAGTGCAAAGTGTAAAGGATATTTTCATGTCTGGGACAAGCGGAAGCCTCACAGCGCTGTCACATTTCACAAAAAGTAATCCGAGGGCAAGTGTAATTTTTTTTAAGAAAGCTAATAAAACTTCACTGCTGGACCTCTGGATTCCATCTGTCGCCATCATAGTTTTCGCTGGAACCTGGAATTGTTTATGTTTCTTTAATGCCAGTCATCTTTTCTAACAGCATGTGTTACAATGCTTGAATTCAACCCACGTTGTCCAAATCACTAAAAATGATTTGCCATTAACCTTGAAATGCTTCCTCAGATGGCGGTGGATGCTCATAGCTATTTTCCCGCTCGCTGCTTGATGACAAAGCAAATGGCCGAGAGACATTTGTAAGCATGCAAGGGCAAACCGTAGATGTAGGGAATGGTTGACCGTGAATAGATGTTCAAAAGACACTTACAACATGTGATCATGGATTCAGAAATAATTTGTACCATGTGCTTGTTACCAGGGTAATTCAAAACAGATTCAAAGATTAGTTAGCTTTATATTTAAATATGTAATATCTAACATCCTTAGAGGTTATGACTGCCTAATGTCTCTTTAATATGAATTTCATGTTTTTGAAAGGTTTTTCTACGCAAATAGATCAACCACCTTAAAACATCAAGCCCCGCAAATTGTCCTGGACAAATGAAATCATGCAAATATTTGTGCTATTTGTGTGAGTTTCTCTGAAGGTTAGTCTTTGTGAGTCAAGTGATTGTGTGACCTTCACAGCTTCTAAAGAATCGATAAATAAATCTAATAAAGAAATGTTAGCTGGGGTTAAAAACCAAATTACGTCAGAAGAGGAATCTTAGGATTTGTAGGCAAACTGTTCAATCTACAATTTCAGTAATTGGCTGGCACATCAATATTTGATTTAACTGGAATACATTACACAAACATTTGAGACCTCCTTCATGAGGAATGCATGCAGGCAACCATAGTATAAAATGTGATTCAGTGAGCAGACCATTCGTTTGCTTTTTCGGCCACAAGCAGCATCGCTTATGAGCATCCTGTCATTAACTAAGTCATGTCGCTGTCCTGAATGTATGATATATCTATGCAAGTTAATTCCACTTTGTCATACTGACTTGGAGCATGCATGCTGGATATAACGAGAGATTGCTGAGTGTAAAATTTAACAACTGCATGTTGATCTACCAAATGGCGAGTTAATGATGTGACTAATTTTGCAATTATTCTTGTTTTTGTTCTATATCATATAAATGAATTATTTAATGGAGGAACAAAACTGGGCTGAGTATAATGTACGTGGAAACCACTTTGAAATTCCACAAAATGGCCAATTAGTTATGTTGACAATGGCACCAAGTAGTTGTGTGATTATTTGAATACTGCTATAAGTATGTACTATTTCTGAATCTAGCATTTTAGAAATTTCTCGTTTTTTGTATTCATCACTCATATTGAAAACCTACCTACCTACTATTTAAGCATGATGATAAGTAGGAACATAACATAAATGATGTGACATGACACTAATGACTGAAAAGACAATCTATTGGGTTTTTAGGGGTTACAACTAATTCACTCCATGAAAATGGTAGACTAATAAACACAACAGTTAATATATATATATATATTATATTCTTGTGATCAGCAGTTTAATGCTACCCCCACCCCCCCGAAAAAAAACAAGACTGCAAAGAGACAACAATGAAATCGAATAACTAAAGCAAAATACCCCCCCCAAAAAAATCCAATTCAGTAAATGCATGTGAGTACTTAAAAAAACGAATAGGCTTCAGTCCACCCATGAGCAAGATAGGAGCACAGCTTTGGTTAGCCTCCCTCCTGTGAAAAATCCTCTTCCTTGCCTCTGGCAGATTGATTCTCAGGATTGCCAGGTGAAGACAGCGAACGTTTCACCCCAGTAATGCAGTGGTCAGGTGAGTGTTTAGGTTTAGGTATTCACAGCCGACAAGATAATATATATATATATTATATTCTTGTGATCAGCAGTTTAATGCTACCCCCACCCCCCCGAAAAAAAACAAGACTGCAAAGAGACAACAATGAAATCGAATAACTAAAGCAAAATACCCCCCCAAAAAAATCCAATTCAGTAAATGCATGTGAGTACTTAAAACAACGAATAGGCTTCAGTCCACCCATGAGCAAGATAGGAGCACAGCTTTGGTTAGCCTCCCTCCTGTGAAAAATCCTCTTCCTTGCCTCTGGCAGATTGATTCTCAGGATTGCCAGGTGAAGACAGCGAACGTTTCACCCCAGTAATGCAGTGGTCAGGTGAGTGTTTAGGTTTAGGTATTCACAGCCGACCGCATCGCCAAACAAGATAACGTAGCACGCGTGTATGAGTTACTGATGTGACGGTGTGCTCATTCAAGACCTCGCTCACACGGTCAACCGGCTTACACGGTTCCAATTTACACACAAATCGGCCCACGACAGGCGTATTGAGTCCCCGAGTTGGTATTTGGATCACATACGAGGCGCCTTGTCTTCCTCATCAGTTTTCCAAAGCAGTGACTGCTATCAAGTATCTCCTTCGCTGCATCTCTGCAGCTCCTTCAACACAACTCCTCTATTAAGTGATTGTCACTTTGGGGTCCTTAACTAGGCTCAAGCATGTGATTTCATTGGAGTAAGGGAGATAGTCAACACACAATCAGATAGTCAATACACATTTGGAGCGGCACTCAGCCTTCGATCGGTTATCCGAGAGCAGCATCAAAACTTTAACTGAACACTGTAAAAAAAAAAAAACTTTCCAATCAAAATAAAGCACAGAAGCTGGGATTTCAAATCTAAAGGGACATTAAATGTATTACTGCTTGACATTTTATTCATTTTCACACCACACGTCCATTGATTATTTTGTTTTGCTAAATGCTCAGAGCACCCATAATGCCCTGTTCAAGCCACCACAACTCCACCTTCTCGTACCCCAGCGGTATTTCTTCTGAAGTCACTGTATTTCTTGACTAGGGGTCTACGTTTAATCTTAGTCTACAGGCTAGGTAGTCCTACCCCAGAGATTGCTTAATTTAATATTGTGATGCTTTGGTTTCAAATAGCACATACTGTATCAAAAGAGTTCTAAAGGTTAATTGGGAAACAAATTAAGTATTACCCTGAAAGGGTTAAATATATAGGCGCTCAACCAAAAAGTTATCTCTGGATATTGGATTAAAGGTCTGACAAAATAAAATCTACCAAAGAATGTATATATAAATCAAATTGTTAAAGACTGAATATTTTATATCTAATGATATATAGTGAAATTGTAGTGAGCAGCAGATATGAGGATAATAAGCAGGGGAGCACATAATTGGTACGCAGGTACGCATGTGCTGTAAAAATCTGGACCGCACTTTTGTCACTAAGCCCCCCCACCCCACCCAACACAATGGATTGTATGGACTTTTTTGTGTAAGTTTTGACTGCAATTTCTGTCTTCACAAAGATTATGTAAAACAGAATGAGACGTGTTTAGCACACATTTATTTTAAATGAGAACGTTGGACAAGTTGTCACTGAGAAAACAGATACTGACACATTCATTAGCTTTGGCACTGCCATCATTTATAAACACGATTAGGTTTCGACCAGAACATTTGAATTTGCATCTCTGGCTGATGCTTAATTCAGAATGTATGCATCATAAAAAATGTATTCGACCTATGTATAACCGTACAGGAAAATTGTCTTTGAGCTCCATTAAATTATAATGCGTCAGATATGTCATTCACTTTTTAGACTGACTCATAAATATCGTTCATCTTTGGGACTGGAGCCGAGTAATGGCACATATTGCAGAAGAATTGGAAGAGAATAGCATCAGAAAGTTATGCTTAATACAGTTTTGTCAATTTGCACTTCTGTCTTTGGGTGGTTGCTCTAGGAACTGTCATTTATACATGATACAAAATGTATCATGCACGCTCCATTTCAAAAATGTAATACAATTTGTCCCAAGAGAAACTGTGCCACAAATGGTTCCAAATTCTAAATTTCTTCAGTGACATTCAACCACTTAATCAACCTCAAACAGTGATCGACAAGTGATTTAAAAAAACTGCACGTGATGAATACAAAGTGGTAAGAGTAGTGGTGGACATCTGTTTGTTGACTGTTGGCTATGTCACAACTTCACTATATTTAAGTCATTAGCATATTTTCTTGTGCTAATCCTTTCCCGAGGAAATGCATCTATGCCTCAACATCTCCTGGTTACTTAATCTTCTTTGTTTCCTCTCACTCTGCAGCCTCTCGTGTCAAATTCTGATAAAGGAGGGAGATGTAATAAGGCAAAATAATAACACTCCGTTCAGTGTATTGATAGTAATAATGTGTTTTGCTTCCAATCATCACTTCTGCAGATCAGACCACATTCTGCCTGTCTTATGTTACAATTTATCTTAAAAAGATTCAACTATGGTCAGTCTGTCCTTTGGCTGCTGCTAAGCTCACAGATGAAAGCTGTGCACCCAGGAATAAAAACCATTTGCATATTCTCACGGATGCTTTTTTTCATCTTTGCAAGACACCAAAAACAAACCAAGCCTCTTTTGGTGTAAGGACATATTTAAAATAAGAAAGCATGTTAACTCATATTGTTACAGTAATATTAGACATCACAGTCTTGTTTTCCGCACAATTGCCAATCTGCTGGCTGTGAAAATGTGCCTGGCAGGGAAAAATTGACTTTCGCCACATTAACTGGTTAACACCTGAACAATTCTCTTTGAAATAAAGCTTTACCACACGAAATTACACATTTTCACAAATCTAAATCCACGACATGCAACCAATCATTTTTAGCTGGATAGTACGTTGATAGGCATCATGCTCATGTAAACATGTTTAACAACTGAAGCTATGAAAGGTCCAGTGTGTATAATTGACGGGGATTTATGGTAGAAATGGAGAATAATGTCTCGTAATTGTCACATCCTGTCTTGTGTTGCGTGTGTTATTTATTTGTTTCCTGTTTTATTTTGGTACTCACCTGTCTTTATCTTATTTCTAAGTATTTAACATCCTGCCCTCATGTGTCTTCCCGCCTTTGTGATTACCTGATGCGTCTCACCTGTGTTCAATTGTCTCCTCCCACTATATATACCCCCTGTGTTGTGTGTGTGTGTGTGTTGCCATTTTGACTGTGTGCCTTGTGTTCAGTGTGCTAGCCTTTCTCCAACTGAGTGCTGCTAGTGTGTTTTAGACATCTGCCTGTCCCCAAATTTATGCCCTCAGTCGTTTGACTTTGTACCTTTGCCCTTCTCTCTTTGGATTCTGTGTGTACCAACCTATTTTGGCAATAAACTTTGTCCTATTTTGGATTGTTCCCCTGTCTTTGGATTTATGCTTTTGATTCTTTGTGCTTGACATACATACACTACTCATAAAAAGTTAGGGATATTCGGCTTTCGGGTGAAATTTCAGGATGATCCTAGAATGCACTAGTCCAACACTTCAACTTTTCAGTACTTTCTGCACAACTTGCTGTTCTCTCACAAGGAGCTTAACAGCAGAATTCACAACCAGTGTTTGATCCATGAATCGACTGATACGTTCTATAAAAGAATAGGGGCATGCCATGCCCCTATTCAATTAGTGAGTTTTTCCATAGCTCCGAGACATTTCCGGGATAAATTGTACAGTTCCACTAATCAGACGAGTCCATGAGAGAGTGGTGCGGTCGCGGTTAGCTCAGACTGTAATAAACTAACACAGGAGTGAACATCCTACAAGTTTTTAGACAGTAAAGAATACCAAACAAAAGTATTAGTTAATTTAGTGTATGGAAGTAACTACATGGCAGGTGATTTCCTTTTGCTCCCAATGTTATCACTTCACCATAAAAATCACAACGCATAATTTAAAATGCTGGTTTGTCTTAATGTAGAATAGAATGTAGAAAATAAACCCCAGGAGCATAGTTCGTTATTTCAGGATGAAATAATTGGTGAAGGAGTTGCACTGACTTACCGTACCAAACCAGATCAGCTTTCGTTTTTCTTGCTGGATTACATATACTGCTGCTCAATGCTGATATGAAATTGTGAAAATAAACCAGAACAGATTTGGCAGTAAAACCAAAACAGTAAGGGTAAAGACACTTGCATGCTCTACTGATTTGACGGGTCAGAGCGAAATATTTATGTATATTTTATATCTATTATATATTACCTACAATATCATTGTTATTGTTCATCAGTATCATGTCGTATTATATGAATATGCACAATAAAACATGACGTTTCATTGTCATTCCAAATACCTTTCTTTGTTTGAATTTAGTTTAACATTTATGTAACTTGTATTGATATTTTGTATTTGCATGTTCTTAGACAACTGATTTCACTTGTCTAAAAACATGCTTTATTCTACACTACTTCATTTCAATTATTGATTTGTATTATGTATTCTTGTCATATCTAGTGGAGCAATATTTGAAAACAATATTTTCATCAGGGTAAATATGATCTCTTATTTCTTATTTCACTTAATAATAATGGCGTCAAATGGTCCTCAATGCACAAGGTAAGGCTTTTTATATAAATCACACAAAGAACTCTGAAAGCCATACCTGAGCACATGAGGTACATTTTTTCAGAGTAAAAGATGGCAGGGTGCTACATGACAGTAAGACAGCTTGCAAATGGAAGTAAACATCTATTAGCCAGAGGTTTGGGTGTTCAGTGACAGCCTGTCACTGTCTTTGAGTCCCACTGTATTAGTTGACAGTACAAATATGTCATGCTTCGTTCACAGCGTGTCATCATCCATCATTAAAAATGAAGAAATGCACTTAATCACTCGGCCCATGCTCCAGAGGGGAAAACACGTAAGAGGAGAGAAATATTGCAGGGATAGAATTAGTTAGGGAGAGCGATATCTTCATGGCTATGTAGTGCTGTTGAGTCTATTAATGTCTTAGAAACCTAGTTGCCAAAACTGTTTCTGGCAACTGCTGTACAGGGATTAATTAATCATTTCATGGTTTCTCCTAGTTCTGTTTCGAAAGATAGCAAATGCTTTTTAATTCCTTGTTAGGTAAAGCAGTCATTTCCTGTTGCTTTTGCTCTTTTCTAATCATCTGCTCTAGCAGAATAAAGCAACTTTTTAAGTTAATATCTGTTCAACTGATTGTAGGTCATAGCCAATTTCCCCCAGTCAGAATATAAATTGACCTTGAATCAGTGTTCGTATGTGTGGTAAATACTCCTCTGATTATAATTCATAGGAGCTAGGACTTGTGTTTGGATAATGCTTATGCAGTATTCCTGCTTGCACATTTTCTAAGGGGGGGCTTGAACCCAAACTACCTGACATTTAAAAAGGACACTTCCACTTTAAAATGCTTTTGTGCGTAATGTTTTTTGCTGCAATATTGTCAGCTCCAAAAAAATATTTTTTTATGTCTAAATCTTAATGACCAATGTGTATGTTTAGATCTTTGAGTGGTCGAATTTGAATTATGTTTCTGACAAACTATAGCTGAAAAACTATGCATCTTCAAATGCCATCTGGGTAAAAGCTGGCACTCATTTCCGGTATGCTCTTAAATTGGTGACAAACAACAGACGAGGTATAAAAGGAAGAAAGCAGACTGGTTGCAGTGTTTTTCGCTCTCCAACATAAACATCATATGTTACCCCAACAATTGTCATTAGAGAACCTGATAGAGTAGTCTTGATTCTCCCAATTGTGGCCCAACTGATCAATATGGAAAAAAAAAGGCAAGGTGGTGCATCCCTCCCACTCCCACTTCCAGCCATTTTAGTTACCACTGTGTTCATTCAGAGTGTAAACAACACTTGTTGTTACATGGCATCAATCAGGGCTTGACATGGAAATGGAATTTACTGTTCTTGATGTCGCAAAGAAAGATAGCAAAATGCTAAACTAGCTAAGAGAGGAGGTGTGTGGGCGGAATGAGATGGAGCAGGGGAGAATCAAGCTAAATTATTGTTTCCATTATTTGTGGTGTTTAAGGAATTTAAGGGTTGTGATGGTGAATGCACGGTATGCACTCCAGTCTGTACATCTCTGAGAGTGTGCAGTAACTCTTCTGATCCTGACATTTGAGAGATGAATGGTCTGTTGTGAGATTGTACAATGGGAGGGTGAATTAACATCTCACATGTGATATTGAATTCAAAGTTAAATGTATACTATTGTATTAAGCACACACAAAAAAAGCAACACAAAAAAAATACCACATCGAGTGTGTCAGGTGAGTTGTTAAAACAACACTGTGGAAAATCTGCTTTGTCATGTTGTTGCAACAAGACAGTGGTTAAGTGGTTACTGCTCTTGGGCCAAACAGCTCAGCAGGAGCTCTGACACTCAACAGAAACTCGTTTATAAAAATTCGTTCCTGCAGGCATGCAGTAGATTTCAAAAGGAAAAGGCTTCTGCAAGAGTTAGTTTGCAATAGGTCATCAGCAGTTCACCTCATATAGTTCTAAATCTTTATTTGAAGCAGTACTCTTTATTATATAGCATATTATATATAGAATACTTCAGTGTATAAAGTGTGACAATTCTAATCATATATCAAATAAATATAAAAACAGCTATTTAAAAATATGAGGGTGCAAACCGTAGTGTTTTCCAACATAGATAATTTTCTCAGCCTTTGTGACCTTTTTTTTCAGCCCTGAGGCATTTTGATGTGTTGAGCAGAAGCATTTTTATTGTAAATGCCGGATCAACGTCACCCAAAATTGAAAGGATTTTTATCAGCAGAGATAAGAATGTCACTTTGTTTTGGCATTGATTTTAGCTTAACCTTAAAAGAAGTTGGCATGGGATACAGTCGTCACACATTTTAATTTCACTGCAGTCCATAAAGTGTCATCAGAGGATAAGCCCTGAATTTTATTATATTTTTATTCCATTATAAACATCGCTCTTTTCATGCGTTGCCCTTTATCCGTCAGGCTTCACTTCCTCTGGGCAAATGTCTGGCTAAAAATGTTCCCAAAAAGGCACCCATGATTATTTGTCATCTTTAACGTGGCTACAATTACGAGATGAACTCTTTCCACAGAGCTGACAAGTTCACTCTTTCACCTCGGACGGTGTCAGAAAGGCATTCCGGAACAGTTGCCTTTGACACGTCATTGACATTATAAATCTTATTATGTTAATACAATTGATTGGGAGCACATTTGAAGTCATCAGAGAGGACCATGAGGTCGAGCGGATGGACTAATTCAAAGTGAATATATATGTTTTGAACCAATGAAGGTGATGATGCAGGCAGCTCCAAGCTCCAGGACGAGCCACCATGACTGATGCTGTCAGTGTATGTCTCAGCGGTCTTCCATCCCATTACTCCTGAGGACAGCCGTCTTTACTGCAACATAAATATATATACCTCTTATTCCCACAGGGGTCAGTGCAATCAATGCATCCCTGAGGACGGGCTGTCACGTTAAATGTCAGGGTAAAACCACACTTAAGTGAATGAAGCAGACTGGCTCACGTAGGGCCAACACAAGTTTTCGCCACGTGAAGGACAAACAGGGTGGCAGCCATCAAAGCCAGAGGTTTGCAATGTTTTTTTTTATTATTATTATTATTGGGAATGTATCGTTCACGTCTCTGTGAATAAAACGGCGGCAGTAGATATAACACAGTGTGACACACCTTCTCCGGTGCAGTTAGAAAAAACCTGACAGAGGCGGCTCCCTCGTCTGCGCATAGCCACACAACAAGTGCACCAAACTGAATAAATAATGTGCGGGCATCCCCTGGAAAACAGACGCTCCTGTTAGAGGCACCTGCAACAGGGCACCATATGTGCTCGCTGAGATAAAACGGAAGGGATGAGCATACCACCCGGAGGTAAATGCTCATCAGACCAGACTATTGGCTGCTGTGTTTCCGTATTATTCCAAATTTACTGGCGGTGCTGGGCGCTGTCCTGCCGTCCCTGTTATCCTCGGAAGGGACTCGTGGGCTGGAAACCAGTAAATCCTTCCGCATCCCTGGGAGGAGGGCATATGTTTGATTTTTGAGTTTTTTTAGGGTTACGTGGCCTATTCATTGTCATTCTTGGTTCTTGACACTTGCCTGGGCCATTCCAACACCACCAGTCTCATTTCAGTTTTGCTAATAAAAGCTATAAAAGATATGGCTATACTCAAGCTTTTTGATGTATAAATGTATGTCTATGCCTCCATGTCATGGTCATGCCTTACCTTTCTTGCATTTTATTTGTTCTCATATTCACATTACTGTATAGTGAAATGTGTGTGGAGCTGCCATCTTAGTGCATCACTACTTAAATATCTTGGTGTGAAGATCTGGTCACATCAGGTACGTGGATAGAATTAATAAATCAGGGCATGATTTGCTGATAAATGTCAAGTAGCCCCAGGTGGCCACTATTAAAATTCAGTAGAAGCAAAACCATGTCTTATCCATAACATATAGGTTACTTCAGTGAACTTCAATACACCCACGTCACAAGGAATGGGATTTTCACGCCCCGATGAAGATTCAATAACAGGAATTCAATAACTGACTTGGGGATAGTCTGCTCTCTATACAGAGATACCGTAAGTAGTATAGTCTGGTGGGAGGTGGAGAAAATGACGAACAAATATCATTAGCTATTGTGGATGCCATGTTACTGTGAGTGCCCTTTTGACAAATGTGATTATGTTGTCACGCAGCCACTATGCCTGTCTGCTCGTGTGTTACTAGTGGAAGGCGTCATGAGTCAGAAATCATATGTGCTGTTTTCTGCCGGTCTGAGATGACCCAGTTGGCTTTATTTGACTCATACTCTTCAAAACTGCCGCTGATGAATCACATCCGCTCACGTATGGCTATTTCCCATTTAGGTCAGAGGAGAATAATGACCTTACTATGCAAATTATTCTCATCAGAATGCAATTCCTGCTGATATGAATCACAGCTAAATTATTGAGGGGAAAAAAGAAAGAAGAAAAATAGTAGCCACACACTGTGCCAATAATTCCAGCCAAGATTTTTGAACGCTCTCCTCTGCCACTCCCATTACAGAAAATCTAATTTCTACATGGTGGGTTTCTACAGCATTATGCTTTGCATCCTGGTGAGAAAGCAGATGGATTTTGCACAAAACACAACAGATATTTCTTCGTTTTTTCTCAGCTTCACCATGCAGCCCTGTAAGCAGAGACACTTGAATGTATCGAAGCAAGTATACAGACAGTTGCTTTTCTGGTGCCAGTACTCGAAGAGTGAATACATCAGCATTTGTGAATCAGCAGATCTGTATTTTTTTGCACAGTTAGTTGATTTGCCTTTTTTCTTTTAACATATTTTTACATTAGGTGTACAACTCAAACAAGAACGATAAAGATTTAGCAGAATCATTTCTCTGTTTTTTTGGGGATTCCTGTGAAATAAGAATTTGTTTACTTTAAACAATAAAGTAAACAAAAACTACCTGTGAGACATGGGCATTGTAAATGCAACAAGAGAAAGAAATAAATCCCTATTCACCTCATAGGGCTTAACAATCTGTTGTTCAAGGTGTGACACCCTCTGTTCCTTATCCTCAAAAAGGTGGTGAAAAACATACAGCAAAAAAGAGTCACAAGTGAGGTATCCCTCCTACAGGATGGACTGAAATGCAATAGATGGCAGTGTTTCCCCTACCACAACCTTTGTGCCCCCCCCGAAAGTCAGTGTTTATTATAAAAATAAAAATAAAAACAATACTCATAATTAAATAATATAAAGCGCCAAATCTAAACTCACTTTTCACATTGTGCAGGTGTTCTTTTATTAAATAAAGTCAACGCTTTTGTGTTGTTTATGTTATTTATCCAAATCATGTGCCACAGTTTCCACTGCGTTGCTTTGACGCTTTCTGTTTCCTGAAGGACCGGGCTCTGCTCCCCACACACAAACTCACGTAGTGAGTGGTGTGAAAGAGAGGAGAGAAATATCAAACATATCACGTTAGTCTGCTGGTCAAAGCATGACAGGCTTTGACCAAACTTTGCTGTCAGAGAAAAAATACTCCACCTGACTCTACAAGACAGATCTTGGTAAATAAATACATCAATAAATGTATACATAAACACACCAATAAAAAAATTAATGAAATACAGTACACAGAGTTTTCTTTTTTGGTTTTACGAAGGTTCTATCTAGTCAATACGAACAGGGGGTCAAGCACCAAGCACACCCCCAAAGCAGCAAACCTAGGGGAAACACTGGATGGCATTTGCATGAAGCAAGTCCACAAAATAATAATTCCAACATTTAGGAGAGAGAGATATTCTTTATATAGCTACTTCACATTTCCAAGTTCTACTGTAGTATATTGGTTAAGGAACTTATTTTCATAAATATTCATACACATGTTGAAGAAATAAAAGTATAAGAACATCAATTGTTAAATAAATGGGAGGCCGATATGTATTATCCCCAGACATAATTTCTTTATCGACTATGTATAAAAATAAACAATGTGGTACTAATCACAATGCATCATGCTTGCAGCCATTCCCCATATTTAAAAGCACCAGCATATAACCCATAAAAAGGGTTACGTCTAAGATGCCTGTGGCAGCACATCCGGTTGGGTTGAGTGTCATGCATAGAGCAGATCTGTCAGACAACTCATCTCGATAATGGCAAACCCCAATTAGTGGCTGGTGCCAGAAAAAATAGCGTAACACCAACACAGCATCAGTGTCCAGAGGCACCGACAGGGACCTCTGGGAGAACCAGCCTTTTTGAGTAAAGTTAATTAGTTTAGAACAGGTAGTACTAATGGGCTTGCTTATTATACGAGGAAAACCCCTCTTTATATTAGATGTTAGAAAATAAACAAGTATTTGGCTGACTTTTAAAACTTTAAAAATATGTCACCCTGTAGTGTTTTAGCCAGTGTTTTTTTGGTCACACTCACGTTCCCATGCTATTCCACTGAGATATTTAGCAAAGGTGCAATGGCAAAAACACATCAACGCATCAGCAGAGGCAGTACAGATAGATACTGTAGCAAACATATACCATAACATTGCAGGACAGTAGTCAATAGTGTTTTATAAGTGTTTTATTTCGCACATCTGATCACACCGAATATTAACAGTATTTTTCTTTTAAATAATATGCAATGTACCTATAAAGAGGCTTATTATCTTTTCCTGTTTAGACAAACACTTTGCACATAGCATTGTCCAAAAATACCACGATGCTAAGAAGGCAGAAACACATGCATCTAATATGGCACCGGGGTCGCAGATGAAAAGCTAATGAACCCACCTCTGGGTTCACTTTGCATTTTCATATAGCCCAAAACAACTTTCTGCTGAATCATCATCTACAGGATTCTGCAATTAAATGCGGAGATAGCAATCAGCCTGAGTAGACCACACTCCTGCGCGAGCCACGCTGCTCTTACTCAGAGCCTGACACTATTTTTCTTTCATCTGCATTTTTTTGTGGTGTGAATTCTACAAACCAATGTATTTGTGCAATCCATATCACTCCTCAGCCGCCACACCGTGTGTACTTGGCATCAATTCAGCTATACAGCAAGGTGCAGTGGTAAGCACATAAACAGAGCTTTTAAAAAGCCCCCTCCCCTCCGAGCCTGTGCCGCATGCATTTCCTATATCCTGCTTTCAATCCAGGAACACAAAGCAACAGGAGTGAAAGGAAGTTGTCTAAAAGCTTTGTATTTAAAAGCCTGTTTATGCGGGAAAGGCAGCTCAACTAATTCCCGAGTGCACAAGATCATTCCTAATCCGGTTAGGTTGTAAGGAATATTTTATTATTAGTCCTATCCATTTAAGTAATGGGTTTCTGCTCGCTATGCAGCCAAGCACTACATTGAGAGGAACCTGTTGTCAACTCTGGTCGGGGGGTGTTGGATTAATGTTAAGGCAAGGCAGTCTAAGTTCTACAACACATTAGAGAAGCTTTGAGAGACTCCTGGGATGAACAGTCAGAGATATGGAACGCTCCAATAGGCTGCTAAATACTCTCTGAGAGAGATACTCCGTTCAATGACACAGGACTCCAAGTAAACTGTTGACCTAACTCGTTGCAAGTGTTTGTTTTTTCCCTTATGGTAAACACTGGAATTTTAAGTGTTTTTGTGTTCAAAATGTTTATTTATATATTTTTTTTAGTGCGTGAACACGTAGACTTCAGTGTATCAAGTGCCTCTGAATGTGCCAGGTGAGGATGCATGACTGAGTCCTTAAGCATCTCCTCAAAGTCAAGGACAGACAGGCACACTGAGACTTCCTCCTGCTGTGTTGCGGCCCATAGTCATAGCAGGTGGCACTGCAGACCCATTGTCTGGTCTGAGACTTAGAAGGACAAGATTGACAAGGTTGTGTTGAGCAGGGATTTTTTTTTCTTCCCCTCTGGATGGTGCCCATTGTTCCTGTCTTTATAAACCTGTCAGGTTTCCAGCTTGATGCCATCCTTGAACATGTTCTCACATACTATGTATCATGTGCCATGTAGACCACCTTTGTTTCACTATAATTAAAAAAAATAATAAAAAAATATAAAAATAAAGATAAATCCTTCCACATTATCAAAAATGTGGCAACAATGAACAATTACTGTGCATAGCACTCCATGACATTTACTGATAGGTTTATTCTTTGATGAAGATCTAACAATTATCAAATTATCTTTTTACGGGCAGAAACCAATGTGGTTTCCATCATAGATTTGTCTTTACAACACTCGATTCATAATTTAGGGTCTTGTTTTACTCTGGCCAAGTATAACGCAAGGGTCTTTGCTAATTTCAGACCGAGGCAGTTGCCATTTTCTTAAGAAGCACCAAAGTTGCACTTGTGTTGCTCTTTAAATGAGACATGATAAGAAACATTTATTTTCTTGACCTGGTGGATAATGATTGACACCATCTACAAAATGCACACACATAAACACACACATTATTTTGTGATAAGCCTAATAAGGGTCTCATGGTGAAAACCCCTACTTAACTTCTAAGACAAAAATGCAACCCCTGCACAGTTTATGTACTCGGACTGAAGCATATTTCAGTTTCTGCAGATAATAAAAGATAATGACATTCTCATCACATCCTGTAATCCTTCAAGTAATAAGGTACACTTTATAATCTGCTTTCAGGTATAAGTTATGCAGGCAACATTGCTTGTGATCAAATATTTTAAATCTTTTGAAAATGAAATGTAACTTCCAAAATTACGAATGTCAGTGTGACAAAAATACTAATTTGGTTGATGATTTAAAAAGTCTGTATCTTTATGCATTCACCAGATTGTTTTATTCTCTAAATGTGGTGGTCATATAGAGACATTTTCAATGCTCTTATCTTTTAGCATCAATATGGTTGTCCTGCATATTTACCAAATAAACCAAATTGTGTGTCTGATCACACAGGAAGCAGGTTGTGGTCTTGGTGTCTTTGTTTTTGCATTGATTGCTCATCACTTCTTACCCTGGCATCCTTCAAATTAGACTAATAGCCTGAACTTTATTCTGAATAAAAAGCGATTCCCTCACAAACCCTGACCACAGCAGAGCAAAACCCTTGCCGATATGAAAGCCATTTTCTTTTATGACATAAATCTAAAATCTGAGGTCTTGCAAAAGACGAAATAATCGTTGACGTTTAAAATATATTTTTTTAATTTGCTGTAGAGCTTTTAAAAAGTAACCACGAGGACACACTGTTTGCATCGCATTTTTGCCTTGAGGTATGCCACAGATAAGAAGAATCCAACCTTCATTCATGCATATGCGAACTTGTATTCTAATATATTTATTAAATTCAGCATCCTAAATAACAGTCAAAACATCAGGGTTATCTTGGAGACTACTGCCTTGTAAACGACCTTGTGTACGCATTTTCAAGTTTCAACAAGATAAAGAATGCCATCATGACGTTAATTTTACAAAGCCATACCAGAAGGAATCCAACATTTTGCTTCACAACTGGAGATTCCCATCTGCACAATAAAAGATTCAATTTCAGTTGCACATCAGGGACAGTAGTGGCGTCACATAATGATGTTGTAGTGTTACTGGTGTGTTTTTTACACACAGGGACATATTTCAATGGATTTGGAGCAGATATTTTACATTTGTTTGTCTTTTACAGTATAATGGTAGTAGCTAATCCCAAAACCACCCATATTCATCCTCCAGGGACTTTCATTAAGCTCATTAAATCAGTGTTCATACAAACACATGTCATCAAATGCTGAATATGCCAGGGAGTTTGTTTGGCATAACTTACTTAACATCTGAGGTGATTTTTGAGAGAATGGAATTCCAGATGGTAAATGCAGCTACAAGCGGATATACTCAACAAAGTTATAGATTGTGATCTTCACTAAATGTCCCCAACAACCTTCCTAGTACACAACTCACTCTGTGTCTATACATTAAAGGATTCCAGTGCCCCTATTAGAGCAATTATGTGATTAGAGATACATTAAAGTGCATCCCTAATCCTACCAATCAAGTCAGGACAGTAAGCAAGGCAGGAGATATCTCAGAGAACACAGGATCTGGGCCAACATACAACAGCATCTTTTTGAACACACAACATCACCCCTTTGTCATATAAGTCCCAGGTGGCATTTTGATAGTGAGTTGTTTCACATGTCAGCTATATTCTGCTGCAGGGTTATTCCGTTTGAGCACATTTTCCTAAGTGAAGTGACTTTGTGGTGTCTGCTGTTTGTGCTCAAAACGCACCCCTGTATGTAAATATCGACGTCTGTGGGGCTTGCTTTCACAGCTCTCCATTCTCTGTGTTGTGGTGTGTGGGAGCTTCAACACTCCCGAGGAAACGCTGCTTTGCAGCCAAATTGACATTCACTGGAGTGTGCCCCTCTCCCGTCATTTTGTCAACACCATCACTTTGTGGAGCTCAACCAAGCGAGACATCTGACAGACGGCCGAATAGGAGTGGTGGACTCTAACAACATGACACCCACTTGCTGACCTCTCTGTACCCGCTGGTTAGGTTCAAGTCACAGACATAAACACAGACAATTCAAAAAAAAATGCCATGATTTATAACCTGGACCTCATCTTTGCATCTCTGTCAGTTTTCGGTTGTCTTGGACAAAAGATCTGAAATCAACAAGGTCGAGCTGCATGAGTGACTTTCCATTTGTTGGCAAATAGCAAACCTGACAACAAAAATTGATTGGCAAGTAACAATACCTCATTCTGGGAGGCATCATTCTAAGTTTCAGGTTTAGAAAATAGGTGTGTGTGTATTACAGGATGTTTCAGGAATATTTTGGGTCTTGCCAAAAACGTTAATAATGATACGATGCTAATTTAACACTACAAATGCATACTAAAATTAAACGTCTGAAAACAGAGAATGGATTTCAGTCTGGCATTAGTTTCATAGTGGCTGCAGTTTCAAGCGATTCATGTGGCTCCTTTGACACTTTCCTCAAGACACCATTTTTCTTTTCCGGTGAATAAGGATGTGTTTAAAAATGTGCTGTCAAATGCAAAAGGTCTGCAGGCATAAAATCCTCCATCAAAATCTAAAACACAAACACTTGTGAGATAAGGGCCTCTACAGACATTACTGAACGGCTTTTAGTGCTCATGGCCATTGCTGAACCCACCCCGCCAGCTTCACACACAACCAGCAACACACTTATCAGTCAGGTGTCATGACAAAACACTGGGAAAACAGGGTGACATGGGACTCAAATGTAAGCAGCCCTTGTCAGCCAAGATGGATCCTGACACCAGAATATACTCGAGAAATGATTAGATAAAAATAACAGAATCTGCATGGGTGTATTCGAGGAGGTGTGCTGGCAGCTGATAAAGGATTCAGATTTATGTAGCTTTCACCAAAAGAAGCGGATATTATGTCTTGAGAGAAATGGTACACGGGAGCTTGGCTGCGATGTGCAGTGAGTGCCCGGCAGAGAGCAGAGAACAAATATGGAGGGGTTAATAACAGACAGGAAATGAAAAACAGCACCAGTTCGGCAGGTCTGTGTGTAATCAAATCGGCTCCTCAACATTTTGCTTGTCCTTGAATATTGACAATATACCTCTGTCAGACCATTTTTTTCTAACAAAGGCTTGAATACTAAACTACATCCTACAAGAAACATTGAGTGCCTTTGTAGATGCGGATCTGTAGCATGGTTGTCAACATTTGAATTTATGAATAAGTCTCAATCCATAGTCACAAACCAAAAATGCATTTGGACACAGCTTGATAGTCCCACAACCAATCAGATCATCTTAAATGTGTAATGTAATGCAGTTTCTCAACAAACGCTGTGAGCTCAGTTGCATTTCCTGTTCATTACATGGTGTCGCCAGCGTAGGTTCATCTGACCTTTCCATGTCAATGGCGACAAACCGAGGTTAACTAACATGCAACAATGCCACTCTCGCTCGATTCAAGACAGATTGTAAATCCGTGTGAAAGAGAGAGCTCGACGCCATCCGGGAGCACGAATAAAAGAGAGCACTCTGATTGGTCGGGTTTCCGGGCTAGGTCATTTGTATATTAGAGGAAAGAGCTCAAGTGGCCAAGTGTTTGTTGAATTACAATGAAGACCACTGACAGCTGTGACAAATTCTGACACCCGTGCAATCCCCACTGTCAATACTGATCAGCCTTCAATTACTCAACTACATGGTACCTACACGGAGGCCCACACTTAGTCCAGAGGACTCCACCAAATTCATTTCACAGTTGCTTCACTCTCAGCAGCAATAAGCTATTGGCCCAAAAGAGCTTCAAATGGCCCACAAAGAGTTCAGAGGGCAAACTGCACCCAGTGGAGGCTAATCTGATCTCTTGAAATGAGACTGCTCAGCAAGAACTTTCTACAGCGCGGTGGGGACACAGATCAGCCTGAATGAACGAATCGCACCCCAATACTGTGTTGTGATTGCACACAACACGTGGTATGTGGCAGGTTTTGGTGCTTTTGCACTTGCTTACAGGGAACATTGTTCTGATGGGTGGTAACGGATATTTACAGTGAAATAAAATTAATCATAATCATAAAAGAGTGACTCTGTCATTTTTTTTTTACTTGATAAAGCGAAAAATATTTGGATATTGCTTCAAATAGTTTGGAATACATTTTCAGTCAAATTTAATTGGCTGTTCTCTGCAGGTGAAACTGCTTTTCTCTTCCTAAAATGAAAGACATTTATTCAATTACTTGACACTAAATTCCTATTGCAGATGTTTTGCCACATTGTTTTGCACAGGTGTTTGTTGTACTGTGCCTCGCACTTAAGCTGAATAGATTTCATGGTACTTTATACCTAGCAATTTCTAATAATTTAAATCTTTGTACAATGTTAATTAATTATTGGATTTAAAAAATCCACATATTATGTTAAATATAAATATATAGTATTCAGTCTTTTTGCTAAAATTCCACTTGAACCATAGTGAGGATGATTTTTATCTGGAAGCCGTAGCCGACGATAAATCAATCAAAAATTAAACTATGGGTGGTTATTGCTCAGTATGATAAATAAATAAAATACATTTAGCAAGTGTACTAAACAAGAGTGGAGCATGTTTTTCAGAGAGGAAAATCCGCATTGAATGCACATTGTTCACAAGCTGCTGTGGCTTTTAAAATGAACATCAATCATAGCCCAATGTAAATGATGGGACATTTCCTGAAAGAGCAGCAATGAATGGCATCTTAAAAAAAAAAAAAAACAGTCTCAATGGATAACAACATAGAACAAGCATAGACGAAGGATGAGCCACTGACTCTATCTGTACTATTTAATTTAGTCCCTGTATTTTTCATTATGATGTTCATCTTTTGTTTATGAAAACCATTATTCCCAACATTTCCTGATCTATCCGATATTCTGTCAGCAATACAGAGAGCCTAAGCACTTGGGCTCATTCCATAGAGAGCCAATTATGAGCTATTAAACTGCTGAACAAAGTGAAATTGGGAGAATGGATGGATTTCTGCTGGCAGGTTCATGATTAGAAAAATAGATCTGGATTTCAAGCAAGGCTGATGAAATCAAGGTGAACAAGTAAGCACACCCCCACCCCATTTCATCCCTTTGATGACTTCTACAGAGATAGACTCGACCAAGCAGCAAACTAACTATCAGCGGAGCTGTTCAATAGAGGCGCATGCGATCTTTGAAGGGCAGCTCCCCTCTGTGAAGGAGCGTAACTTTATGAATTTCAAACATGCTGTTGCTGAGAAAATCTGTGTGTTCTCTCTGGGTAAATGAAGGTGAAATAGCCAAGAGAGCAGGGAGGCCGAGAAACAAGGAAATCTCCATCTGTGGCATTTCCGTGTGGTATTTAAACCTGCTCTACCGACTCGAATGTAGCTATTGTAATTAATAGATTCTTAGAGGATTTACTTATTACAGAGAAAACATGTCTTAATGATTAGAAGCTCATTACCACATTTGTATATGTTTACACAATGATTCAACTGAAATGTGTCGAGCAAGTGTGTTTGCCAGGATCTAACTAGAATCTTAGTTAGAGCTATTTCGTTTTTTCCTTTTTGATAGCCAATTGACAAACAATTTCAGTCTGTTCTGTTGGTCAAGAAAAAAACGATCTTCTTTAAAACCCAGTGGAAACACAATCCAGCATTATTTATTAATTTCAATAATCAAACAACCCAATGCAATAAATGTCACCAATGCATGCTTTCTAAATAAAGTTTATTTATTATTTCATGTGTTTACTATTTAGCAGTATACCTTTCTAAGGGGTGAGAGCTCAGCACTAAAATGTCTCTCAATTCTTAAACTCCATCCGAATTTAATTGAATATAAACATTGAAAAATGTGGAGGACAAATACACTTTCACTTAAATCAAATAAATTTGGTTTAGACTGACATGTAGTGAAATGTATTAGTGCGATTACATTTTTTGATCGCGATTAATTGCATTATCACCTGCGATTTATCACGATTAAACGCGATTATTGCTCACTTCTATTTTGAAAGTACGGAAGGTGTATGCATAACAAAAGTGCAGTAACCCTTGTAAATCTCAACTTCAACATTAATTAATGTAATCAAATGAAATATAAAACCAGTCAGTCCCCACTGCACATACTGTGGGGGGGACTTTTAGTCTGCGAAGTCCATGTTTTTTCTGGACTTCCTGAGTGAGAATATCGGTCAACAAAAGAAAAGTAACACTTTCAGTGATACAGGTTGAGTAGTTACACAATGACAACATTAACTGCATTTATCCATTACTCCGACTTTACAGAGAAATGCTTTCTGCTCTGACTCCTCCTGTTCATGTGAGCGCTGCAGCAGTATTAGGCCCAACCCCCCAAATGCTCTCATTTGTTGAGACGTGTGAGTGACTGATAGACCAGCCAGTGAGAGAAGGACTTTAAAAAGAAAAAACAGCAGTTAACTTGCGGCAAAATAATTGAAGGTGTTAATGAATGCATCAATAAAATGAATAACACGATATTAACGTGCCCTGAACTAAAATGTATACAATGTATTTAGGGCTCCCGATGCCCCAACTGAGGGGCATTGGGAGGGGTGGACAGAGTAAATGGGATGGAAACACTTAACTCATATTAATCTGACAGTGTGAAATGTATTATTATAGTATAGTTTTATTTAAACTATACTGCATAAAGTGGAGGAGCTTTCGCAGATCTTAAGTGGCAATGAAGCTTGGACGAGGCTATGAACTAACCTGTGCCAAGTCAGCGTTTCCAGAGCGATACATTGGGTCTCCCACATAGGTAAAACCATTCAGTTTATACCTGAGCCCTTAGTTCATATTTTTTTCAACCTAATTGCACGAGCTTAGCAACTGAGTGAGTATGAGAGGCTTATCTGTGTGCGTATTTTGGGACCATCCACAAATTGCTCCTAATTGTCTCCTAATGCATTTGAGGAACCAAAATTGAAGCTAGAGAAAATAATCTGGGCTCCTCTCTCTGTCTAAACTGGAGGAGTCTCTGCAAACAAACCACCCACCACCACAAGTGATTTCTCATCGTGTGGGACACTGTGCTGCAGCTTCAGCCTGTGCACCTACAAAATGTGAGATCCAATGCTATAGCACTGATTGCTCTCAAAGAAATAGACGAAAGTGCCAAACACAATGAAGAGGTGGAGTATCAGTGCTGATATTTTAAGAAAACCAGCAGGCCGTGATATTTACCGAATTGACTCATAGCTGTTCTGTAACGCTCCACTGAAAAGAGAACAGGAGGTTTATATATAGTGCCATGAGGCGAAGGGCAGCGGACATCTTTTGTTAATTATCGTTATATATTTGCACTTCACAATTTACAAAAAGAAGCTCAAGCCTTCAATAATGACTCATCACTGACAGAGTGCAGACATCATGTTTACAGACAGGGCAATCAAGAGCATGCCACCTACAACAGTGACTGTGACAATTAACTAACACAGTCTCAGGATTTGCAACATACTATGGGCCTCCTTTAGCAGATATTCTTAATATAAGAATGACCATATGCTTTACAGCTCCTCTGGGTTTCGGCTCATAGTTCCACTGTCCTGGCCTGAATGTTCATAGGGTCATATCCTCCCTTAACTCCCAGATGACTGATAACGGACAACTATCCAAAAAAAGCAAATACTCTACTACTAAGAGAATGATGAGGATGATGCTATTCAGTAAACACAAACACATAAAAAAAACGTTACGTTCCTGGTAGCACGCTATCAAGTAATCCATGACACTCACTTCCACTGCTGTAGTTGCAAAATGTCTTCAGAAAGCAACGAGAGCAACAGCACAACACCTGAAATGTGGCCATGAATATAAAAAAGCGTCTGGCCACTCCTCACCCTGCACTGATTGTGGTGCTTTTAATTACTTTGCAGGAGCCACGAAAGGTTTTGTTTGTTGTAGCCCGCTTCATTACTGTCATGTGGCCAATGTGGTTACCATGGTGTGACCATTATGCCCTGCTCTTATCCTCCATGGTGTGAGTTGTGCTCTGGACATAACTGGGCAGCAGATTACTCCTAAAAGTCACATCTGTAAGCATGTCTATAAGCATCTACAGTATTGATGCCATTTAATGGCGGGAACACAAGTGTGTCAGTCATGTCCATTTAATCATCAGACGCAAATATTTGATGGTGCATTTGTGATAATCACTGCTTCAACTTCAAAATCCACCCAGGAGTTGCATTTTAACTGAAATGTAAATGCCAATCTTGTAAAGTGAAACTCTAACCAGTATGCAACAATGCCACTTCTAGCATACCAGGCTTTTAGTCCTTCAGTATAAATAGAGAACCAGTCCATTTAGAGTATGATCACTTACAATCATGACCAATTGAAAGCAAGCTAATGTCACCTTGGGTCTCCACACTTACTTGGGTAAGATGGTAAGTTGTCTTTTCATGATTCAACTGCTGAACAATGCTCATGTAGAAGAGGTGGATTGCTCGTGCATTATTCCTGGCTAACCATTTGCAGTCCCTCAATGTATAGATTTACATTTCCATCTCCCTCTGGATTGTAGTCAAGTCTAATTTTGCATCTTCTCCCCACTTGACCTCTGGTCATTTCTCACTCGTACCTGTGCGTTGACTCTGTGAGCTGCAAGTTTCAGAGAAGCACTTTAAATCGCATGTCAACGTAAAATGCAGACTGCCAGTGCTTGTCAGTGAGATGTCATGGGGAGTTTCTCTCAGCAGCTGTACTTGATCTTGATTGAATGTATTCAATGCAACTTGTAAGAAAGTATTGATTGATGTAAATGATGATCTGTGGAATGTTTACAACTCAGCAAACATGTGACAGACTGAGCAGAGGTGGCATCTGCTGTTGTGATGAATTAATAAAGGACACTGAGCACCTTTAAGCTCCTTAGGTTTCTCAATCTTCTTGAAAAACTGTCACGTAGGACGTATTATAATTCTCGACGAGCTCCATCATTTATTGATGACTGTCTAGTATACTTTTCATGCTTGACCCAATGTAACCGTATTAAAAGGAGTCTCGTCCTAATTTAGAATATGCTTGTATTCACAGACGGATATTATCACACAAAACAATGAAGCTGCATGTTTGCAATCTATGTATAATCCACAGCTCTCCGTTGTCCTTTTCATCGCTGCCCAACATACTCATAAATAATAAATGTCGTGGAGATCCCGAAAGATATCACCGTTTTCAAGAGGAGTCTGCTAAGGTGGCAGACATTAAACATAGTAATCAGGAAAATGTGTCAAGACTTGTTTCTAGAAATGTCCTGAAAATGAATATTTGAAAGTGTGTATGGCTGGAGCAGTATGATCTGCTGAATGAAATGGGGAATCATGCCAAATGCAGTTTGCAAGTCCCCTCCCAACCCTGACCTAGAGGTGGACAGTCATATCTCATGGGACCAGTGTCAATGCTTCCTTGTCTTCTGCCTAAGTACCAATTGATTTCAGCAATGACATATAGCCCTGCACCGCCATTATGTGGCCTGAGTAACCTACTCAATTCATTAGAAACAAATCCTTCTTAATCAACCTCTCATATGAAGAGGAACTGGCACCACAATAGCAAAGGTTACAAAAAAACAGAGATAATAATCTTTTTCAAAAATGTTCAATAAGCTTATAATCTTACGTATGGTTCCCTTTTCATTTTTCCATATTCTCATTAGTGGAGGAGACCCTATCAGGTCACATAATGGAGTTTAACTTATGAAATAGTGAATCAAGCAAAGCGCGGCAGAGCAATATGCAGACTAGACAGCTCAAGTCACAATTCATTTGGCTGGAGCAGATGCACCTCACAGTCAGTCTCTTCGATGTTACACTATTACAACAAAAAAATGAGCATGTCACAAATGATTAGCCTTGTTTGGATGCCTGACCTCCAGGATAACAACAGGGACATGAGGAAATACGAGGAACCAGTAAACTCAAGAAAGGTTTCGAGTGCAGGTCAGATCAAAAGCAAAATCTTGCTACAGTATTTTATTAATCCGTGGCCTTGTTTGTGGTTTTTCATGAGCAGAACAGAGAGATAAAGTCGAATATCGATAAAAACATTTTGAGCTTGAAATAAGGTACTACAAAAAAGAGGGTCGGGAATTGAAAATGATTTACTGCTTTTATCAAAATCTAGCCAAGTTGTCAATAATAAAACCAATTTCAAGAACTTCATATTAAAATGCATCTCTGCCAATTATTATTGCCTCAGCCGTACCACTCCAGGGCAGGGCTAGATCAAAAGCATAATAATACACTAGCTAATTAACGCTGACTATTCAAAGCATAACTAATCCTGCATATTTGATGCTGATAACATGAGACAAAATCGACGGGATGGGAGTGAACAGGTGTTATAGAGCAAATGTTTTCCCGTTTCAGATGGGACATGGAAGTAAATCCATCCATGACTGCTTGAAGAGATGACACATCTATAAAGATTTATGTTAAACAATACTAGCTTTCTTTAATGCTGTATTTCTTTTTTTTTTTTTGCTTTTATTAAACGACCTACATAACTCCACCTAGCAGCACTGGAACAACACGAAATCTCATTATTCATTTTGAAATGTCTTTTCTTTAAATTGACCTCAAGGTTGAAATAAAGTCTGCTTCTGTTCCAACTTTATAAGTATAGCGTACTTATATACAGAGGCTAAATGTAGCATCCAAATTACATGCCCAAGACTATAGACAAGATTGAAAAAATGGACTATGAACAGTATTAAAGACATATTTCTGTCCTGTGAGACATTTCATTATTTCAGTCCACAGTTTAAGCACCAGACAGATATACATATATCTTCTTTGTGTACAATTTGTAAAGCAGATGGTTTGGTTTAATAATACTCAATATTATCAAACTTAATAATAAAATGTAAAAAAAAAATGTCGCTAAATTATAATCAGAGCCCTGATATTTTTGAAATTCTCACCATGCTTTTGGGTAAAACGGGCAGCTGTGTCACTGCTGACGATCCAGTGCAGGTTTAGTTTTTCTATATTTAAAAATAAATCACAGTGTGTCACAGTTGAGGTAGCACCTTTGCCTGGAAAATCCCTTGGCCTTTATCGAGTTCCAGCCTCCGGAGCACCAATTGTTTTATTTCAAGTTTAGCAACAAACTATCTAATAAAACACTGATTATATCTTGTGTGGTAATTACTTTTCATGACAAGTCCTACCCTGAAGAGGTGGCATACAATTGTCGCTGACCTGCCAAATTACCACTGTAATGCATTCCCCTCCAATTAGTAAAAGAACACCTCGAAGGCTGATAAGTGTATCAACCACATTTTTATTCATCACATTAAAAAAAAATCAATGCTTGCTCCATAGACCTTAAATTAGCTTCATAGTGCTATATATATATATATGCACTTAAACAATAAGATTGGGAGAGAACAGGCTGAATGCTTTCAAAGTAGTAAACTCAAGGTTATTAATGCATTCGGCTCATGTGTAAACTAAAATTGTCGGTGTGTTGGAACTTAATTTCCCGACTACTAAATGCTAGAGCTGGGTTATTACGCCAATACCGCCCCCTTTTTTAATATGATTCATACGTACATCATCATCAGTGTACCTATCTGCTATGAACCACTATGTTATGGTGGATGTGGGCAATAACCTTGACATATATCTGCAAAGCTCTATCGCAATTTCCCAAGAAAAACAAGGCATTTTGACAATTCGTGTGTTTGGCAAGGCATCAGGTATTTGCCATTTTCCTAGTAAAAAAAAACAAATCACTGACTTCAAAGCCATCATTCTCCCTGAGCATGCATTCTTCTACAGCTGAACTCAGCTAAATCTCCAAGAAAACATGGTCACAGTATGGATAGGTTTTGTGTGTACTGAAAAGAAAAGGGAAACGCAAGTTTTAGAATGCACACCTCGCTGTTTGTGATGTCTCCACGCTATAGTCAAAGCCCTGGATTTCCTTTTACAGCCCTCATTAAGGCAGCGGTGCCGGGCACTGAGGGATGATGTTACCAATGATTTAATTAAGCATCAAAATGTCTCCTCTCCACACAGTTGTCCCTTATTCATTCCACTTGTCCATCACTCTTACTTGAGCTTCTTACGAACACCTTTTATCACACACACGCGTATGCAAATAGGGACACACACACACCTGCTCTTTTTCAATTTCAAGACACTGCAACACAAGTAGCCTTGTCCTTTATCTCTCGGTTCCCCCGACTCCAACTTGCTCCCTCCCTGACCGGCAGGCAGCGAAAGTCCCAAAAAGCAGTCTCACCACTCTTCAAGATGAGTCGCTCTCAGGGAATTACCACCAAAAGGACAACTGTCTCTCAGCCTGCCCAGAACTGAGGGAAATAATAACAGATAAGCTTTTCCTTCCTCCCTTTTTAAGTCTCGCAGCCTTCCCTCCGCACCCTTAGCACAAAAAGAAACCTCCGCCAGGATGAATGAAGGCGTCAGGGCTGAACACGACCTCAGATTATAGTCATCTCAGAATGGCTATTGTATGCTTTGCCCCCTCTCCCTTCTCTTTCGGAGACCCCATCAGGCCGAAACTGAGAAAAAGAGAGGGGAACAAAAAAAACAACAACCTTTCCTTATATATGTTATTTGTGTCCTACCTGGTGTTGAGAGTCAAAGCTGGACAGAGAAGCAGTAAGCAAATAGCTTGGATGAATTTCATAGCTGTCTCACACTCCCGTTCCTGGTGCCTCTTCAGATGCTTCTGCTTTCTTTTTGTGTGTGTGTGTGTGCGTGTGTGTCTTTCCTCTCTCTCTCCGCTCTCCAGCTCTCCCACTGGCTGCCCGGGTTTCTTTAGCGCACTCTCATCCGCGTCCACGCGCACGCACTGAGACACACAGGCAGCGACGAGGCAGACAGATGCAACACAGTGGGCTCGGTGAGAGGGAGGATCTCAGGCTTTAAATAACACAGGGACACGGAGCGACTCGCTAATGGAAAGGAGCGGGTGGGGCTGGAATCGAGGGAGGGAGGGAGAGAGAGAGATATGATGTCAGCGCCCCAGCATCTCGGCTATTGGTGAGAGGCATCCTCACCATTGTTTGATGCCGGTTGTCCCTCCAGCAGTTCCCCTCTCCCTCATTCATTGCGGGGAAAATAAATACAGAAACAACTGGGTTAACAAAGGGGTTAAGTGTTCAGTTACAGCAAAGTCAGAGTTCAGTTCAAGCACTAAACTGATTGATTCAAAGTGTAATTAGCTCTGTATTTAAAAAAAAGAACAAAGAAAGGTCAGGTTGTTAGCAAATGAATGCTGAAAATGAACCAAAAAAACATTGGTTAAATTCAGTGGGGGCGGGGGTCACAAATACCTGTAATTGCCCTGTGGTGCCACGTGTTAAATACATGTTTCTCCTTTTGTTTTTCGTCATGATCAAGGTTCAATATTGTTGTTGCCCCTCCAGATAAATGTTGTGAACACATTTTTGTTGAATGCAAGCTGCAACTGGCGGCTGGCTAATTCAAGATCAACATGGCAAGCTTTACATCCGCCCAGAGGAGCAACTCCGTCAAGTCTTTAAAGGATATACCGTAAGCTTTGTCAACATCGATTTCATGGCTTAATCAAATCAACTGCTCCACCGAAAACCATCAGACGATGACAATATTCTGATTGTTTCAAAGCAGCTCTTATTTTACTTTGAGGCATTTATGAGGGCAAGTGGTGGATGGAAATGTAGCTGTTAATGGCCCTGGTGAAATTGTTCCTTCTTCGTAAAGAGTACGTAATTAAAGTCGCTGTTTCAGCTTCTCAGTGGGGTTAGCATTCAGGGGTGGATTGGCTTGTGTAGCAGAGAAGTAACGTGGCATTTGTGCACCAGTCCTTATACATAGAAAAAATAACTCCCCCATCGCAGTGTCATCGGATAGTAGTAATTTGATGTTTAGTCCGGTTCGGAATGTTGGTTCTGCGGCCATAGTTTCTGAAGCTTGTTTTTTGTTTTTTTGTAATGCAAGACGTGCCATGATAGATGTGCTCTATGGATTAATTATACTGATTAGATATGTTTTTTCCTGATTAATACAATTTTAAATCTAAAAGGAGCTTCATCACACAGATGTGGAAATTGTAACAAAATCCAATAAGGCCCTCACACAATTCACACCTTTTGATATCATTGCATACAACGGCGCTAAAACAACCACAAATAGCCACGGCAATATACAATATATATGGGGCAATATACAATATATATGGTCGGACAAAATGTCTATGAAAGTATATAAACGTATAAAACATAAAGTATATGTAGTCACCACTAACCCCTACAGAATAGTATGGCAAATGATATTTAACAAATAATTGTCAAATGTTACGTAATGTATCTAGGAATGATGGTGTTGAACACAACATGTTATTGTGGGAATAAAGACATTTCATGTTCAAAAAAGAGAAAGAAAGAAACTTTCCCCAAATTGTGGCATAAGTGAAATCCTGTGTAAAAAGTCAAACATACCACTCTAATTCTTCACATCAAACACAACCGGACAAGATAGAGAAATTGAAATATCTAGTAATGACTTCATCTCCCTTCCAGCGCCACTTGTCCTGCAAATCGCTTTACAAATTCAAGGTTAACCTCATGAAAGTAAGTACAGCTGAAGAACAAAATGTTGAGACTCCGATCCATGTTATACAGGTAGAATATTAAGCAGTCCACACAAAAGGTGGAGGTCATACTCGCCACAGGCATGATAAATGATTTCCATTACAGGTTTGATCGAGTTTGGAGGCAGTCTTACCCAAATCAGCGGCCGAATCTTCATAGGATTTCCACCCATTTATTTGGTCTAATTACAAGTTCATGCATGGGAACCCCTGGTGACCAGTTGCAATGAGTCTGCTCGACCGCAGCTCGCCTTGGTAACTGGAGAGAGCTGCCCTCGGTGGCCCACTGTAATCTGTCTCAATCATGTATCACTTCAGCCAGAAATGTGTATTTCCACGCACTGTGTGCCAACTTGTTGAGGATTGGGAACATAATGAAGAATACTTACCATAGAATGAGCATGAATTGTTGATATTATTCAAGATTACTTTTGGATTAATCACCATAACTAGGCCTGCATTGTTAAATGCTTCATTTGTATGTTCATAATGCCCAAAATGTGATGCCCTGATTTTAGTCAGTTTCTTTGTTTTTTAAGAATTTTTCATGATGAATTTCTGGTTTCTGTAAGCTTATAGTATGTTTACCTACTGGTTCCTCAGCCAAACTGAGACTTTGCTTTTAGTCCTTACAGAGGTTTTGGATAAAAAAAAAAACATAGTGGATGAATGTACAAAATCAGGACAGATGTCAAGTAGGGTTCATGTTGCTTTCCCAGGACTTTTGCCACTCACAGGAGTCCTCCCAAGTATATTGCACTAAAACGAATGAAAAAGTATGTTATGGCCATAAGGCATACTAGAAATATGATAATATACTAATATTGTTTTTGCTTTCAGGGAGGTGAACATCCCAGTAGCGTTGCTACAAAAATCGTATGCAAGCAAAAGGATGAAATTGAGTCAGCTTTGTCACTGTGGATTAAAAAAAATGAAAACTAGCAAAACCAGGTCTTAGGGTTAGGTGTAAATTGTTATTACATTGTAGGTAAACATTTGTTTTGCATAACGCAGAAAGATATGACAGTCGTCCAGGTTGTTTAGTCGCTCAGTGTTAAAATGCTATTTGCTATATACTTCTATGGATGTTAAAGTGTTAGTTGGGTGTTGAGCTTGAGTTTTAGACATTTATGCAAAGTGATAACAGAATGCCTGGTACAAACAGGTGTTTCAGGACTTGGTTTTGAAGTTAGAGTTTTGATTAGTTTAAGGATAATAGAAAGTGGTGGTTGTGGTTGGCCAGTTAATACGTATTGGTAAGAATGATTGTAATAATGTTATTGCATGCAAGGGATCGAAAAACAGGCACGGATCAGGGTCAGGCTATGGTAAGTCAGAAACGCTGGAAAGCTACAGCAAAGCGGCAACAAGACAACCTGGCAGGGAACTGGTGGAAGTGAACTGGTTTTTAGCCGGGGAGCTGACTAAGAAAGGGGGGACAGGTGAGTGGAGATGATGAGCAGGTGTGCAGAATCAACTGATGGCAGGGCAGGTGTGAGGGAGTGACAGGGTCCGAAATGACAACAGAATTGGTAACAAACATAAACAAATAATAAATATGAAAACACATGATATGAAACTGTGACATTAGGTTACTATAAGATGCGCTATGTCAGTAAGCATTCACACAGAATAAAAGTACAAATGTTTCTGTTCGTATGGCTCTAGGAGAATATTTTAAAAAGGTAGAGCTTCCCTACCGGCTGTCAAAATATAGTCGGCATGGCTGACAGGTCTTTGAACCTTTGAAGAAACATATTCTTCAGCTGAATCCAGCATAAAGGGTCACAAATCTTGATGTTTTTGTTTTCTTCTAAACCTCTAATCCATGTAAGGGATCTGCAGCATACAGTACTGTACAGTAGATGCTCACATGCCCCATATTTATGTGTCTTTAGCAAATTTAACGACGAACCTGACAAATAACTTAATATATTTGTTTCAATTAAGTTGCAGCACTGGGCATACTGGGTCAAGTACCATGATAAAAAGAAAATTAAGATATTGGCAGTTGAGGGATTGCATAGAGTGACTTCATGTCTTCTTTTAGTGCACATTTCCCATAAATCTTCTTTATTTGTCTTCTGCTCTCAACCCTGTCTTTGCCCACGGGCTAAAACAGTCCCAGAAGGCAGCATTTCCATTTGTCTGCAATAACATATTCAAGGTCAAAGCAATATTGACGGACAGTAGCCTAAGTAAATCAAGATGTTCTGATTCCGAGGGGGCTAAAATAATGGCCTGTCTGCGACATTACTGTTTTTACGGACAACAGTTTTCTTTCTGCAAAGATGCAGCTCCTTCCTCTCCTCCGCATGAATATGACGTTCAAGATGATAGGTTTATAAGTACCTAAATCTCCATAGTCTATAATGTATGTTTACAGGGGGGATTGCACTGGAAGAAAGGAAGAAGAGAACAAATCCAGTGTTCTCTTGCATACATTTCCATTCTCGACATCTACAGTGCCATTCAACATTTTGTGGGGAAAAAGAAAGAGAAAAGTGTGGCAGCAAAGCTGAAGCTTAAGGCAGTTCCTTGTCAGTTGGTTCATTCTCTCAGTGCAGGAGTATGGGAATTTGCTTTCACAGAACTGCTGCTGAAATAAGCCCTGAACATCATCTCCTGAATGTTTAGTGTGTAAATGGACGGTTTCCGAAAAAATGACCAGCGACACAGGAAAAATAACCGTAATGTTCACATGTGCAACGTCAGAAATGTTTGTTTTGAAACCAACAACTATCCTCTATGTAAAGATAAAGTGGTGTAATGAGTATGAATTCCCACTCCCATTTGTGTGTGTTATAAGCCGTGTTTTGGGCGTGCTTTCATGTTGAGGCGCCGTCTCCGATATAATGCGCTGATAAAATACATAATATGTCATACAGGAGGATGCATTCATTTCCATCCCTGTTCTGAGCTGTGGGGTCTCTGCTGGCTGTCAGCTGCCAAGTGTAATACTGAGGCAACACCTCCATTTTACACAATAAATGAGCAGCACAGCATGTTCATGGTAACCAATGCATAGCCACGCTTGCTCCTTAATGCCATGCAGGCCCACTAAACGAGTGCTGCATGGAAATCACACACAGTGTGTCATGCAGAGACACTGACAGCTTATACGGCACCTCGCTGCTTCTGTCAACAGGGAAACTTTATTCAGTGATGCTTCTTGTTATGTGTTTAGGGGCCAATGTCAATGCATTTGCAAGAATGTATAGACTCTAAATGTAACACCTTGCTCAGAACAAGAAAAAAAAGGGGAGCCGATGAAGCATATGATTTGGTCCGAGATGCTGGTGTTACTGCTTTATCCGCTTGCATTGGATATGTACATATTCTGAATGATAACCGTGATAACTTACACTAACATGTTACTTCCAACAAGTAGCCTAGGGGTTCTAGTTATATACAACCACTGGCAGTTAAATGTTTTTTTTTGTTATCTTCTTTGCAGTGGCTTTAATTTAAATATATTGATTAATTTATCCTGAAGTTATGTGCTATGGTCTTTAATTGAATTCAATCTGTGTTTTTAGATAGGCCACAGAACAGACTGGTAGAGGAAAACGCTGTGAACATTAATTTCTCAATCCGATACAGTCATTGTGTAAGATAACAAAAGAGTGAAATTATTATAATTAAAAAAATAATAATAATAAAAACGTTTTAAAATGTAAGTAGCACCTACTGGGACATCCCCTTATCCCCAAATAATATGTTTGTACCATTTGTACAATAGACCATTAAGGCCAAGGCTTATCTAGTTGAGCTTGAATCAAGCAATTATGTGACCATAGCAAAGCATGATAACAGCACGGATCTGCTTTTATAGAATTGTTTTTGCTCAAAAACAAGCACACATTTCAGAAATATACATATATAACATATAGCGTACAAAATTATCTTGGGCAAGTATGTGATAGACACATAAGGATTACCTATAAAAGGAACACTGAAACGCGAAGAAAAACGAAAAAGAAGAGAAGCCTGAGAGAAACCTTTTCCTTAACCTACTAACATATTGAAAGCATTGTTTATACTCATGTCAAGGCACAGATACCAAACATGTCAAGATAAATTACAGGGTGATGTGTAAGAGGTTCTATAAACAGCGACAGAATATCCAGATGATGTAGTAGTGGAGCCATTGTATCTTGGCTTAATTAGCAATATTATTTAGCTTTGATAAAGTTTTGAAATATCACTTTAATGGTGTAAAAATGTGGCCAATCATACTGGAGTCCTTGTTTCCTTTTTTATGTCTGAAAATTCCACCATTTTTAGCTAAATTCGGGGAGAAATCTGGGACAGCAATGTCGCATGCATCTCATTTCTGGGAGTAGTGTGGCCAAAATACTTGTGACATATATTTCTGTGGTTAAGGATTTTACAGAGAAGGAAATATTTAAGCATTATGACTGCATACTTTCAAAAGCGTGGGAGGAAATAGGCGGTTGGGATGGGAAATATTGAATCTAACTTTCATCAATTCTTCTTGTGTTTACGTCAACTTGTGCATTGAAAGTGTCACAGGTCACAAACATACAGTAGCTGCACAGCAACATAACAACTCCCATGGGAGAGTTTAACATGGAAAATGGTGAGTATGTAACAACAATTATATGCATTTAGATATACCAGCAGTTTGCCCATTTTATTGCATGGCTCATTCCTTCCTACCAAAGAAAGAATACAGAGATTCCCTTTCGCCACAAGAACGTTGTGATTGTTATGCTATGTACCATAGCTCCAGGCAAAGAATCTATACAGTTGCGGATCTATAAACATAAAGACCTTTAGTTTCTGCAATGTCAGCAGCTTTCCCATTTGGACACCCCACTCCCAGGACTAATATTCGAACACATGTCTGTTCTATGTCTGATCGGTTTTGTAGCATTACAAGACCATTTCGATTCTGGCAACCACATTTTTCATTTTTCCACGACCTTATTCTCATTGGAATAAATAAGCCCTGGCCGCCTTAGGATGACCTCACGGGACAAATAGTGCACTATTACTGTTTGGAAAGACCATTGTTCGGAAATTCTTGTAATGTCAGTCCTGCCATAATGATGAATTGTTTAGAGCCCATTTAAAAGGAGACTTAACTCTTCTATACTATTTACAGTGTCATGGCCAACAATTAAGAAATAGTGTAGCATATCATGCATTCTTGGTGAATTATGATTCCTTTTCAATTTTTAAAATATCTGTTACCTCCATATTTATAAATAATATACTATTACGCTGCGCACATACTTTGAAATGAGTTGTCCCCCTTGTTATAACAATTAAATGATCCAAAACGAGGGGAAAAGATCACTTAACTTCTTATTTGTTTCCAAATAATTGTTATCGTATATTTACACTGCTGGGCCTACACAAGTTTACATTACTCGTATATTACTTTTATTGTAGGAGTACAAACACATCTATTTGAGGTAAAATGGTTAACGATACTGGGGAAATGTTTTTAATTAACTCACTGGTGGATTTGTACTACCATCTTCAGGTGTTTACTTGCATTGCAAGTCATTTTTGATAGACCAAAGAAAAAACCCAAAGGGTCAATATTTCAGAAACAGTAAAAAAAAACAATTGAAAATTCAATTATTTTTTTGTTTGCATTTATTCTCAATTTTCAGAATCTTCTCAAATGGGTAGCGAGGTATATTTAAGACTTCAGATAGTGCGTCTGCACAACAGCTGCTGCATGACCTGGATAAACAAAATTCTGAAGGGACAGAAGAATAAACGGCATACTTCTGCTGTTACATCACATACACTACCAGGCACAGATACAGGAATTAGAGTAATATCAAGGTAAACTGTTTAATTTACATTAACGTTTTCAAAGTCAACAGGGATTTTTTAGGAACAACAGATACTCTAGATCTTGAACTCTATTGGTAATTAATGAAACGTGTATGTGTACACTCTTCCATCATTATCAATGTACTTTATACCTGTACTATTAATTACAGATAATCACATTTCAAAGCTTTCATGCTTCCAAGTAAACATTTGTTTAATGATTACTGATTTCAGGGGAAATGTATAGGTAATAGATTCCCAAAAACAATGGAACAATGGAAAGGGAAAGTTTCTGCTGATACAAAGAAGTAAAATGCCAAGTGTTTGGAATAAAATACCACACATAACACAGCATGCAATCGTTACAGTTGAATTTTAAGCGGATGGAATTTCTAGACAACAGTTTCCTGTCATGCTGTTGTGAAAGCCAGCTTGTAAGAATCTGCAGGTTTACTATAGATTCTGACACGTACAGTATAGACTCTGGCAGCTGGTCTTATTTTTAATTGTATTTTTAACACACCATTAGCAGCAATTACTCAAAGGCCACGGTCACAGTAAAGATACACTGACGGATTGCGCTTTAACGAGATGTCTGTCGAGAAATCCAACCACGTATTCAAAACCAGACAACAGGGAGGAAGAGGAAAACAAGCAGGAACAACTGTGAGTGATACTGATGAGGCTGTATGGTCAAACTGGGATTCTCGTGAATAAAGGTAATAGGCAATAAGTGCTCAGGCTAGATAAGAAAGAAAGGCATTCAGTCAGGAGCCAGGTGGACACAAACGTTTTATCTGTACAACTTTGAGCAAGCCACACTGACATAATGATAAAGACTGACAAAGTGGAGCTGTGCTGCAAGAGCAGAAGATAAATAACTCTGCGGATGGAAGCCAATGGATATAAGCAGCAGAACAGAGGTAATGTGCTGCCGAGATTTTAAGTTGTGATTGCTTTTGTCAGGTTTTGCTGACAAAATGGATGCAAAGTGGAAACAGTGAATGTGCCTGCAGAGAGCTATCTTCAAAGATAAACTCAAAAAACACATTTCCCTATAGGACAAAGAGGCTTCACATCTGGATATGTGTTTAAGATGCGGTGGTGCCCTTTCACTTATCAGCAGGAAGGTTCCAAGTTCAAAACTGGAGACTCTGAACTCTCTGTGCACGTAAATCCGAGCAGATGACGGTCGGGATGGTGTGTCAATATGAATCAGCCCTGTGATGGACTTGTCTCCAGAACCAATGTCAGCTAGGATTGGCTCCAGCCCCCTCCCCCACAGCCTTAAATATACGTGGTTCATTCACGACATTAAAGTATGCTACTGGATTTATTGTTCAGGCTGATCCTTGTTCATTACATAGTAACAACCAGCCACATGGACCAGTGAAAAATAGAAATGTTGCTGGCGCGTTAACACAGCAATATGTTCTACAATGTAATGTAAAAAATACCATTCAATATAATATAATCATATAGTACTAATAACTGTTCATAATGAATTATTTTCAGGTGAAAAATTATTTAAAAAAAAACATTTTAATCATTAAATAATTACTTCAAGTTACATTAAGGGGTGGATGGATGGATTGATCTGTTTTATTTAGACTTCATTCATTTAGCTTAATTATTTCATTGATTCATTCTAAGTGTTTCTATATGCTTGATTTGATTTACATGTGATTTGTTTATATTTTTTGTAATGTTATTTCCTCTTGTAAGGAGCTAAAACGCACGGTTTAAGGTTTATTAATAGTTGTAACTTTACTAATACATGACTCCTCCTACTACTGCTGCTCTTATGTTATATTTCACCTTTGCATTTTTTATTCTTCCCAAAAAATTGGACCACAAATCCTATTTGACCAAAGACAAAAGTTAAACCATACTCACAAATCACAATTAGCATCTATCAGTGGAAAAAAACAAAGCATAAAAATATGTCACATTGAAAGCACAAAAACAGTTTCTCGTTAAGTTTGCATAGGTGCCGAGCCCCAAGCAGCTGTCACATAATTCAGCTTGTGTCATGTACTGCTGATGGTGATGGTAGAGTGTGTGTGAGCTTTGCATCGGCCATGCTTTTTTCATTACCAAAGCTCGTTATTCCAGCTAAGGAGACTGAAAAGAAGAATTCAGCAGTGCAGCCCACTTCATTGAATCCCTCAATGACTGTTTAGCGCATGGATTAATTGTCAGCACTTTGTGAAGTGTGTGAGTTGATTTTTCCAACAATTTTTCATATCCTGTCTTGTGTTTCATGTCTTTGTATTGGTCCTATTGGTCCTATTTCCTGTTCTATGTTGGTATTCACCTGTATTTACAATATGCTATTTCTAAGCTCTTCACTTCCTGCCCTCATGTGATTTCACGCTCCTGTGATTACCTGATGTGACTCACCTGTGTCTGATTGTCTTCTCCCACTTCCCACTATATATATAGCCCCTGTGTTTCCCTGTCTGTTGCCATTTTGTTTGTTTGCCTTGTCTTCTGTGTGCCAGCCTTTCTCCAACTGGGTGATACTAGTGTATTTTGAACATCTGCCTGTCTCTACTTTATGATCTCACTCTTTTGACTTTGTCCTTTTTTCATCTGTTTAGATTGCCTTTGTACTGAGTTATTTTAGTGCTTAAATGTTGGTGCCACAGCAATGGAGTTGTGCATGTGGGTCCTTTGTTCGGTTTGACACTACTAAATAATGCTGTATTGTGTTATTGTGTCTCAAACAACATTCTTCAATAGGTTTAAATAATAATAGTCAGTATCAACAAAGACTCTAGTCATGAAGTTTGAGAACAAACGTTTGCAGAATACACCTCTATCTTTATTCACACAGTTGGGTGTGCTTTACTTTATAATGGTAATGCTTTTGGCATTATTTGAGTTCTTTTTTATTGAGGAATATAAATTCTTCAGTATGGAAATTCAGTACATTCAGATATTTGTAGTTTTTACTGTGCAGCAGAGTTGGAATAAATATAACAACTAAGCAACTATCATAGTTCCTTATATGTAGCTGGCACAACACTGGAAAAATTGAACGTGTAGTTTAAATATATGTATCGCTGTCTATTTGGCACATTGTTTTACACTCTTTAAAAAAAAAATCTACTGTGACTTTTCCTTTGACATTGCATGCATTTCACACTTACAAACACACACATACACATACATATACGCACACAAACACACTGAGTAAATAAATATAACGCAAAACATAACACATACTTCTCTTGAGCGCAAAGACAGCGCAATATGATTTAAAAGGCACAAAAAACAGGCTTATACTTGCCCATGTTAAACAAGGTCACAGGAAGTGGTGCATGACTGCCAAGCATGGAAGGTGGCCATGGTTCACAGGTTATACAATTATACACACAATCAGCTCTGTGTTCACTGGCATTCTCTGTAATTGTCAGGACTGGTGTCCTCTTCTTCGAAATTCCCCTCACTCCAGCAGAATAAAGGAGGGAAGAAAACGGCTTCAGCAAATCTATCATGCTCACGTAGTGCACACATTGGCACCCTCCCAGACCTGTCAGCAACATGCAAGAGGAATCCATCTGTTTTCGTTATTTTGGCTGGCTATTCACTGAACAAAACCACAAGTGTCCCTGCAAATATTACTCATTTCTATGAGATAATATTAGCGTCAATGTGTCTGGCCATGCAGTTAGTCTATACAACAACATGAAAGGGAAGATTGCTGTTAAATCAAATCTTTGATACTCCCCTCTGATTGTCTTGTAAATAATGGCACTGGAAATGTATATGCAAATATCTATGCACAGTAATAATAATGGGTGTTTAAGCTGTGATAAGCTGGAACTTAATCATTAGGTCTATTGCAAGCCAATGTAAATATGTTTGATTATTCGAGACAAAACTATCATTACATGTTGGTTGAAATGAGAAAAAAACACATCAGATATAAAAATCGAAAATTATAAATTCCACTGTTGTAAATGCTGCTTTCGTCCACAGGGTGGCAATCTATTACATGTTATGGGTAGCAAAAGTGAAGAACCCAAATGCTGCTTTAAACACCATTCAGTCAGTGTTTGACTATATTTAAATCACTGTTTCATTCACATTAACAACTGAAGAGTTTGAACTAACATTCATCTTTAAAAAAAAAAGACTAAAGTTGTGTTTTGCTGAGCCCATAAAATGGACACTTTTACGTTTGTAAGGTTCCAACCATCATGTCTGTCATCAGTCACTGTGTTACCCTGAGCAAAAGTGTCAGCCTGTAAAAAAGGAAAGTTTGGTCGTTGTGTCAACATTGTGACACCTGTCATCAAATATAAATTGGACAGACCAACACATTTATCCATCTAACTAGAAACTGTTTTGGTGCTATTGCAGAAGACTGCAGGGAGAGGATTTTTAATTAAAACACAGCACTTTGATTTTATCCATATAGTCCATCCATAACTGCATACTTCAATTGTGTAATGTGCACTTTAATGAAGATTGCTTTGTTGCTGACTGATTTGTGATTTAGTTAATAAAACAATTAAAATTCATTAGCCTCATTACTGCATGCATATCTGGCTGCCAATCATCCGTCCCCCTCTTTATCCAGCTGCACCAATGCCATTCTTCACGCATTCTTAGTCACCATCTGTCAAGAACTGAATAATTGAGCACCGTATATGACGCTGTTTAATGCTCGCTTTACCCGAATACTGAAAAACTCCTGTGAGGGCTGTCCCTGTGATTTTTATCTGTGCTTTGATGCCCACGAAATATAACTGCAACAAAAGAAAAGGCTCTGCTCTTGTAAGTGAGTCAAATTTGTTTTTGTACCTTTAGGCTGATGCGTAAGAGCCCCGTGGCAGACCTCTTACAACTTCTGCTCTCTCTTTGTTTTGGCTCACCCTTCCACTGTTTGCCTGCTTTGCCACTCAGTAGAAATGTATTGGTATGTGTGAGTGAGGGCCTTTGGAAGGTATTTTGCACACAAGCATTTCTCCTGGATTTTTTCCAATTAAGCAGCCTGCTTGTCCGAAAAATGTAACTACAGCCTGGCATCACTGTGTACTGTACAATACCTTCTCTATGCCAAAACGTTTCTATTTTATTATTATTCCTTAGCAAATCACTCACAGATTAACAGAGGTGTCTTCTGCGGCTTTTTTTTATGTCCTCCCTGTGTTTTGGGCTGTGCAGTATTGTTATTAAGTCAAATGCAAAAAGAGCTCCAAATAATAATAATAAAACAAGACAACCTTTTATTTATTTATTTTTATTTTGTGAATTATTTTAACATAATATTCTCACTGATTTTTTATTTTTTATTTTTTAGTAATGATACAAACTTTTGTATTTTTGATTAAAAAAAAACATTTTGACATTATGAAAACTTGACAGAAGAGCAAATAGGTTTATGCAGAGCCCTAACATATTTTTACTCAAAAAAAGTTGATGGCAAAGAGTAGCCTATTTACACAGCAACACACAAAGTCCACCCAGCCATTGTTCAAATGCAAGTCCATTACGTTCTCCTACTGGTACGGTTTTTGGTAGCTATTGAACAGTCCACTGCACTCAACAGCGAGACACTAATGCGCCATTCTGTCAGGTTTTTCAGAGCATTGGAAACAGCCACTATGACACACACACACACACACAGCTGCTAGTAAACACAGATTAGTTGAGAGGCTGAACCAAAACAGTGAAGGTGTGGGTTATACATCTAAAACAAGGAGATAAAAAAACTGCTCAAACAGTATTACTACAAACCTTGAGCTTCATATATGTATTCAAATGTGTGCTCAACATCCTGCAGACAATGTAATCAGGGACAGTACAGCCCAAGGTATGCTTACTTTGATGTCGTAAATCCCCCCAACACTTCAGCAAGACCAAGAACTAACAAAAAAGCTTTGACGCTAGAAAGGCTTAGACAGTGGAGATTATTTGAGAGATTGACTGCAAAGTTATCCCACTGAGTATAAAAACAGCAATATTTCGAAATCAATTTTTTTTGACGGACTGGAGGCTGGAGAAGAGAACCAAGCATGTGAGAGAGTTTGTCTTTCTCTCTTTCTTTGTTGCCATAAAGAACTTTCGCAACATCTTTATGTGACAATTGGATGGAGCTGGGAAAGAAAAGAGCATTTAATAACCAGACTGGGCAGCAGGAAATGAAGACATTAATAACACTGTGTAGGTTAAATGTTTTAAGTGTTGTCCTTAACTGGGTGAACTTAAAACAAGCTAATTAACCTATAACTACTGAGTTAATTTGGTCATCAAAGCTACAACTACAAAGATTACCCCAGATTTTTTATTTCAGGAATGGTTTCACAAGTTTTTGAGTGGTGCTAATGATGGAGTCGGGGAGACTGAACACGACAAACACAGACTTGCTCTCATTAAATGTGAGAAAGAGTCTTTGATGTTTTCAGACATCAGATCCTTCAGTCAATACTAGAGGAAAACACATCCAATGCAGCACCCTTAAGTGTAATGTGTTCAATTTGCATGGAGGAATTATATTTTTTATTTTTCTGGGTTGACAAACACAAAAAAGGTAGATTTGTTCTGATGGACATGCAGCTCTTCTTTTCAAAGAACTGTTTCTATAATTTATTGGGTCTTTAAAGTTTACCTTTACTTCAAAAGATACTTCTTCCTCACAACCATGATTGAACGTGACAAAAATGGGTCAACATTATCCTTTTGGCCTTTGAGGCTTCTACAGTTGTGTGCTAGCAGCACAGTCCACTTTCCAGCTGACCACTCACGCTCTCCGGTTAATGTGGTTCTTTGTCAGGCCGTAGCCGTGTTCCTGCAGAGGCAGACTTGGGGGCACGCTGCTGAGTGTATTTTGGGAAAGCCCCAGCACGTGTTGGCAGCTGAGAGACACTTACTTACGGAGATAGCAGGTCTGAAAACACACTCGCTCCACCTTAATCTGACTTGATGGAAACATTTATCCAAAATCTGCTACACTAACGAAGCAGTCAGGGATCGTAGACTTGACATAGATGTATGCTGTGTCGTGGAATTGTGCTTATTCTGTGGATAAATGCAGATTAATTTCAATAATACATAAACATATTTATAGTTATTTATATAACATGTGTTGTGTCTGTCTATTATAACCAAACAGTGGAGGTATCAATGCAGTCTGCCAAGCAAACTTGCTAACACTAATGCATGCACAATTGAGAAAAATATCAACCTTTTTGGCATCAGAAACTCTAAATTGGAATGAATGGGCCACCAGCTTTCTAGCTCCAACAAACATATTTAGTGAAAGATGCATATCTTAGTGGAAAGTTATTGCATTCAGAAATTATGTATGTGAAAATAGTGCTTGCGTGTTACTGAAGAAAGCCCTCCCTCCAAAATATATACATAGTTGGTTTTGACAACCTTAATACTGGTATATAACACTTAATAGTGGCCACTACTCAAACAATATTCTTCCACTTTAGTGATGCTTTGAAAATCAGCTATTCTCAAAATTTCCACGGTGAACTAAGAAACTAAATCGAGTGGTGGGAGATGGCAATTTTTAAGCTGCTAGTTGTTGCGGCTCTAGAGTAGTTAACTCTATTGTTTTGTGCACTGATTGCAGATGATATACTGAGGTACAAAACCGGTGCCTGCCTTAAAACCAGGTACCGATGTTAACAGGCTTAAATAGACATTTTGTTTTCAGAAAGGTTTTCATTTAGATTTTTGAATTAAATATGGGGTTCAAAGCAAACGCGATGAGTTTGCTGTAAGCGCCAAATGAAGACACCTAAAATGTGTGTCACGTGACATCCGAAGGAAGATCTTCAGATTTTACAGTTCAAACTTCCAATTCACTTATTTTGTGATGTAATTTCCTGCCTTTTCCAAAAAGTTATAGCATAAAGCAGGGGTACTCAAACGTTTTCAACTTGTGAAATTTATACAAGGTCAGTGGTCAGAAACAATGACTTCTGATTGGGGGAAAAACTCACTTGCCCCTCCCCCTCCCTAATGCTACCCATGCTTTATGGGAGCTTTACACTTTCACTCTCAAAGTCAAGGATGGTTTACTTGCAGTTTGCAATGCATGTCACACTTGTCCACACAAGTAAATATATATGCATGTTCATTTTCACAATGCGTCAGACTGAATAAAATATACATTCATTTACATCTAATGTGACACAGGGTCCAGTCGGTATGGATTTGGAGTTTGGTCCGCATCCGGACCTTGGTCAGGAGTTTGAGAAGACCTGGCATATAGCTTTAGGTTCAATCTTTCAGTGTAATATCATGTAGGGCTATGTAATATATCATGTTATGCATAAGTCCCCTTTTAATTGGAAATTACATAGCAGATGATTGAATGTGCAATATACAGTTATTAAACTATAGTTTATGACGGTAATTTAAAGCTGCATGCTAGAAGTGAGACTATCTGCATATTGGATGTGATAACTGCAAGGCCATGATAGAAATGCATTCATATTTTTGAAATGTCTCAAGAAACAAATAATGTAAGAAATCAAAGATGTTGAGTTATATTGATTCCAAGCGTCTAATCTGTTAACACTGGAAAATTCATTGCACCATTGAATATAAATGCGGATGTCGTGAATCAGCTGTCCAATCTCTTTTTTAAGTGGCCATAGTGGGGGCAGCACCATTCAAAATATAAAAAACATTGATTAATTTTGCTCCTTGTTGGGGGTTATGAGCCTCCACGTTATCAATTCAAATTTCTCCAACACACAACTTTCATCCGGTTTTATTTTTGTACGTGACCCATAACTCATCTCTTTTAGATTAGCTCCTAGTTGACGGAATGAGCCATCAATTTATTTAATGTTGTATTGGTGTTGAGTGATTCCCCCCCTTTTCCAACAGCCTGAATAACCCCCCCCCCCCGACTCTATGTTTTATTGTACAGCAGAGATGACCCACCACTGGCTGCCTTGAGCTCTGTGTAGTGCTGTTTGTCTAACAGATTTAGTGCGAAAGCATGGCTGACTTTCTTGTTGGGTGTATATGCCATAACTTTAAAATTAGGGCAAGTAAATTAAAATGGAATAAATCTCCATATATCTCCCGATGTAAAAAAGAAAACAAGGACTTAAATGGATAAAAATAAATCATATAGATAGGATTTAGACCTTTTACATTTGTCACGAGGTTCATTCGGTGAGCAGGAGCCCTTCAGGTCCACCACCACTTCACTAAATCGTCAGCCCCCTAATCTGCCATAAACACTCCCCGACTGTTGGCACTGCCAGCGTGTGTGTGTGTGTGTGCCAGCCCCCAAAAACCCACTGGCACTGTTAAGCCTCCACTTCCAAACATTCGCCCCCGCTCCTCGCAGCAGAGGTGAGTTGGATGATCACTGCACTTTGCACTCTGGAAGACAATAATCCTCAATTCTGGAAATAATGTTAAAAACAGTACACCAACATTGTCCCTCTAAATTGCCTGTCATTTCTGTAAGCTAATGGTTTATACAGCAGCCACTGAATATAATATTTTCATGTAGTTTCATCACCCTTCAGCACCATAACCCGCCTCCAATTGTTTTGCTTCCCCCTTCTGCTTTATTATCCCTCTCTCACCCCCTTTCCTCTGATACTGCACACACACACACACACACACACACACACACACCACTGATTGTTTCCTCCTTCACACTGCAGCGTTTATTCCGGTCGACCCCATCTCTCCCATCCCTCCGTAAGCAGGAGGTGTACGGTAAACAAAAAAATGGGAAGGTGCAGGCAGTGCAGTTACAGAACATTTCTCTCTTATTTCTTTTCAACTCCCCTCGCCTCCTGTTTTGTGTGCCTCCCATAGTCCCAGTGTGCTGCAGCTCCTCCTCCCACCTCCCTTGCCGGCCGCCCCTCCCTCTCCCTCTCTGCCTCTGCTAGTTGCAGCATGTATGTGAGCCTGTGTGAGCCAGCAGAGCCGCCCGTGTGTTTACATGTCAGCCTATCAGTGCTGCTGGATTTAGCGCATCTGGAGAGGACAGAGGCATTTCTCAAATGCCCCTAAGACAGGGGATTCTTCTTGTCGCTGCATACATCCCTCTTCCCATTTGAATTCACCCAGTGTGGACTCCTGCATCCCTGTCTCCATGCGTTCGGAGGCATTTTGAATTTCCTTGGCAACATGGAGCTGCCTGAATTAGAATTCTCTGCATGACAGTCCTGGTAAGTACTCAGTCGGTCTCTATGGTGGGCTTTGAGAACTGAGAGACCAGATCAGATTTATTATGTTGCAGTGGTGGGGCCACGAGATCGCCAGGGAGCGAATTAATGTCCAGACTAAAATTGTGTATGGTAAGCAAATGGAAGGGATGGATAGAACGATAATTCAGTGAGGAGGGCTCTGGATCTTATTTGTGCCTTGTCATCCAGATGGGGCTTCATGTTGCTGTGTGTTATGCAATCAGTTATTATTTTTTTACTATTGCAACACACATATTTTATGACATATATGTAACAATTGAATTTGAGGTGTAGATGTTTTTCTTTTTGCAAATATATAAAACCTAAAATTGTAAACATGATGCATGGAAGCGTCCAAACACGCATATGTGCCACCTTTTAAACATCCCAGCTGAAGGTGTGAAGCTGAGCATCTGTGCGTTTCCCCCCTGAGTGTTTTGTGAGGATGACCGTTGCTGTCTCCTGATCTGCCCTTGTTACAATTCGTGTTCCTTCGAACGCCAGTGAACTTCTCTAGATTCACACTAATTCATTCTCAGTGGCCTGGTGCTGCTGGCTATATCCCGTGACAATGTGGCACCCAATGCAGGTGTTGGATTTGCCACTGGTTAGATAGACGGGTGGTGGTGGTGCTGGGGAGGTGGTGGAGGACAGGTGACTTTGTGTGACATTTATACAGGCCATGTAAAAGATTTCTTATAGTTTCATTCCCATTGCCTGTTATATTTGCATCATCCTAATCATGGCTGCAATGCTCCAGCAGGTAAACAGCCATGAGGAGAGTCTCAGTGCGGTGTCAACCTCTGCCACCCACAGACCCCTCAGCAGTCTCAGAGTGAAAGGTTTGCTCTTCTCGTCAAGGCTGTAGGAGCTGCTTATAATTAGAGCCTTGGAGTCAGATTAGGAAGTCTGATTGTGGATTTTTTTTATTTCACTTTATGCCAGTTATCTGTGTGTGCATATATTCAGCCCCAAAGCAGTGAAATGTTTTTAATGCGCAGGAATGAGCATTCTGTTTATGAATGCAATCTATGAGGAATGTGGTGTATTGTTATATTGTTAAAAGGCAAACAGTTTGTCAGCAATTTACATATTTTTAGTATGTGGTTGTTCTGTTTTCATCCAAGCAGCGTTTATGCACATGTAACAACTGTATATCAAGATTGAAGAATATACAATTCACATTGTATAAATCGCAGTTCAATCACTAAGATTGATTTGGTCAAACAGGATTCACATTTATTTGGCATTTTTTTAAAGCAAACAGTTAACCATTTACATATTCATTAAACACGGAACACCAGTAGCCTTCTTTTTTACCCCTGCTTTGGTCACACCCACCTCCCAAAAATCTTTGTTGCGGGACTGAACCAAAACAGTGAAAATATGCAGCGGAAAAACGTTAATTTAATCACAGAAAGGGGAACTGAGAGTCAGGTGATGTTTCTTGTCGTCCTTTTTACACAGAACAACTCAATCAATCAGCGATATTATATCATTATAGGACCTTTAATGGTTCCTACAGTAGAGCAATTGCAAGCAAGACAGAAGTTTCTGAACTGGATACAGTGTGTTTCCATGGGAACGCTCATAAACAGTGCTATTGCTCCACTAATCAACAGCCATTCTCCGACTTTACATTCTCCACCTTTGATGTCTGCTGGAAGCAATGTGCGAATAGAGCCGGAAAACTGGTAATACAAACACACTGCATGTGAGACTGAGGATAGTCCAATGGGTATAATGGCAAACATGCTTTGAGATGCTCTTTGCTCAAACACGTCAGCTGGAAATCAAGACCCATTGTTTAGGTACTTGAAAGGCTCACAGCCCCCAGTGTGCTTTGACGGAACTCAGTCTTCAAAAACAAGAGAAATAAATGCAGTAACAATGTAACACCCCTCGTTCCTATATTTAAGATACCAATTCATATACAGGTATTTGTCAAATGAGTAGCACTTGAGCCAGAGCCTAGTGTTCTTCAGTCTTGATCACACCAAACAAAACAGCCTGACATAATCTGTGATGTTCACTTTTTTCAAGTGCTTTGCTTCTTGCTGTCATATGCTTAATATACTGTGATGTAGTAGACTATACACAATCCTGAAAAACTGCCAACTTACTCACAGTAAGAACAAACAATATCATCAGAGCCAAGGTCATGTTTTTATAACAGGGATTAAGTTTTTCTTTTTCCTTCACCTTTCGGATAGAATAATGGTCAAGCTGACAAATCCATGTGGGAGGAAGTTACAACAACATTTAAGTAGCTATGTTCAGGGGAGACAAAAGTGTGCCGTAAAGTCATTTGGGTCTGTGTTTTGTGCGCTTCGACTAGTTTTGTTTCAAAGTGCACTGTATATGCTCTGCGTGAGCAACCCTGATATTAATGAAATGATTCCACCTTCCTGAATTCAGGGCAGCCTTTGCGTATAACAGCTCATTTGTGAAGGCCCCGAAAGGAAGTCTGTACAATCTAGACAGGAGACATCTAGGGGGTTACTGTGAAAGCACTTTATGAAAAAGGATCCATCTGCAACCAAGGCACTGCCACATAATGGATAACGTCAGCCACCTTGAGGAGGAAACGGTGAAAGGGATTGCGGTGAGGACTGCCATACCAAGTGTTTATACAGTATCTGCTGGATGGCGAGGTGACAGACGGAGGCGGATCTGTCACAGGATACTCACATTTGCGTTCTACAAACGTATTTAGAAGGTCACGGCCACGCTGCTCTGTGGCAGCTTTCCTCATTTAAATTTAATGCTAACAGCTTCATGCAAAAATATGACACCAGTCAGGGGTTAGTAGGATGTCCGACTGTGGTTGACTCATGTTCAAGCTCCTGGTCGGCTTTAAGTTCAAGCATATCATGGCGAAGACTACAAGAATGTACAGCGGGACTTCGAATGAAAGCAGTGAAGCCGAAGAGTCAATCCGCTCATCCTATCCTTATGGCTGGTCGGTTTTAAAAATACATGTGACATCAGCGGTCTGATTTCTAAAACTACGAATAGTGGGGTAGAAAGTACCGAAGCCAGCTGTTTATGGGGTAAACACTGATGCTGGGGCTTGCAGGGAGGAGACTAAATGGATCCGGGGTGTCCAGGTGTCAGGGTGTGAGGAATCAGTAAGGATTTTCTTTGCCCATTTCCTGGTTCTTAAAGAGCACACATCCAGGAGGGCTGAGCAGGGGAACACCAATCATGTTTTCTGCTGTCTTTACTGTGCAGTTTGTTATCCTGTTCTGCGGCTGCACCAATCTGTGATTGATGTGCATTGAATGGATTGGAGGACCGAAGTGTAGAACTGACTCAACAGCTCCTGTGGCAGATTGCACCGCCAGTAGCAATAGAAAAATCTTCTCCGAACCCTTTTTTTGAGGATGGAGCCGATACGTGTGTGCTGCTTCGGGAATTGGGAAAGGATATTCACCAAAAACTTGAAGGTCTGAGGGGGAGCAGTGCTGATGGGCGTCTCCTAACCTATTTGGACCTGAGGTGCTTTCTTAAAAAAATAAAACCTAAGCATGTTTGAAAACAGCTTTCCTAAAACCTGAGGGGTTATTTGAAGAAGTTGATTTCTCATCCTCAAAAGCCCATAGGAATATGAAAGAAAAAATCATTTCAGAGCCTAAAACTTTGGATTTCAATGCAATATTTGCCTTGAAGAATGGCTGGAAACAACAAGCATTGTTACTGTTCATTTTCAAAATGTATATTGGCAGTTGATGTAATGTTGATGCACATAAGGGGCGAAGGCACTGACTTACAATAAAAGCCAAAGGTACTTTTGTTTATATTTGTTTAATGCTTCTACCTGCTTCAGAGGCTGGGGAATGAAGGTTTTATTCACCCTGTAATGACATTGCAACACGTCAATCTTTACCTCAGTGATACTATCTCTTACTTCTCCCACTAACATGTCTGCAAGCCTTGGCAACCCTGCTAAGCGTCTTCTTCAGGAGACATTTTCTCCAGCATTATCCACAAAGCCATGTAGGGGAATTGCAAGGGGTCCGCCGACAGGTGTCCTGTGATGCTCTTCAGGTGCGCCAACCAGTTGTTCAAAAATACTTACATAACAGACCAGCGACATCACAACATGCCGGTTATTAAGACCTGTGATGAAGGGTTACTTGAGGTTCGGGTTGATGGTGAAGTGGTTCGCAAATTGAACCGTTAAACATCTAAGTCATAGATTGGAGCTAATTGGTCAACACAGACAGGAGGGAGGAGACTATCTGGGCCCTGTGCTCTCGGGGGTTTTTGTTTCTGGCAGAACCATCACCTCCACCTCACATATATCCACTGCAGCCTGAATAATGGTGGCTGCCAGAGGTGTGATGGGGCTGTCGGCACACTGAAATGGGGGAGAGGAGTGAATTTGTTCCACTTGCGCCTGCAGTATAAGGGACGTCCACGCTGTCTCCCACATCTTTGTCTGCAGCAGAATGAGGGGACGCTCTTGCTCGGCTTTGCATCGGCCAAATCATCTATATAGAGGGAAGAAGCCGGCATGGCGGTACGGGACACCGGCGCTATTGTGTTACACGTCAAGCCTCTGAATCTGAAGCACTGACATGCTACGTAAAAGGCACACAGCAGGGCCGCAGCTTGTTTATTTCAGAGCAAACTGGCAATTGCAGCACAAATGGGCTTCTTTATATTATTAATGATATAATAGCAAGATTCCTGGAAACTAATGCAGGTTTCTGAGGTTTCTCTAATTGTTCAGCCTTTCAATGTAGTTGCTTTTAGCCACTGTGATCTTCTACAGGGCTCTATCACTTCTTCTGTAGGCCTCCTTCTTGGCCTGACAAAGGCTGTTTCATTCTGGCAGTGAACCACTGCTTTTTTTTTATGTCCGATGTCACACTGTCATTCCGGTGGCCAGTTGTTGCTTGAGTCAAACATATTCTGCAGTTCCTTCTCTTCCTCCCTGGTCCTTTTCTTCACTAACTATGGGTTTTGGGATTATTTGTTTCGGACCAAAGGTTAGAATTTGAAGAACAAAGGAGCAATCAGAATGGCCCAAAGCTGCCCAGGAAAACAGGAAATGTGTAGCAGTGGTGCTCTGTTTTTAAACAAAGAAACATCTTCTGCAGTATTTTCATAGACTATTTCAGATCTGCATGATATCGCTGTTAAGCAGCTTGTTTACAGTGCAAGTCCAGGAGATGTTTTACACAGGTCCTAATATGAATCAGGAACATGAAGTTGTTTTAACATCCCATTTCAATGATCTGACTGATGTTGTTGATTGCAAGCTAGTACATGTCTAACAATATGTAAATACCTCAGTCACATCCTTTATTACATCCCAGTATGATAAAATAATCATGCCCGAGAAAAATGGGGAATTAGAGAATTGGGTAAAAGACACTTTGCACCTATTCTGAAGATATAAAAAAAAAAACATCTGTATAAATATAATATTAGCACAGTCAAACGACTCTCTTAGTAGCACCACTGATTTCAGAGACTGGATATCCCAGTCTGCAGCGCTGCGCAGATTTGTGCAATTAGTTGTTTTGGTTCACAAATTCACAAGTTGAGTCAACCCACACCCACCCACACCGTACAAATCTGTGGGCGGCAGCTCCCAGCTCAAAAGCTTCCAGCTCAGAGGCTCCCACACATTGATTGTACCCTACCTGCCCAGTGGGAAATAGCAGAGTAGTAAGTCTCCTCAGAATCTTTTAAAACAGTTGAGTGCCAAGCAAAGACAGTCAAACACCCAGGAAGCCCAGAAAAATAAAAGACCAAACTAGTTGCACGTGATTACCATTTCTCACATGGCTGGGCAAAGAGCCCAGAGGAATTGAGGTGTATACTGAATGAGTAAGTAATTGCGGAGTATCCGTCTTTTAAAACAAAACTTTGCACCTTAAAATAAGGATTAAAAAAAAAAAAAAATGCTCACAGTGCATTTGAAATTCACAATGTTTTTGCGTTACCGAACACATTATTAAATTTTTTTTTGAGTAGGCGTGTATGTAAACTTTGCAGTCTTTGCTGTGATCACACGTTCAAGTGGGTTTATTAAAGTTCAGATGGTTGACATCGAACCAAAAAAAGATGTCATGAAAAACGAAATTTCACATTTGAGCTAATGCAACTACGGAAATCCAATTATAGCTTAACAGCGTAATCAGAAATCTTTGGTGCCTGCCAGCACTTTTACATATGCACACTGAGACACGTGATGTTTTTTTTAAGGATTGTCACAGTAAAACCCCTACATTTTGAGGTGAAGAGTACCAAAACGTTTGATAATCTTGTGTTTCTGCATTTTTGTAATGCAAATACAGTCGAGCCGAATGCTTGCTGTATATTAACATATTGTCAACACACAGTAGAGTTAAAAATAAGGTAATACAAACAATTACGAGTTCTTAGCCTAGTGAAAAGCTTTTATTCAAGCACGGCTGACACCAACATGTTTCAGCAGGGGTTTTATTTGGGACGTGACATGTAGGTGACAGCTGAGAACTCTTTGCTTTGGATTAGCCTTTTTTTCTTCAGTTTTTTGCACATGCCTCACACCCTTAACTTTGAACAACTTTAGTAAGATAATTTTCTTCTGTTTTATGGCACTGTAGTTGCTAAGGAAGTTAACACTGTAACATGCTATTTTAATTGTTGTTAATTGAAATATAGCCAGCAGGATTAGGTGAGGCCAGTAAAGGATGATCAACTGGAGAAGGACTGTGTGACACATTTAAAATTTTGTTGTGGTGTATATCGACCCAAAATAGCCTTTGTTGTGCCTACGAGTGAGTCTGTCTTGCGGCTGCAACGATCACTGTGTTGTGCAGCCAAGTTTTGTGAACTCTTGTGGTGTATCAACATTTTTATTTTTTTTGCGTACTACTGTGTTACTGGTAGTCTTCCTTACAATATGTTTGTTTTTGCATTGATCCATATGAGTCACTTTATCTTGTGTTACTCCTGGGCCCCTATTTCCACAGCAGACAAATGTGAAAGAGGTCTCTTCACATAATTTCCAGGGTGTAAGGATGGAGGGTGTCAGACGCTGTAGCGATTGTAAAAGCCTCCTGAGGCATATTTGTGATCTGCCATATGTACACAAAACTGGCTATAGGATAGACAATACTGAAAAACAGTGCTGATGGCCATCTCAAAAATGTTGAACCGATGTTTATCCGATATCTCACACAAGAAAAGGTTCAATTGAATTTTCTTAGATGCACTACTGAAAATAGAAGATCAAAGATGAGGAGGTTAGTGTCATCCACTGACAACTCGGGAGATGACAGTTGCCCTCTGATCTGGAAGCTGGGTATTTCCATTCGATAGATGATAACAATGTGAGAACAATCTAATTCCCGCTGACCTGCTTCTGGCCAGCACTCTTCGACTCTTCGGCTGTCTTCGAACATAGTGCTGGACATGTGGATGTGCGTACCCGTCTGCCACCCTGAAGTGAGGCATGTGAGCGACTAATGTCCAAAAACGATTCGATTTTATTATTTCATTTGAAAAAAGAACACATTTCCTGCAATGTTATCGACAGCTTTGTCTTGTATACCATTTTGGATTAAATAATTATGGCATTACAATAAAAGCCAAGCTTGGCCAGCTTCCACGACTTACAGCTCTGAAGAAGTAGATGAATAAATGCTGTCTTGTTCAGTGCTGTAAAGGTACTTAGAGAAAGACAGTCGAATGGAAAGCCTAATGGGGGCTGTTATTTTCAGCTGCATTAACCACAGTTGTACGGTGATGTTTGGGTAGAGAACAGGCTTGTATGATCAACTGCTCCATTTTACTTGGCGTCTTCGGAACCATTCATTTTCAGTGTAGGCCATCAGACTGAAACAATCCATAAATCACAAATGCTTCCTTATCTGCATGAATTTGTTGGAATAGCTCACTGGCTTGGGCTAGGCTTTTAATTTTTTTATTTTCCAAAATCCTTTCACATGTACCGTATATAGCCCATATTCACAAATAACAATTTTCCTAATATATAGGGCAATCTGTACAGGGTGCGACATCCTCTGTCCATAACCCTCAAAGGGTGAGGGGAAATCTGCTTAAAAATCCCGTTTTACACCTCACGGAGAGCCACAAGTGAGGGATCCCTCTCCCAGGATGGACAGAAGTGCGTTACATGCCTTATAAATGCATCTATTTAGTTAAATTTGCTGACCTCATCTCCACATCACTGCAAGATTCTCTGTAGCCAGTGGTTATTCTTTGCATCCTTGTTGGCCACTTGTGTCCATTTCAACATCAAAGAAGCCGGTTAAATTATTAGAATTAATTAAGTCTAGATCAGCAGTCTCCCTGTGGCACAGGTCTTCAAGGTTCACACCACCACCTCTTATACTGGAATTATTTTTGGCAAAAACACTCCAGAAGGCCATATTTTAGTGAAAAGATATACAAATGATGATGTTAGGATGCTGGACTCTTGAACACTTACTATTCTGGATCATGGGGCACAGGCAGTCAGAGAGCTGCAGTGTATGAAACCTATTGTGTCGGTTTCAGCATTTTTTTGGCATGAAATATTCCCTACAGAAAAAAAGCTTTTGTGGATGCGTTGTCATGGAAATGATTAACGGAATTCGCCAGTCTCTCGTGACTGACCAGGAGTGAGCATCCTACGTGCGGTGCCCTCTCAAGCAGAAGTGTATGCCTATCTGGCTGAGAGCCCTGATGGCCAGAGGATGCGGCTGTCCTAAAAATGGAGATAGAGAGTCCGCTGACCCCATGCAGGTGTGTTTCTGCATCTGAGCAGGAGCCGTTCCCATATTCTTAACCATTTTGTCCTCTGAGCATTTCCAGATTGTGCACTTTCTTAAGTTTCTATGGAGGATTTCATTGGCTTGCTCATATCTAAGTGCATACTCTTTAGGGAGGATTTAGATTAGCTGAAAACCTTTGTTGCAATACAGTTCTTAAGTGTTTATGTAACCCGGCAACTATTTGTTGCAATGTAATTAGTATTATACAGCAGGGTTTTATATGTGTTATATAATAACTGTTTGCGTGTTAAGCTGAGCATGCCTAGATAATATTTCACTGAATTTGAGGTCAGACATAAAACAATACATTTTGATTTATAATGTGAGTTAATCATTTAATCGAAATATGTCCTGAAAGGGACTGAAAATGCTTGATGTCTTCTTCAACATATTTTGAAAGACATCCCCAATGTGATCTCCCACAAACATTTTCACTTCTATGTCACTCAGAAAGTGTTCTTGTTTTGCTTGCCTTATGCCTCTTAAAATGTTTGCTTTACATTCTTGGTCTGTAACTCTTGTAACTCTGAGGTATTGCATCTGTCACTGTGGCTCTCAAACCTACTGTGCACTGTATGCGATTTTGTATATACGATGCAAATCTGTTTGTTTTAGAAACCATTTCATGGCAAAGACTCTTTGCTATCTGCTATCCAATTTTAATTGTTACACAATAAAAGACTGGGCAGTCTGGGAGAGTATTTATGGGTGGCTAATTGAAAATTAAAAGTTCTGGAGGAGTTGAAAACAAAAGCTGTTTCATAGAAACTAATCAAACCAGTCCAAGCAGCCAGAAAAAAAATATACTTTCGGTGAGAATTTAGTCTGATGATAAAGCAGTTTTGGCGATAAAAGTAAAATCATCCTAAACTTAAGTACTCGGTCCAACAGAAACATAACAGTACAAGTAATCATCTCATAAATCTCTTAAACACAATACCCTTGTGAAAATAGACTTTTAAGCTTTTTAGCTGTTTAATAAGAATTACACCCAAGGTGGGTAATTTTTTAGAATCAAGAAAAGCAACATCTGCCTGCAATAAAGAAAAAATAGACAAATCACCTATGTCCAAACTACAGACACAAAAAGTGAATAGTTCAATATATCAAGGGGAATACTCGGGGTGCACAAGCTGCATTGATGATTCATGGCATTGGTCACAAACTAGACCTATCCAACAGGAACATCATAAAGAAATGGGGTTTATAGGGGAATGACAAATTATGAGAATTAGTATTGACTTACATCTTTAATTGTTTATAGCCAAAGCCATTTTTAATTGATTGCATACCTATTTTATCTGCCACCGTATCTGGAAATTATGCAATAATCATTCATTTGAATTTGAACGCTATTTCTAAACAGTCCTACAAACATTACACTGCACAGAAAATATACTAAACTATATACAAAAACTAAAACACAATCAAGGGGTTTCATATCCCTCTTTGCCAGTTGCAGACATTCAGTGGTCCATTATAAGTGCACACGTCTGTCTCAGTTTGATCGACATCAAACAACACAACATCACAAGAGAGGGGACGCAGAGATCCAAGGCAGCGAGAGACAAATGGTGAGCCAGGCCGTGTTTCCTAGATAAGAAGGCGACAGGGTTAGAGGTTCGCAGACGAAACGTGAGTAATCATTGAATATAAGGACAGAAAAGGCTTGCCCATGGGTTTTTTTGCCCTTCACAATACTATAAAAGAAGAAATAGAAAGATCCTTGTTTTCTTCTTGAATAGAGACAATACTTTACAACACAACACTAAAAGAAGGCACTAGGCTATTTTATTTGAGAGGTTGTTCGTCAAATTATTTTTTTTTTTTCAGAATACCAGTTCAATGTCAAACAAAGAGGCGTTACAGTGAGTAGAGATGCAGGCTGAAAGGCCAGATTGCACAGATCGTAGGCCTGCTCTTAATACAGTTAATCATAAATCATGCATGGTGCTCTAGTAAGAAAATCACCACCCCATTTAGTTTCTCTTGATTTTGATCAGCAATTCTATCAATGAGCACGGGCCTCCTACATAATTCCTGACTTGACGATGTAAAGTTATGTTCTGTGTCAAACAGAAAAAAAAAACACGTCTTCTGTCTCAAGCCTCGACTATGTGGGTAATACCTCATGTAACTCTGAGGTATTGCATCTGTCACTGTGGCTCTCAAACCTACTGTGCACTGTATGCGATTTTATATATATAGGCGATGCAAATCTGTTTGTTTTAGAAACCATTTCATGGCAAAGACTCTTTGCTATCTGCTATCCAATTTTAATTGTTACACAATTAAAGACGGGGCAGTCTGGGAGAGTATTTATGGGTGGCTAAATGAAAATTAAAAGTTCTAGAGGAGTTGAAAATAAAAGCTGTTTCATAGAAAGCTAATCAAACCAGTCCAAGCTGCCAGAAAAAAGAAAAAAATCCTTTTTGTGAGAATTTAGTGTGATGATAAAGTAGTTTTGGTGATAAAAGTAAAATCATCCTAATCTTAAGTACTCTACGTTTCAACTTGTTTTATCACTGAAGGTCAGTTTGTTAACTTATTTGGACAGAGACTGTATTTGCTTTTCACAATGGAACTTATGTTTGGAATTTAGAAGATATTCAACAGAACTGTTTAATTAGTTTCAGGATAATGTGGAATTGATATTTTTCTAATTAAAAAGTTATAAATATACAAGACAAGACAGTTCCCAAAAGTAAAAGCTCAAATCGTGATCGCCTCCTGGTGGCTGGCTGCTGTATACGTCAAAAACCCCAGTGTCCTCCATGTAGTCAGTGATTGTTTATGTTTTCTCTCATAGTCATTATCACACACAATTGACAGTTTTGCTTTAATTAGTCAGTTATGCTATAAAAAATAGCATTTGTCATGTCGACTCATGATTGGCCCAGCACACATATCGCAAAACGTCAATATTGCAGCTTCACTCCCAAGACCACCGCAGAGCTCGAGTTTCACATGACGTAACCAGCACAAGAACGCAAGACCTGTAACTGATATATTTTGGCTTGAATTATGTACATTGGGAGGATGGGGAGACTTGTTCTCCATCTTTAAATAATCCATTTCAAAGACATTCATGTTTGACTTTGTTATTTAAACCATGTCAGGCAGACAAATAATAATAACATCAGTTAAGTGCGAATTAACATAACAAAACACAAACTGTGGTGAGCTCTTCTCAATAAACACAAATCACACCTTCATTTCTCTTGTGTCAATAAAGCTGTGACTTAAATCACATGATTGATGTAAGAAGCAGCGTGTGAATGTTTCCACAAGTTACAGTGCCCCTGAGTCAAACTCAAATAGGGGTTTAAAGTTCTACCTGTCTCCATTTATCTCGACTTGGCAGCAATATCTGTTTTACAGTATATCACTGCAAATGCCATCTAAAAATGTGCCATGGCAATTTTGGTCACTAATTAAAATGGTTTGTACGAGTGGAGACGATGTGTCAATGACCCTCTCAGGAGTCAGGAGCACAGCAGGGAGCTTTTGTTGTGTGACCAAGCATATTCATTGATTTCTTTAATTTAATGTTGGGCAAAGTCCTCATAATTAAATGTCATGCACCAAAAGAGGAAAGGTGGCTTATCTCCTTTTTTCTTTTCTTTGTTAAGCTTTACAGATACAAGAAACAATATTTCAACTGACTTTGAAAGTCCACTGACTCTTAATTGTCTCCAACTACTTGCTCATTGGTTGAACGTTGATAAGCTTTTGTTATCCCCTTTTCATTAAGTCTGTGAAGGTTCTCAGTCATCCAGGTCATGGTAAGGAATGATTCTAAGTAGACAACTGTACTAGTTGAAGATTTATTTCCTGAAGTTGCAGTTTTATGTCTTTTGTTGCTGCTTATCAACCATCGTTACAGGTGTTAAATAAAATGTAACCACAATTTAAAGTTTCTACAGAGTTTCTATCATGTATATACAGCTCATAGTGTGGGTTATGTTGTGGGTCAAAGTATGGATATAACTTGGGACTTTTATTTTAAAATAGTGGTTAATTCCCCAAAATGTAATGAATGGCAAAACAATGGTTAATTGAAGCTTCCGTGGTACAGTGCCTCAAGTTAAAACACAATAAATAATTTCTATATACAATGAATGTAAGAAAACATTTCAAGAAAACAATCATTCAAAAAGTACAAATATATGTGTATTATTTTTAAACATTCGGGCAACCATATTTACCTACCTCGAAATCTATCGAAACTTTGTTAATAGAACTCTACTAAAATCCGTTTTCTCATCCAAAAGTTATGTGTGCATTCTTTTCACAAAAAAATCACAGTTTTTGCCTTGACAAACTAGTAATAAAAACCCTGTTAAATCGATGTTTTTTTCTGCTGGATGATAAGGTTCTTTTTGTGTCTCCACAGGTAAGCAGTAGGATGGTGTCTGGGGAGGCAGGGGGGCACAGCTACTTGGTGGCATGCTGGCAGCCCATCCTGATCCTAATGCTGGGCACCGTCCTCTCCGGCTCCACCACCGGTTGCCCCTCTCGATGTGACTGCAGCGGTCAGGAGCGTTCGGTGGTGTGCCATCGACGGAGACTGGCAGCCCTCCCCGAGGGCATCCCCACTGAAACAAAGCTGCTGGACCTCAGCAAGAACCGTCTGAAAACTCTAGGCCCCGAAGAGTTCATGAATTACCCTCAGCTGGAGGAGCTGCAACTGAACGAAAACACAATCTCAACCATCGAACCTGGCTCTTTTAGCAACCTCATGAACCTCCGAACCCTAGGTTTGCGTAATAACCAGCTGAAACTCATTCAGCTGGGGGTGTTCACTGGCCTGACAAACCTCACACAGCTGGATATTAGCGAGAACAAAATTGTCATTCTGCTTGACTATATGTTCCAGGAACTGTACAACCTGAGGGCTCTGGAGGTTGGCGACAATGACCTGGTATTCATCTCGCCACGATCATTTCACGGCCTCAGCAACCTTGAAAGTCTCAACATTGAAGGATGCAATCTGGCCTCAGTGCCGACTGACGCCCTCAGCCATCTGCATAACCTGCTGTCGCTCCGATTACGATATCTGAACGTCACTGTCATAAGAGATTACTCCTTCAAAAGGCTGTATCGGCTCAGAGTGCTGGAGATTTCTTCTATGTCTGCCCTGGATACCATGACCCCAAAATGCCTGTTTGGCCTCAACCTCACATCACTGTCAGTCACAAACTGTAATCTCACTGTCATCCCCTACCAAGCCATCAGTCACCTCAGATATCTGCGCTTTTTGAATCTGTCCTTCAACCCCATTCAAACCGTGGAAGGCAACCAACTGTATCATCTGCAAAAGCTTCAAGCTTTTTATTTGGCTGGCGGAAGATTAGTTGCCATCGAGCCCTACTCTTTCAGAGGACTGAACCACCTCCGTGTACTCAACGTGTCCAGCAATAACCTAAACACCCTGGAGGAGTCAGTCTTTCACTCGGTAGGGAACCTGGAGACCCTGGCTTTATATGACAACCCACTGGCCTGCGACTGTCGCCTGCTCTGGGTCTTCCGCCGGCGCTGGAGGCTCAACTTCAACCGACACCAGCCCATGTGTGCTTCACCTGAGGTGGTGCAGGGGAAAGAGTTCAAGGACTTTCCTGACATCCTCCACTCGGACTATTTCACCTGCCAGAAATCAAAAATCTTGGATTATAAAGTTCAAGAAAGCCATGTGGATGAAGGAACCACAGTGTATTTTGCCTGCCGAGCCGAGGGCGATCCAGTCCCTGTGATAATGTGGCAATCCCCCAAGAAGGAATACATCACTACCAAAACTGCGGGGTCCAGATTCTCTGTGTCGATTGAGGGCACATTGGAGGTGCGTTATGCCCAAATCCAGGACAACGGCACATACCTGTGCATTGCAAGCAACGCAGCGGGTAATGACACCAAAACTGCTCACCTTTTTGTACATAGCTACTCCCCCAATTGGCCCCACCAGCCAAACAAGACATTTGCCTTCATTTCCAACCAGCCCAGTGACGAAGTTGCTAATGTGACCCGGGCCACGGTTCCCTTTCCATTTGATGTGAAGACACTCATAATTGCAACCACCATGGGATTTATTTCTTTCCTCGGAGTTGTCCTCTTCTGTCTGGTAATATTGTTTCTCTGGAGTAGAGGAAAAGATAATACCAAGTCGAGTATAGAGGTTGAATATGTGCCACGGAAAGAGGAAACAGAAGAGCCTAGTCCAACTGAGGCACCCGTACAATTCAACATGAAAATTATGTGAACCTGAAAAAGGAGGTCATGTGAGCTTACAAACTACGGTCAGGATGCATACTATCCTCGCTTCATATATCTACTCAATTTATGAGCGATAGAAATTACACAGCAGCAAATGCATCCTGACACTATACCATAGATTTTCCATTTACGTCAGGGACTGGATCTTCAAAACAAATGTTGAATATTACTGTCTCTGTAAATTGTACTGGCAAAATCAATTCGGTATGTTAACATGCACCCAACAACCCCTCTTATTGTGTGTAACCAAATTAAGGTAATGAATGAAGCACATGGATTAGAGGGATTCCTAAAATAAACATAGTTGATGAGAGGCGGGTTATTGTATGGAAGAATGTATAGATTATCCTGCAGGTACTAGCTCCCTATCAGCACAAAATAGGAAAAAGTTATTCTTGTAAAGATTATGTTGAATTAAGCTGTCTTTTGTTTTGCGTACATCAACCGATTAAAAGCCAAATTCTGTTACTTCAACTTCTAAATTGACAACATCTTCCCAGTTTTATTTCATCCTATCACAAGCAATTCATGAGTTTGACACAAGAGATATGGTCATTTTCAGACAAATATAGAAAGAAAAGACAAAATACTACTAAAAAGTCATGCACTTACAAAAAAGCTATATTTTGAGAAAGAAAATGGTGGTCTGAAGTCTGAAGTTAGGATTTTAGGAATACGACCATAAAGTTATAAAGTTGAAGATATGTTTAAAAACACACATTTTTTGGGTCACAATGTTTGCATTTTTCATTTTAGTAATAATAGTAGTAATAAATTAAGAGTAAACCTACCCAACACCCGTTTTATGTCAGTGAGCATAAGCCTTTCTGTGGTTTGGCACTGGTGTCTTAATTGTTGCAGACAAATAATTAAAATGTTCTTAGAAGTGTGCATGTTAACACACTGAAAAAGAAAAATAATCCAGTCTTAGAGTATGTGCTCCCTCCTGCCTAAAAAGAAGGGATTTGTCATTAAATGTATTGACCTGTTCAGCTTTACATATTTTTTCTGTATTTTATTATTTTCTTGTACATTAAGCTATGGCACAATAGTAATGCTTTTAATGGCTGTGGGTTATGGACACATTATAATCTAAAGAGCAGAATAAATATTCAGTAAACACATTTTCATGTAGTGTCGGGGAATATTATTCCTTTTCAGAGTGTATGAAGATGTACCTTTGAAAATCATCACAATAACAATTTATCAAATGTCACAAAATGTTATTTTATTATTATTTATCCATTTGTCAGTTTAATAAGCGCAAGCATTCCCCCCTACAGTCAACAGGACATGTCAAAATTCTGACATAGTTCATTTGTTGCCTTAAGAACCCATTTTCCAGCATTCAGCTGAGCAATATCCCAATGTTATATGTAAAACGTAGTTTTGCGCCTCATAAGGATTTTATGTTGTCAAATTAATATCACAGACGATGTCTGCTCTGAAGAGAATGTGTTCATTACCTCTTCCAATACTTGTTTAAAAGGGATGGGCAGATGGAAATTCTATTAAAATAAAAGAGAAATATTTCATACTACGGGGTGCTTATTTTATGCAAATCTACTATGAAAATGAACGTGACAACACATTTCCCATATGTGGTGCACCCATGTTCATATATCTCATTGCTTTGCTTTACAGGAACACAATTAATCACACTTTTCACATACTTTTAAAATACTCATCTTACTGCTGTCTTTTAACATTGGTGTTTGCAAGCTTGGTCATATTAGTGCATTCAGATACTGGTGGAGGCTAATGTACCAAACGCATTTTCGAAAATCGAGATTGGTAAGTGGACGCAGTCATCAGTGTTGCTAAATTGTTAAAATGAGTGACAACAAATGGTCACAAAAGAGCAAAAGTCGACAAAACCACATTTATTTGGACCAGGAATGAAACAACGTTTACATTGCCAGCTCCCTACAATTACATCTATGTTGCACGATCCTATGTGTGCATAGGGTCATGTTTGGAGAAAACACAGCAAGTGAGTGTGTGTGTGTGTGTGTTTGTGGAGGGGTTTGGGCAGGGGGTTTGATTTGAGATTTGAGAACCCCTCAAACAATTAGAATCTCTGTGTGCTGCTGCATGTGAACCAATGTGGTGTCACCCAACAAACTTAAATGTGTGCTGTAATTTGAGTCTCAGACCCAATTAAGCAACGCCTGATAGTAGTGTAGAAAACAGACCTGCTTATCACTCACAACAGTTAGCCTGCTCCAGTTCTTCCCATAAATTGAGAAAAGGAAATGCTTTCCCTTCATTCAACTCAATTTATGCGTATCATTTTTAGTTCACATCGCAGACTCGGCATCCAGGATTCAGGCATTTTGAAATAGTTTCCTTATTCTTCTAGTTGGGTACACTGGGCCTGCTTTTTATTACATATGTAGATCACAGAATTGTGATGTTTTTGAAACATCACTGTGGAGGAAGGTCATATTTTTAACTTGGTAAATACCTGCGGCTTTACCTTCAAAGCTTAGCCGAGTTACTTTGATTTGGCACCAATTTTGCACAGGAGTAAGATTTGTTGACGCTCCACCATTTGTTGTGTGTTGCAATGAACATGTACATTCTCATTGAAGTACATATAATAACTGTAGTAGTTTAATAGTAGTTCCTTGCCCAAAGAAAACAAATCTCATCTAATTTGACACGATCACTCTTATTTAGCTAGTCAGCTAACAGCCCACTGGTGTCTTATATGTTTCTGTTTGTTTACCTTTATATTTAATGGTACACCATTTGTTGCTATTCAAGGACAAAGCAAAAGATAAACACAGGCAGTAAACTGATTAACATTCCACCCCTGTACACACTGCCTGACATTTCTGGAGGGCACAGATATTTAAACAAAATTTCACATTTTCAAACTCAGTAATTGCTCATTGAGAGTGAACTGATAGCGTGCTGTTATCTATTCAACAACACTGAGTATTCATTGAATAGTGAATTTGGCAAATAGGAGAGGCACAATGAGGCAAATACAAAATATCTCTTCTCTTCTTTTATGATACACTAAGGATTGAAGAAATACTTGGTGAGTTTGTTGACTTCGATAGAAATTTTATTCTCAGTTTAAGATTATTTGTGTATCTAGCAAGGGTTGTTTAATAAAATGTGTTAAATTTTAAATACACTTACGATGACCGTTTCTGTCTCAGCAGCACACTCTGTCAAAGATTTAACCTTTTTCTCATCTCTCTGTTGGTTTTCCTCTCCTTTCATGGCAATGCTGCCAAAGTTGCATTTCAACTGCATAAACAACAACTTTTAGGGACCTACAGGAGAAAACTGAACCATAGCTTGCTTCGTTTTCTCTTTGCAGCAGCAGGGATTAATAACATCATCCGCTCATAATGTGTCATTGTTATATAGCATCTTCGAAACAACGGCTCGACCGGAGCAATGCATTAGGATTGTTCATAAAGAATAATGATGAGACAATAAAATATAATTAAAATTTCTAACCTGTAATCATATCATCACATCAACAGGGCGGAAATGTAAGAGAACGGGAGAGTCACAAAGCTTCAAATTATTGTTAGCCCCCGATAATCAATGATGAAAGTGTTCAACAACAATGCAGTATTTTTTTCTGTGCCTTATCATGTCTTTCTGCCTGCGGCCCTCAGAGAATATTTTCAGCTATTCTGCAGTGAGCAGGAGAAGACTGACAGCTACTGTCTATGTTACCATACTCCCAGAATGACATCGATGGAATTCATTAATCATTTGCAGCCTGCAGGCATCTGACCCACACCCAATATGCCTGCTGTGAAGCCCGCTAACTGAGCCAGTCACCAACCACCTTCACACATGGATACCAAGCTTATTGGGTTATACAAATATAGATCTGCCAAAAGGAATAAAATTGTGTTATTGGGTTTTCAGGCTTACTCGTCTCTAACATTTCTCACACCCACCTATGCCGTTCCAACGAGTCATCCTTCACTTCTCCTTGGCACATGGTAATATGTAGCACAATTCCTAATGCAAGAGGCCAATCTCAGAGCAGCAGAGCAGGGATAAGATGGAGCAAGGGATTTAAATGGAACTAACTTACCCACAAGCAGGCCCTTATAATTGAGAATGATAAGAAAGTATAAAACTTGCACATTTAAGTGAGAGATAATGCAATTCAAAGCAATAACTCTTATACATACGTGTCTTTTCATTGCTTTTTTACCCACTCTTGTGTTTTGGCTCCCTACTTTGTTCTTTGTAAAGACAATAAGTAAGAGCAAAGGTTGTTTTTTGCCATACTGCACGACCTCAGCCACTGAAGCGACAAGCACACTAAAGTTTTCAGAGCATTTAAGGTGGTGTTGAAGGTTCCCAAGAGGAATGTTGGACTGAAGACAATGGTGGTTTGAAACAACAACGGAAACACACTGCTAGACTTTTGCTCTATTGCAAGACTAGAACAAAAACACTGTTGTGGGACTGTGCAATTTGCTCTGTTGCAGCACTGTGCATTTGTTGTCCAATAGCAACAGCTGCAAGGGTGTGGTAGGGTTTTCGATCAATACGAGTGACTCACAATGTGCTCCACTTGAAATATCATGTGCTGAGAAAATAGCTACTGCTTGTTGTTGGCAATAAAACATGAACAAAGTTATCTTTATGTGTTGTAACGTTCATAGTCACATGTCAATATTCTAAAAGGTCACACAGGAGCTTAAGCTCTTGCCTATAATGTGTATTTTTTTTAAATGACAAAAGAACTGTCGAGACTAAAGGTCGTTCAACACAAATTCAAACAAGAAGCAGGAATAGATAAAATAGTAAGTAACCTAACAACCTCAACAGTAGCCTGTCATGCTTCAGTAAACACATATTTTAAATAGGGCAATGCTGCTTTAAAAAGTAACTTGCAGCATTTGCATTTGTAAATCACTGGGTTTGGCATGAGGCAGTAGGTTCATTTACCAAATGTCTATCATTATCCCTCAATTCCTAGATGGTGTCCGGCTGCTTTAGAAATCTGCAGCTGCCAGCAGAAATGGCACTGAAAGCAAGAGCTCAACATGATGAATTCATAGTAATCTTTCTTATTTTCTAACTTACAGACTGTGAGGGACCAAGCAGACATGCATGATGAGACACAGGTGGCTAATAAGTGGTTAAAAATGGATAAGTTCTGGAATCATAAAATATGTCAACTAAGCAGAACGTAACTCAGGTTATAATAACTTAAACTGAGTAGAACTGAACAGACTGAATTGACCTAACAAAGACAAAAACAGACCTCTACAGTTGCACACACGACATTCCTAAGTAGACATCAAATGAAACAAAACAGGAACATTATAAATATAATAATAATTAACCATAAGCAAAACACCAAAACTAATCTAGTTTACAGAAATAAACAAAGATCCTAAACTACAGAGAGCAAGAGCATTTGCGGCCATCACACTGTGGGTTTACTCAGCACAATAACCATTATAACTTCAACAACTCAGCTTCATATTTCATTATCTACTTTCATGGTAATACACTCAAGCCTTACTCAACTAAATAATAAAATAACCCTCCATACACAAATGCTCATGATCTTGAGTCTTAAATGTTATTTTGCAGAGACATTATATCTCCCAATGAAGAAAGTTATTGAAGAAATCTGGCCTTTAACTTTGTTTTGTGTTTTCGAAAAATCCCTCTGTACTAGTTCACAATTGCTATAAATTGAACTTTTTACTAGCTATTATTGTGTAAATATGTATTGAATAATACGCAACATTAGTGTTACCAGTTATACCAGACATTTGACAAGAACAGATGTGTCGGCTCAATATCTGTGGAGTGCTTTGATATTTAATGATATCATTGGCTAGTAGATTGACTCATGCCCTCAAAGGTGCGTGAGCTGTGCAATGTTACTTTAAAACATGTATATAATTGTTAGTGACAAAAAAAAATCCATCTATTGCTAGTTGCTAAGCCAAAGTTTCTTTTTTTGCTGGTGGTACTAACATTTGCAGAGTGAGCGTGGGCGATTCCACTTAGGGGGCTGTAGCAGTCCCTCAGAAAATGTGACACACATGTGAGGGTCACCTTTAAGGACAAAGTATCCAATTATCTTGACTTCTGAAACCCTTACTGCTTTCATCGGGTGTGAAGGGGCAAATCGGAAACATTTCACATTTGAAGACAGACACACACACACACAAAAGAATATGCTGTTGATTGACATCCCTAAACTATTTCTTAATATCATCAGGAAGTTATTTTCAACAGCATCAGAGTACCATCCATTCAAGCATGATCCGTGATACTACAATACATAAGTGCATAAGTGAAAAATGAAAAATGAAGAGAACTGAAATAATGGAACTGATGCACAAAAGCTCCATCTGAGATTTTCAGAAAACAGTATGAGTCATGGATACATTCCAAATATCCAGGGTGGAAGTATTAATAAATTGAGTATTTTATGGACATACCTTAATGCCCTTAATGCCCATAGAAATTACTTCGGCAACATTTCATTTCTGGATTTTATTTAATTTTTTTAAACTTTTAGCAGCATAATACACCGCATGAAGACAATGTTGTCGGATGATTTAAGGTGAATGACAAGGGCTTTGGTACATTAGAATGCCATGCACAGTCTCTTAGAATGCCATGCACAGTCTCTCAACACAACCTGAGGGCAAATATTGTTGCGACGTGAATATCTGGCTAACAATTCAGCAGGAACGCCACAGCCCTGCAAAAAATTCGGCAGAGTCCACAGTTTTCCGTGTTAAGCCTATCCCAGTTATCAATGCAGTGAGGCAGATTGTCTGCTATTGAAGAAAATCGAAATCCTCTTTATAGAGGGGTACAAATTGGACATTGTTATCACTGAGAACTGAATAATGCTGCATTCAAGAAAGAACATTTTATCTGAATTGTGCGGCAGCTGAAATAGGTCAATCTAGCAACATAAACTAATGATTTGAGCAACACTCAAAGAGACTTTTTCATGAAACAAACAGAGAAGGTCAAATAAAGCACACCTCAGGTGCTAAAAGCCTATGTTAAAAGCAGCTCTGAAGAATAAACTTACGTATACTTACTTTCTTAATTACATTTTAAATTGTGCGTCGACATCAACGAAATATTATCCATTCATTGTAACCTGTTACGTAAGATAGCCGTTATGAAAGAGAGATTTATAGGGCTGCAGCTCAATATTAAAAGTGAGCTAAAAGAAAATCGCAGTAATGCTTATTTACTACACAGTCATTCTCCAAAAAGAAAGAACTCAGATCAGATTTGGTGACACTGTGACCTTTCATTTAATGCCTCGGTCTCGCTGAGACAACTACAAGACTGGTTATTTGCTCGGTTGATTGACATTTATTCGGCATTTTCATGCTCGTCATCACACACTATTACATCTGGTGACCTCCTAACCTTTCCTTTAGTAACAGCATCAGATAGCAATGCCTCCACCTTACAGTCCCGTGTATACACTCATTAGCTCTTAATGAGGAGCCATGTAGAAACCACTGTATAGACAATAGCCTTAATGAGTGTGTCCTGGTTTTGCAGAGATAAAACAGGAACCACTCCAGGGGAAAATGCTGAACAGCCACCGTGTAAGCCCTGCAGAAAGTCATCAACTTGAAATCTCAGCCCTGATCTTTTCATTATAACATAATAGTAGATCATAATCTGTCAGAGAGTCACACCTGACTGCACAACGTGCAAATGAGTTGCACACATACAGTATGGGAGAAAGGAAGAGAGAGACAAGGATGTAGAGTGATGGTGTCAAATTAATATTTTAACCTTATCGAGGATTTATTTCAGGCTCCAAAGCAGGATCTTAAGTCTGCTAAGACAATACAAACTGCATGAAGTGTAGATGAAATATTTCTGCCTGCAGTCACTCCAAGGACATAACTTGTGGATCTACAGCCTCCCTTTCAAAATGATTGTTATTGACACACTAACTTCTGGGCTGCAGCTAACAATCATTTTGATTTTAAAATGACTCTGCTGAATAATCTGTCTGTCATTTTGTGTATAAAATGATGTTTACAAATGAATTCACAGGCATTAACCATTAACCTTGGTTGTGAGTGGCCAAGTTCCTGGAACATAAACGCAGCACACAAGACAAATCCTGGATACCTTACACAGAAACACTGTACTATAGCAACTTTGAGTACACTGTGTAATATTACAGCAAGTCTACAATGTGGTGATAGGTTCACTCACTTTGACCCATGCATGGTCCTTAAGTCTTTGTAGCTCATTCTGCAAAAATCATTCAGCCCACACTCAGTGTTTATTACTGTGGATGGATATATAAACACATTACTACAGAATCAGCATCTATGTTGTAAACTGGAATTTCTAAGCCATCAACAACAAACAGTTGTGTTGACACTGAATCGTCATGATGGGTTCATGCAACAAATTTAGCTTTAACTAAAGCATCTCTATTTGCAAACAAAGTATTCACTAGCAATAGTAACTAACAATCCAATACTGTGCATAGACAGCTGTTATATGTTTTACATTTTCATCTAGCTGCAACCATAAAACCAATTTTACAGCTGTTTAACATTTCTGTTTTACTATTATGCCATTTCTGAAATGTTTTATACTGTTACTACTGTGGAGAAATGTATTAAGAGCAGTGGAGGAAAGCAGCAGCACTAATTTCCTTGATGCAGAAAAACTCTGTGCTCACTAAAATGAATGACTTAAGTATCAAATCACGATAAAGCGATGGACCACTTGCTAGGAACTGGTTTCTGGGTTATGATCTGAAACAAAAAAATCTAACTTTATACACAAAAATTCAAAGGACAGGGAATTTGAATCTCGGAATTAAGACTCATCTTCCTATCTGCTTTACGTGCTCAAATTCAAGCTTCTAATCATAATTTGGATGAAAATGACTGAAAGCAAAACTGAACAAGCAACACAAACAAGCACAATTGAATTCCCATAATGTAATTAACTGCTTATTTTTGCTTATGTATGTGCATTTTCATAAAAATACTCCAACCAAATTACTTCTAATGAAACTAATACCTTAGATTGGGAATCATGATTCAAATATAATTTAATCAACAACCACCTTGCAACAGTGTGCACTCTGGATCTATATCAATGTTACTACTGCGGTTTCATGAATTTCAGCTGGAAATATGGGGCTCAGCCTTCTGAAAATAGAGTAGACAGTACTGTATTTCAAGCCACATTATGCCCCTGCCTGGCTCTCAGAATGTCTCTGGTTACTCTGGCCCTGCCCTGTCACTGTCAGGGTTTTCATCTCATATAGTAAATCGCCTTGCACTCAGGCAACGGAAGTCAATTCAGAGGTGCAGGAGTGCAATCTTCGAGTGCGAAGTGGAATTCTCAGATATAGCTACAGTCAAGACTTTGTTACGTCAGGTATGACATAGGGGGGGCACAAAACAGCTGAAGTTTGCCAGATTAAAGTGGAATGTGTTTACTGAGAAGCAGTGCTCTTTTCCAAAAAGAACGGTTCATTGCATTGTGACGAGGTCTTGTGGTACGGGACCACATGATTTTAAAAACCTTGCAACATTTCTCATAGAGGTGAAAGGTCATACTGCAAAGTCGTGCTCAGCCAATACGTCGGAGTTTTTTCAATATAAGCACTGAAGACTTTCATATCAGTGGCAGTGTTTTGTCTACCCTGTGAAAACAATTAACGTTGACACAGTGAGGAGACAAGACACAAACTTTTCTAAAATTTCGAAGCACTGTGAGAAAATAATGCGCAGAGACATGAACAGAACCACCAGCTCTCTACTGAAGTCAACCACGCCTAGAAAAGAGAACATTGAAAGGTCGGGAACTCTGACTAATGCCAGGCAGTGGCTTTTTCTATTGCAGCAGAAAACTTAGGCTGGGTGTTTTAGTTGAAAGCATCTCTTCGCTCTATACCATGCATGAAAAAATATGTTTTTTGTTTTGTTTGCACTTTTGAGTGTTGACATAGTACTTAGTTTTGTCAGAGTACCTGTCGTTTTTACTGTTTGTGTCTACCTGCATGTCATATATTTTTTTTTTTAATTGCTAAATATCCATTTATAGTAGGTGACAGGGACAGGAGAAGAGAAACAATCAAGCGCCAGATCTGGGGGGACAGAGCCTTCTCCATCGCTGCCCCTTCCCTCTGGAACTCACTCTCCAAACAAATCCGTTACTGTACAAACCTATCCTCGTTCAAATCCCAAATCGAAAGCCACCTGTATTGCATTAAATCTGTAATAATAATATGATGTGTTTTAATGGTGTTGTTTTTCTACACTGATTTTACTATGTAAAGCGTCACTGAGTGTATTGAAAAATGCTTCATAAAATAAATGTATTATTATGATTATGATTATGATTATGATTATGATTATGATTATGATTATGATTACTATGATTACTATTATTACTATTATTACTATTAATAATAATAATACACCCTTTACCAACCACCTCGTAACCAAAGTATGTACAGTATATATAAACCTCAGTATAAAGATTGCTAACAAATCTGGTGGGGAAAAAAACTGAATAAATTAGTGGAGAAACACAACAAATGTGGACTGCTCTCAGACAGGTGCACTGCATGGTACAATAAAGCAATTAGCATCCGTAAGGGCTTCAATCACAAAGACGCTCACCTGGCATGTGTTTTAATAGGATCAGCAACTGAAGTGAAGCAACCACTGGTGCATCGCAGGCTTTGGTCTAAAGACGAGGGCAAATAGTGATATGGTCGGATGAGTAATCCATAATCACCGTAATCTCGAAAAGCTTGAGAGTGCGTGTGTGACGTAAAGTAGGAGAACAGTTTGATGTTATGGCTTTGTTTTGCTGAGAGAGCATTTTTTTCCGGCTGACATGAAACATTTCTATCCTGAAGGAAATGGAAAAACGAAGCCTCCATCCATGAGACACGAGGGGACAGTGTGGAAAGGACATGAATCACATGCTATGGCCTTGGCAGTCACCTGATTGAACTCCTATTGGAGATTTTGGAGCGATGTGCCCGACAGTACTGCTATCATCATTAGAACACCATACATGGGCACATCCTTCGGAAGAATGGTGTTCAATTTATTGCAATGGAATCAGAGACTTGTAAAATGAAGGCCAATGTGGCATGCTAAAGCCCTCTCTGTTGTTTGTTTGTTTTTATTTTATGATCACACATACTATAAACCGTTTTAATATTTATAAAAACAATGCTTTTTCATATTGAAAAAACACATCCCCTGTTTCACATAAGTTGTACACATATATTTCATTTCATTTGTCAAGACAGACTGTCCAATCTGTCCTTTTGTCTGTCTTTTGTTTGCCTGTTTTTTTTATGCTTGGTATTTAAGTATATAATCTACATGCATCAGCGTTGCCTTATACCACAGTTAACAGTGTAAGATAGCTACTTTTAAATAATACTTGTTTGTGTGCTATATTATAAGCAGGACAACAGACACAAAAAGGAAAAACTTGCAACAATAAGAACATTCATTTAATGGTAAAGGGGCTAAACAATTTTACTACATTACATGGATTATTTGTTCATTTACTTCAAGTCACTGTAGTAATACATTGACCCAAAGCACCCGTACATGTAAAATGAGAACATATGGACACAGGATATTTCTGCTTTGTAAATTACATTCTCTTATATAATAAAGACACAAAGATGGATTAATTAATAATTCTAAGCCTTTCCCCTCAAAAATATGTCCCCAAAATTACATTTCCATTAATTGACCTTTTTAACTCTGAGGCAACACATTTTCAAAAGGAACAGTTTCTTAAATAGCCAGTGACTGCCGACAAAAGAACATGGCTCCCTTTAATCCTCACAAAATCCTACACTGTGGCTTACGTAAATTTGAACCGGTCACCCTTCATTATGTGGACATAATGCGTATTATTAAGGGCACTACGAGTCTGAAAATTGGGGACATCTTATGGAGGCATTGGTGCAGAATAGTTTCTGACATACAGAAGAATCACCAAAGAAGACGCTGGGATAATACCGAGTCAGTGAAGCCAACTCTTTAAGTTGTTATATGTTTGTATGAGTCAGTCCCTGACAGAACCGTCTCACCATTTTGCTTATTCACACTTCCCATTTTTGTGATTACACATAAGTTAAAGAACACTGCTTTTCCAACACATATTAAAACTGAACCAAATGAGTCAGTATCATCCCTGCCTACCTCATCTGTTCTTAGGCAAGTGTTTACGTGTATGTAAGTCTTTCTGTCTGCGGATAAGTTTTGTCACCACAATAAAGAGACATCTGCACAAGATGCAGTCATAAACCCTTACAGGTGTGTAGATGAGATCAAAATAAGTTCAAATATGCCCGTGGGCCAACCCACAAGTGCCAATGTTGCATTGTTGTATTTATGACTGTGTGTGCATGTAATGTTGTAGGGTATATTGGCTTGGAAAATCAACATGTTTACACGTCTCGTAGCTGCTGGATTTCCACTGCAAGATATTTCCCTGGTTTGTTCTTTTAGATTATTGGGCACATTTATAGGCAGCATAAAATATTATGTAGAATAAAAGTTCCAAGTCTCACAGGACCAGAAACGTCATCAAGGTGTGGCCTGCAAGTCCCTTATAGACTTTATGCATTTAGTTACAGATAAGTTTTGGAATAAGGGAATATCAGTGTAAACACAGTAAGTTACAGTCACTTCAGTTATGACCCTACTGGTACTACAGATTCTCTCTGTATAAATAACAGACAAACAGTCGCTTTTCTTGCTGTCTACTCTTGTTTTCAAAATTCTCAGTTCAAAATGTTTCCAAATGTTACCAAATTCATCATACATCACTATCCGTCTGCTTTGTTGTCTCTTTTTGCAGTCACTCATCTCCCACCCTCGGAAGGACAGTGCACTGCCTGTCGGGACAGTGAGGAACTACTTCTGCTCCATAGCACAAGACATGACAAAAACCCACACAATGCACATCTCAGAGTGCTGAGCATGTAGACTGGGCTTTCACCGGGCTGAGGACCAGACTCTTACAAATTGTTCTGCCAAGCAGTTGAGGCATTGTTCCCTCATATTGAGTCTTCTACACAGCACAAAAGGAATCTGTGTCTGAGTGTGAACACAGTACTGCTACATTTTAAAAGCAATATCTTATTGCATATGCTTTTTACACTCTAGAGTACAGTATATTGATTTGATATCCTTGTCATCCTGGCAATCAAATGGAATCTCAAGAAAGTGGAACCCCAGTGCATCATTGGAAAAATAATTGCAATCTTAATCATTTTAACCACGGACAAATGTTTCGAGAACCAAGATCATCATAGGATAGCCCATCTCTTTGAACTCTGCAGATCAAACACATGAAATCTCATGGGGGCAGTCTGAGAGTTATAAAATATTCTCAATATAGTAATATTTTATAACTCTCAGACTGCCCCCATGAGATTTCATATTTAACTAACTTATTTAACCAGACAACATTTAATTTGGGCACACGAAAACCTTATTGTCATATTATTAAATTGACTATGATCATCTTTTAAATAGAATGGTGTTTCTGGCCACCTGAAGCAGGCATGACCACTGTTCACTCTCCGCTCCTCTCCTTCTCCTATGAAAATGGGTCTCTGAGTAGTCTTGGTCGTTGCCAACACGAAAAATGTTGTGCCTGTGCGTTGACTTTGTCATGTAACATCATTAATCCACTGCTATAACACATATTGTTTTACTGCAGCTTTAGAATTAATACAATTAAAAGGTAAATTTCAGCTTTACATCGAGGGCCCAGGGCTAACATTAATATGCTAGGTGTTACCATGCAGCTGTGTCTCAATAGTACCCTGTCCGTGTTCAGTCTGCTGCATACATTCAAAACCATATACCTACTTACTTTAGAGGAAAAAAGACTTGAAGCATAAAAGATGCTTGGTGCTGCAAGTATGTGCATAACGATGTGTGAGGTGTTAACACAGTGAGTGACATGAGTTGTTGAAGCGCAGTATGTCAAGCTGAAACATAGAAATGCCCTAAAATGGCCAATTTTACAGCCCATAAACTGCTTTATTGCGGTGCCAGTTCCATGAAGTCAGCTAACTGTGCAAGGCCTACGTGTCCACAATACAAACATTGTGTTACAGTGATTCATAGATATGCAAACATTCAAATGTCTCCCTGGAAGTGATTACATTCATATTTTGTCATGGTTTGCCTGTTATTTTGTATGTTTTGTTGCCCTGCTCCGGTTGGAGCCACTCTCCCTGGAGGCTCACCCCCTCCCCTCCTGTGCCGCTGGAGCTGCCGCAGCTGGAGCTCATTCCACTAATCAACCTCAACAGTTTAAAACCCCGGTCCTGCTCTTCATTCAGCGCCAGTTCGTCTGTTCACCACCAGCGGTATCCGGGGATACCGCTGGTGATGAACATGATTTAGATTTCATTGAACAAGTTGACCGAATTCTTTTAATACTTCAAAATGAAGTGCCTCCTCTCTCTACCACAGATTTCTCGTTTTGTTTACCCCTCTGCGTAAGATTTTAGTGCACTGTCTGAACTGACAGTGTTCGTATAGTGGCTATGAGTCACCGCATAGCATAGTGATCAGACGTGATTGTTAACTTGCTAGATATATTAGTTATGTGGATCTGGATGAAAAGAATGAATAAGAGCAGTAACATGCCCAACATTACTACAGGGTAACGTTATATAACCTATTTAGTGTACACGTTATATAGTAAATAACATGTACCTCTTTATATTTCCTTTGCTTTCTTATACAAGCTTTTCTTTTGGATTCATATTGGATAACACAGAGCCTAATCTAAATATAGACCATGTTGGAAAAAAGCTAGTGACAGTCTTCTCTGCCGCAGCTCTGTTCTATCATCATTACTGCAGGGCAGAAGTTTGACAATACAGTCAATTAATATTGGCAGAAGGGAAATTTCTAGACTCCATGTGTAGTTGTCTTTCCTGAGCTTGAGGATATTTGACATAAACTATCACAGCTGAGCTTTCAACCAAAATCACCAATAGCAGCTATCTATTATTATTATTATTATTATTATTGCAATCTTGCACTTGATAAGAGGAAGTAATAAGAGAACGCACCATTAGCTGAGTGAACATTTGCATTACCTTTTAAGTGATTTTGGTACTTTGTTTTGAATATTCAGTTAATTACTTTCATTAAAGGCTGGCATTACTCTATATATTTCTCTGACAGGAAATCCTTTGAAAAAATCAACTATTAAATGTCCACAAGGGGGTTGTAATGCAGAAGACTATACAACAATACGGCTAAATCAACGTTAAAACTGCAGGAAACATTGTAAATAGTAGATGTAGAGATTTAAATTGTGCACCTGTTTATTGCAATTTACTGGTATGATATGATTTGTGTCATTTGAAAAGGGATAAGCACTAGCAACATAATCCAGTGCATTTAAAACAGTCAAACAATTTAAAAGGGATTTTGTTTTGTTGAGGATGTTATTTTCACCCCACTGAATTGAAACACATATCAATAGCTGAAGCATGGTGAATGTGGGACTGTCAAAATAAACTACAGTGCTAATGTTCATCATTATCAATGAACATGCTGCACTCAGTGCAATGGTGTGGCTCACTGTAGCAATTGTATAGTTTTTTTTATGGAGCTAAGAGAATGTCATAGATAATTAAACTTTGACAGACTTTAGTTACACAGGAAATTGTTGTTCCTGAGATGTTCTTGAAGATCCCCAGGCTTATCCTTTGAGCACAAAACTGTCAAGGCCTGGTGACTATTATATATTCTTAAGACCGGTCAATGTTAATGATTTCAAAGTTATTGTAGCCGTTTCTCACAGTTGCGGCCTATGCATGCTTACAAAACAATCAAATCAGCTGTAACAATATGCTTTCACAGCTTCCATGTCAGTATCACACACAAAGGCTGTCATCGCTGCACTCTCTGCAGGCCACACAGCATGAAAGGCATGAGAGGGGCACTGGTACCCCGAGGACATGGCAGCAATTATACTTAACTCTTGGCATTTGAGTGACGAGGGGACCCATTCAGAAAGAACCTGAAGCAAAGACTATAGTTTAGTGCTAAAAAAGCTGTGCCTGAGGGGGGTATGAGGGTGTTGGGCGAAGAGAACAAGCAAGTTCCTATTTTAAACAGAAACAGATCTTCTTTGTATATTCCAGGGAGCTCAACCGATATGATAATCTGCTCAGGGATAGATTGCATGCTAACTAGATGAGACATCATATCGGAATCAATGGTGGATGTACAAGCACCAAATCTCTAGCTTTGGAATAGATAGAGTCAGTTACATAGGTGGGTGAGTACTGGGTAGATATTGTATGGAAATGTCCATACAATGGACTAGGAAAACAATGAATCAGTATGTATTGATTTCACACTGCTAATACTTAACTCTTTTCGGTGCAATTTCAAACATGTAGGTATGGTATGGTAGGTATTTAGGTATGTACTCATACCTAAATTGATGAAATGTGTTTATTTGCAGAGGTTTGGTTCCCCCTTACTAAGTATTACTTTTAGTATATCAAAACATGCTGTGGACTATGTGTGGAGGGTGAGTTCCCAGCATGCCTCTGGGCAGCCTGAATTGATGTTGTTTATTGGGTTTGATTGTTTCATGTTTGTATTGGCAGTGTATGTCATGTTATTATTATGTCATACTGTTTATGTGACTGTCTGTCATGTTTTAAAGTGTTATATATATAGCAGATATGTTTTGTGACACCAGGTGTCAAAACTAGAGTGCTGTTAGTAACTATGTGCCTGCTGTACGAATTTATTGCTTGGATCTGACATGTTCCTACTATCAATTAAAGATTGATGAGATATCTGACTCTGCCTCTTATCACTTATCAGCCATTGTCAAAGGCCACGTCCCAGCGCACAATGACTGCCGGCAAAGAGGTACTGGCAGCCCCTCGTATCCTCCTAGATGCCCAGCGGCGAAGTACAATGAAGCTACCCCACTACAATGGTTAAGAGCCACCAAACCGGTCGGCTGAAGCGAGGGCTGTACAAGTTGCCCTAGCACTTGAAGGCAAAGCCCTGCAGACCCTCATTGACCTCCAACCACGAGAGCGATTAAACTGGGAGGCAGTTGAGAGTGCGCTCTAACGCCGTTTTGGCCACCGCCTCTACACTGATGACGCCCGGGACAAGCTGGCCAGCTGCCTGCGGAGAAATGGAGAAAGCTTGGGCACCTATGCTGCAGACATCCACATCCACGCACGGCAGGGCTACCCCACCTTTGACGGCAAAGCACAAGAAGAGCTAGCCCTCCAGGCCTTCATCGGAAGGCTTCAGCCAGAACGACTCAGAGAGCCCATCCGCCTGACAGCGGCAAAGACTGCCCGAGGCCCTGAGTGATGTATGGCGTCCCCCAGGCAGGAGCCACCACGTCCGGCAGGCAGACCTCGAGGGGGATGAGGTAACCTTCCAAGCTACTACGTCTCCACAACAACCGCAACGCAAAGCTAGCTGGCAGCGATGTGGCAGAGCCAGGCCACATCGCACGCTACTGCCCAGCACCGTCTCTGGGTGGCACAGCAGGGGGACTGCCATCCGAACCAACACCCCCAACCTTAAAGAGGCGACTTGGCCGACTGGGCCATGCTCAAGGGCTGTTTTTGGACTGTGACATTGATGGTGCAAAGTGCAGAGCCCTGATTGATACAGGGTCCACCATCTCCTTAACCCGCCCTGGGACTATAACTCGCACAGATGGCCCAATACCAAAGGGATGGAAACCCACCAAGCTTTGTGTCACCACAGTCACCGGAGAATGCGCCAGGATGTTGGATGAGAAATCACTCCAAGTTACAGTGGCCAACCATGCCCTTAACCACAACTTCTAGTTGGTCAACATGCATGAGTGTTGCATTATTGGACTAGATCTGCTGAGCAAATGGAGAGGAAAGGTGGATGTAGCTGGGAACACAATATTCCTGGGATCAAAGGCAATACCCCTCCGTGCTGCTGGTGAAAATGGACTGCGACTAGACCTCATTTCCGGCTGGTGAGTCTTCAACGCCACCACAAACATCACCAGCACTGCCCACAACCAGTGGTGCTCTACCAACAACCTCCACGGCACGAGCGCCTCTCCATTCGCCTCAAACACCATCCCCTGAGACCAAGCTTGCGATTGATGACCTCTACTGCAGGAGCTACGAGGGCCTAGAGGTGAGACAGAGACGCCAGCTACGAGAACTACTGGACCTATTTGGGGACATCTTTGCAGCCAGGGATGAGGACTGTAGGCAAACTAACCTGGTTCACAACCACATCAACACCAGTGATGCACACCCTATCCGGCTACGGCCTCACCGTCTACCCTTCACCAAACGCGCTGTGGCTGAGGAAAAGATCAGCGTTCTCATGCCCCTGTACAGCAGTACCAGGTGGGGGCCCCGATAGAGACATGGCAGCAATTATACTTAACTCTTGGCATTTGAGTGACGAGGGGACCCAGCGTGTCGCTGTCGACATCCTCGACCCATTCCCCATCTCCGCGCAAGGCAACCGCTACATCATTGTGGCCATGAATTACTTTAACAAGTAACCGGAGGCTTACGCTGTCCCTGACCAGACTGCTAGCACTACGGCAGAGTGCCTGGTTCTCATGCCCCTGTACAGCAGTACCAGGTGGGGGCCCCGATAGAGCGTGTCGCTGTCGACATCCTCGACCCATTCCCCATCTCCGCGCAAGGCAACCGCTACATCATTGTGGCCATGAATTACTTTAACAAGTAACCGGAGGCTTACGCTGTCCCTGACCAGACTGCTAGCACTACGGCAGAGTGCCTGGTTAAAGAGATGTTTTGCCGCTTTGGTGCACCAGAGGAACTGCACAGTGACCAGGGGCCTAACTTTGAGGCCCAAGTGTTCAGTGAGGTGTGTCAACGACTGGGAATCAGGAAGTCTCGGACGACGCCATTGCATCCGCAGAGTGATGGACTAGTTGAACGGTTCAACCGCACCCTGGCTACGCAACTCGCTATCCTCTCTAGCCGCCAGCAACGAGACTGGGACCTGCACCTGCCCTTGGTTGATGTTATTTATTGTGTTTGATTGTTTTCATGTTTGTATTGGCAGTGTATATGTTATTATTATGTCATACTGTTTATGTAACTGTCTGTCATGTTTTAAAGTGTTATATAGCAGAGAATGTTTTGTGACACCAGGTCTCATAACTGGAGTGCCGTTGGTCACTATGCGCCTGCTGTACTATCTTTTGGTGTGAATCTGACTTGTTCTTACTGTCAGTAAAAGTTTGATGAGAGATCTGACTCCGCCTCTTGAATATTTACCCGAACTCGCTACAATACATTTGATTCAGAACATTTATGATTTTCTTTTTTTACTCAGTCGTTTCTAAGACAACACATGTCCCCTGCTTCTGTTTAGATGCTTCACCAGCTTCCTTTCCGGTATAAACTTGCATATTCCATGCATAGCTAGATTGAGCATCGGCAGCTAACCATATTTGGATGACATATGTGGGCTGGCTTGTTTGAGATATACTGTCTGAAGTGACAGCGTCCTCTAAAGATGTTTATCAACGGAAATGTTTTCCCTTGGATTGTACAGCAAAAGCAGATTTTCAACCCATTTATCCAACAATTTATCAACAGCTGGGTCTGGTATCCCGGTTATCAAAGCAAAACCCTTTAACAATCTTGTGATATTTTTCCAATTAAGTCAACTGAATCGAGCGCTTTCCACTGTGCACCAAATACACAGCTCCTTCCCATGTTGGTCATTCTAGAATTATTTTTTTCATTGTCAATTTTCAATTGGTGGTCTGAAGAGATCCAATGCTGATTTTATATCATCAATGCAGGTGACCAGATATCTGGTAAGCTCAGGTGTCACTTTGATGACGTTTCAATTTGGTAACCTAGCTCTGCTTGTACATGGGAATTATGTCCATAATTTACTATCTTTAGACTTCAATTTCTCACTCACACTAGATGCAGAGTGTTTGTCTTGAATATGTGTGTTGTCTACAGGTCATCAGAATGGTTCTACCAGGTTCTAGACATTCGGGTCATATTGAACCGAAACCTAACTGATACTATATGTACACTAAATGGGCTCAGAGAAAATAAAATATCTTAGAAGCTTGTTTTTTGATAGTTGATATAACAAGAGGAAGAGCAAAAAAAGGGTTTGAATGCTGATCAGTAAAGGGGTTTGCAGTTTTTTACCTTAAAAAAAATAACAGGCTAACTTTCATGTTGTTATATAGAGTAGTTAAAGAGTCAATGTCAAAGTCAAATTTATTGTCAAACAAACTGAGTGTGCAATACAACGGAACATTTGAAATGCTGTTTCTACCTATTCTAAACAATAACAGTTTCCAAAATGAAATAAAAAGGCTGCACAATAATAAACATAAATATATATGATTGATATTATAATATTGCACAGGTAAGACGGATGAATGAATTGGTAGTGCAAAAATCTGTCTGTTGCTGCACAGTGGTAAAGTGACTTTGTGCTGGATCAGTAGTGAATATGTCCATTGTGTGTTTGCATGAGGGGGTTTAAGTCCAAGTCCATGGGGGCAGGGGGGGAGGGAGGGGAGAGAGTTCAGCATCCTGACATCCTGGGGGACTAAAGCTAATTTTGAGTTTGTTGGAGCTGGACCGGATGCTGCGGAACCTTCTCCCTGAAGGCAGAAGGCTACAAAGTCTGTGTGAGACATGGGAGGGGTCACCCACAATGCGGGGGGCTTTGCAGTTGAGGCGGGTGTTAAAATGTCCTGCAGTGATGGGAGTGATGCGTCAATTCTCCTCTCAGCAGTGCTCACGATGCGCTGCAGGGACTTGCGGTTGGCTGCGGTGCAGCTTCCAAACCACACCGTGATGCAGCTGCTGAGGATGCTCTCAATGGCGCTTCAGTTGAAGGTGAACATGATGGCTGTGGGGGCTCCCGCCTTCTTCCGTTTTTATGGATGAAGTAGAGGCGCTGCTTGGCTTTCTTGGTGAGTGCCGTGGTGTTGTTCCTCCAGGAAAGGTCCTCAGCGATGTTCACCCCCAGGAATTTGGTGCTGCTCACCTGCTCCACAGCAGCACCGTTGATGGTCAATGGGTGGGGGGGCTGGGTGACGGTTCTCCTGAAGTCAACAACGCTCTCTTTTTTTTCCCCCACGTTAAGGAAGAGATTCTTGTCTTGGCACCACATAGCCAGCTGGGTCACCTCCTTCATGTAGTGGCTCTCGTCATTGTTGCTTACGAGACCCACCACTGTCGTGTCGTCCGCATACTTGACGATGTGGTTGGAGCTGTAGATGGGTTTGCAGTACAATGGTGTCTGATGTCAGATGGTCCAGGGATGGCAGGAGGGTGGTTTTGATCTGCTTCATGACTAACCTCTCAAAGCACTTCTGGATGGTAGAAGTCAGCGCTACAGATCTGTAGTCGTTGAAGCAGGATTGAGATGGCTTCTTTGGCACAGGTATGATGGTGGCTACTTTTAAGCATGAGGGCCTGGCTCAGGGAGATGTTAAAGATGTGAGTACATCCGTGAGCTCCAACGCACAGTCCTTAAACACCCGACCAGGAATGTTGTCAGGTCCAGCAGCTTTCCGGATGTTAATCCTTGACAGCATGCTCCTCACACTGGCTGGGGGAAGACATACAGTTTGGTCGTAGGGGGGAGGTGTTGCTTTCTGTGGGGGTGCAGAGAAGCCGTTGAGGTATACGAGCAGAGTGAGTGATGTCATTGTCACAGGTCTGTGGTGGGGTTTTATACTCTGTGATAGCCCTAATAGCCTGTCACAGGCTTCTTGTGTCTCTGCTGTCTCTGAAGTGAGCTGTAATCTGGTGTATTGTTGTTTGGCTTTCCGGATGCCACAGGATAGGTTGGCCCTGGCTGCTCTGAGACCAGCTGGATTGCCGGCTCTGAAGGCGATGTTGCGGGCCTTCAGCAGTTCGTGGACCCCTGTCAGCCATGGCTTCTGGTTAGCCCGGATGGTGATGGATCTGGTGTGGGTCACATCATGAGTGCATTTGCTTCTATAGCTTGTCTCTGTGTACTCCTGTTTGTTGGTGTGGTTGTTGTATGTGGCTGCCTGATTGAACATGTCTCAGTCTGTGGTGTCAAAGCAGTCCTGGATTGCAGCTGTGCTGTCTTCTGACGACACACATACCAGTTTTGAGACCGGTTTGGCAGCTTTCACCCAAGGTCTGTAAGTAGGCTTCAGCAAGACAGTGAGGTCGCCAGAGAGGCCGATGTGGGGGAGGGGAGAAGCCTTGTATGCTCCTTTGATGGTGGTGTAAACAAAGTCCAGCGTGTTGTTTTCTCTGGTCGGGAAATCAACATGCTGATATATTTTGGGCGTGAGGGTTTTGAGGTTGGCATGATTAAAATCCCCTGCAATGATGAGCAGGCAATCTGGGTGTGCCCGGTACAGTTCACAAAGTGCCGATTCCCTGTCCTTGTTGTTAGAGCTGGAGGGGATACGAACAGCGACCAGCAGTATGGCTTTAAACTCCCGCGGGAGGTAGAAAGGTTGGCACCTTACAAAAAGAAGCTCCACCAGCGGCAAACAGTGTACGAAAGGACTACAGCATCCCAACACCAAGCATCACTGATGTAAACACAAACACCGCCGCTGCGGCTCTTCCCTCCCCTCACCGTAGCTCTGTCCGCTCGGTAATGTGTTAGCCAGTCGAGCTGAATGGCACAGCCCGGGATGTTGCCGTTGAGCCACGTCTCCGTAAAAGCGTAAACACAGCAGTCCCTCACGTCACACATTAGCCATTAACAGGCTCGGAATGGCTGGCTTGTGTGGGCTCGCCACTACCCTAGCAGCCTCAAGTACATATAAGATAGTGGCATAGTTCAACATCAGTGCTGCATATACTGATTGCTCAAGAATATTGTTAACCAAGAGCAACCTGCAGTTTGCTATTTTTCCAAATAAAAACTCAATAGTGGTGAGTTACCGTAATAGAGAACACAGGGCTCTTCTGGTAACGTGTGATGAACTAAAGTTTTGTCATTGAGCTGTAATCGAGAGCTCTTTCTTGAGTCGGCACTTTTTCAACATTTTTAAGTTTTAGCTACAAAGTCTAATCCCTATGCACTCATTGGTTTATTATTTGTCCGAACAGACACCAGTTTGTTAAAACATGTGATCTATTTCTGCTGAAATGTTGCTGGTCATTTTTGGGTTTGGAAAAAAATATAATTTAATTTGATTTGAATTCAGGGGAATTTGATCTGTGATCTCACACTGTAAAAAGTTCAGTTAAAACATATTCATATCATATTCTTAATGTGATAATATAATAAAATAAAAGTAATTGTCTATATTGCACTTTCAATGTTAATAGGCTGCAAACAAATTCATATTTATGTGTTTTTTACCATAGCCAGATCACTGGATACATTGTGACCACGTGAACTCAAAGTTCTCACTAAACAGATGTGATCACAGGATATTCAGACACAATTGGCTGGTGATGTGGCAGTAACATGTATGGACCGGACATTTCCAGACATCATCACACAAAGCAAGCCAAGGTTGTCCACCAAGAATGCTTTTCAAATGCATGTATGAGTTCCTGACTCTTGATTCTTTTTTGCTATCTACCTTTTGTTTTAGCCTCAAGTACAGCACACAGGAATTGGTTTGCAAAAGATAATCCAAGCGTGTCCTGCATTCAGAGAAGCCTTTGAAAGAGGACAACCTTGTCATTTTTGGTCAACAAAAACATACTTCAAAGGATGCGTGCCCCTGAATTGAGCCACAGTACAGCAGCACTGACATGGTGACGCACATGGTTCGAGCCTCTTCATCATTATGAATTGAGTTATATCACGAGATGAAAAAGCTTCACCCATCTGTGCACATCATGTGTTGTGGCTTGGTTAGCCATGTCTTTACGTAAATAGGCTTAGTCATTGACAATTCGTTTTTAAAGCCACCAAGGGGTAGCTCCCATTCCCTTTATGTGTTTGTACTACTCATAAATACGGAAGATTTCATGACTAATTTCTATTGACTGGCCTTAACGCTTGGACAGAGCCCGTTTGGGAAGGCAGTCTGTGGTATAGCCTGCAGTAACATTTAAACCTTATGTAACTGCCTATAACTGCCTATGAGCTCACAGCGCTTAATACAAAAGAAGATGAATCCACTTAAGTGTAATTCCCTGTGCATGCTTTACAGTACTTTTTCTGTATCCTCACTCCTATAGGCTGTTTCTTTTCTTTTTTCTTTCCCATGACTTTCCTTTTCTATTATTGTAAATCATCAATTGATTATTAAGTAATTGTTTCTTCTTCCAAACTAAATTAAATCTTATTGTGTCAGCTGGGGCATAAAAAAATCCTCTAATTCTCACCTTAATGATCAAGGGTCACGGTTAGTAAAAGCTGCCTGCTTCATATGCCCTTATGGAAGGGGATGAGCTTTTGCTTTTTTCATCCTTTTTCACCCTAAACCTAACCCTAAATCTATCCTAACTCTATCCTATCCTAACCATCTTAGGTTCACAAATCCACACCAATCAGAAACAACCACAGGAAATCATCGATCTCCAGTCCATAACCCTCAACAGCCACTCTAATATGTCAGTGATCACTCATGTCACCATTTCTCCCGTCCCAAAAGGTGCAGCTGACATCCAGGAGTGCATTGACGCCCTCCCCCCACAGACCCCACAGAACATCTCAACCACAACAGGACCCCGCCAATCAGGCATAGCTCAGTTCCTTCATATCAACATTCTCGCACAGGACATTAAAATTATTATTTTGTCAACATGAAGAGCTAATTTACTAATGAACTTTTGTTATTTTCTTGCGAAAACAATTAATGATTTGGGCCATAAAGTGACTGACAGTTGTGGGGAAAGTGTGAAATGTCAGGGCTCTCCAAAGAAAACCATGTATCCAATTTGATGATGTTGAATTTGTCAAATAAACATTCTGATTAAATGTTCTCCTACATCTTAAGCTAAGTAGATCGTTTAACACATCAGATCTGCTTAAAAGGGCACAAAGCTCACAAAGGTGAAAAGAAGGCAGTCACAGACCATGATATGTTTGTAGGACAATGACAACATTGAAAACCTTTGTATGAACAACAGTGCCAAAATCTTAAGGAAAAATGCTACCATGGAAATCTTAGAAGCAATAAAACATATCTAAAAATAATATTCTGTACCCATAAATCGTTACAAAAACTGTCATCAGACTAACATATAAGGGAGCAAACTTGACCTTCAAGATGTTGGTAATAGCATAAGTCAGAGCTGTATTTAATATCTACCTGGCAACAGATACTGTCATCACATGGCTGCTACTTGACTCCCAATAAAGCCACTGCAGTGAACTTGTTTCCTCCTCCTTGGACAAGCTTTCCCAAGGTCAGTGCAAAAAAAAAAAAAAGAAAAGAAAGAAATCAGCAGGGTAACCTTGTCAAACTAAGCTGCATGTGTCCCCTGAGTTTCTTTAGATTAGACTAACTCCAGGGTTGATGACATTACTTTGAAACTATAATTAAACATGCAATTCCAGACATGCCAGGCACTTTCACACAATGACTTTTGTTTCTACGCTTCTACAACGCCTGCATTTTGAGACTTGTTTTTCACATATAACAAATGAGTGCATGTACAATAATACAGAAAGGAGCACATTACTAATTGCATGCATTGTTTATTATGCATTTGTTTCAGTATAAAATTGTCCAGCATATTTGTACATGTATGGGCAGTAGATACTGATTACTACATTTAAAGATTAAAAAATACTGATCCGTGTCTAAATTTGTTCCTGAAAGCAGAGGCTTCAACAACTGAAAAGTCTGTCCTTTCTCTCAACAAATTGTACTTGACCAACCTTGAGTGAAACTCAAGTTACTCTATACTCAAGTGTCTCAATGTCTATCCACTCTGCTTTCCAGTTAGAGCTTTAGTTATAAAAAAGAATCCCTTTCACATTAGAGGACACATCTATCATTAAGCCCAAATACAAACTTTGTGCAAACAAACCATGAGCAGCCTTAAACAATGCTACCTCAAATCATTTTTTTAAATTTTGGTGGTCAGGTGAAAAGGGGGCTTTTGTTTACACTGGATCAAACAGTGCTTTTTGTTTTAATAAGTGCATGATGCAAGAGCTTCTCACAATATTGCAATACAATTCAGTTAACCTTTAAGTATGTAAGTGACTTAGGTTTTCCCTATTCAGTTGTGTGCCTCTAAATATTGACAAACTCCTAAGTGCCTGTGAGAATGACAGAGTTTCGATTGACACGAAAATCAATATATCACGAAAACCATTTTGTGATATATCCATACATATACTTGGGCGCATTATACGTATACAGAAGACAATTTTGGATGCACTTCATCAGCAGCAGATCACTTTTGAGCAGTCCTGATAAAACAGTGAAATGCCGAACAGCTGGCGAGTGACAGCGCACCGCCTGGCGCCCACAGCTCTCCAGGCTGATAAGTGCTCTGAAAAAGGAAGGGGGATATTCATTCTGGGCTGAGACTCGCCTTATCCTCAGCAACCCAGAGAGCTGTAAAGTTAAATTAAAGAAACACCGCCCCGGTGATCTAGGGCATTAATAACACGGTTTATGTTACAGTTTCATGCGCCCTGGCGCGGTCAGGCGCGCAACAGAAGGTGAGCGCACATGGGCGAACATTTGTCTGTTTGAGTCAGGCATAACAGAAAAAAAGTTATTACACAGACAGGAACGTGCTTAGATAAAAGTTATGGTGCGTGATTCCGCTCCCCATCAGGGGGACACGCGGAGGTCCTCTGGTGTGGCACGTGCAAAAAGACCACCGGATTTGGAGCTGTTGGAAAGCAGTTTGAGCGCGCATGAAGCAGGGACACCATCGACCGACGACATGTTTGCTGAAAGGGACAACATGCCACGGGACGGTGACACTCCCACTGAGGTACCCCATGTTCATCTCCACCCGTACTTATCCCATCCTCGGATGTCTGTGCGGATGTCTGTGTACAGCACCGGGGTCCGGCCAGCACTCACCCGCGCCTACATCCAAGGACGCGTGTATAACTTTCTGGAAAGGCCGTCTGGCTGGAAATGCTTCGTGTATCACTTCACAGTGTGAGTGTTTTCATTTTCATGCTCATCCTCCATCCGTGGGGTATTAAAGGATATAATTGCTACTCTGAGATCCTAATTAAACAGGGACTTAATTGCGCATGCAGAGACTTAAAGCCCCCAGTACAAAGCTCCGTTAATCCAGATATTTTTTGGGGAAAAGATGCTGCAACGATATCCCAGCACATCTACGCTTCACTCTGGAAATATTATTAGTATATTTTAGTCTAGACAACATAAATTTCACATGCCATGTAATGTCACTGACTTCAGAATGTGAGACAAAATAGGCAGGAACACTGAATGATCTTTCATCACTGAGCAATTAATTTTCCCGGAACAAGTTTCTGCTTTGCATTCAGTGAGTCTGTAATACCAGAACCTTTGAACTAACTCAACCTGACAGGCAGCGTTTAAGAATGCTTTGACACAATGACAGAGGCAACCTGCAGTTGTACGAAAATAGAGCTGAAATAATTTACCAAGTGATGATCATAAAAGTCAGTGATGATAGTGGCGGTGGGGGTTTTCTGATCAATCCCCTATTTCATGAAGATGTCACAATATTCACTGTATTTCACTGCCCAACTGAAAGTCCTGTGAATGTGCCAGTGGGTGTGATCTTGCAGCTCACCCACCCTGTGCGCTTCCCCTCACAACTTACCAGCACTGATAGCAGGCAGCTAAACTTGGCAGTGTGTGTGTGTGTGTGTGTGTGTGTGTGTGCTGTGGAGGAGGTAAAGCAGTCCTCTGCCGCTCTGCCACCCGGTGACCCCACCGTGGTGGAGAGGGGACACAGGCTGTCGGAGCAGGTTAGAGTCTCAGTGATTCAAAGGGCGCATGAGCCAACACAGTGCAACTGTGCAAAACATTCGAAAATGACAAAGTATGGCCATAAACTACACAATAATAGGGCAGCCTGCTTTGACTGCTTTCACCAAAGGAATGTTTTTGTTTTATCATCAACATTTTAAGATGACATTATCTGACTTGTCATCAGGTGAAAACCTGATAGACAGGAAACCACCATAACATACAAAAGGAATTTGAGCGACAGTACCCGTGGCACATTTCGCTTATAGAATTTGTAGGACTGTAATGGATTTATTTCAGTCCTGATGCCTGATTGTCGTTTTAATGTATTTCTTTTTTGCTGCTCCTCAGATCCCAGACGTCGATGATGATTGCCCTCATTTTAAAATGTTGGTTATGCTAAAGGCACGGCCGCATTAGCGTGCCAATGATAGAAAAAAGCCCTGCACACAGCCAGTGAATAGAGTAGGGGGTCAGTTGTTTGTCTGCTGGTAATACACACTGAACAGAGTGAAACATAAATCAAGTTTGAAAGTGGAAGGTGATATTGATACAACAGTGTGCAAAACAGGGGAAGAGTCCATGCTAGATAAAATGTGGTTCCATACAAGCACATGGTAAGAGTTGAAGGAAAGGTGATCTTCAGACTTCCTGTCTCCTTGAGTCAGCCAGGAAGTTACAGTGCATTCTTGACTGTGACTGTTGTGAGAGCTTGATATGATACGAATGAGAGCGAGGGCTATATTCACCGGACGGAAGTGTAATGTGATCATACCTTTTTTGGCAAAGATGTACTCTCTACACTGAACTCCAATCCAAGACTACATTACATTTATACAAATAAACTGTTCTCTTTGTTTATTTTCTACTGTCTCAAGGTGAAGGAACACTCCAATTCAACACTGGGTGTGTGTCGTGAGACCATGTTACTGGGATGTCTTACCCCTCCGTTCCTGGGGTGATTTCAGAACCTTGTTTTGCAAGTGTTTGAGTGGGGGGGGCGGGTGCAGCTAACAACAGGCATGGCCTTATCGCTGACCCAGAACTCCGACGTCAGAGCGGCCTTATCAGAGGTTCACGTGTGTGTGTGTGCGTATTTGCGCATGATCTGTGTATGTCCTATGTGTGTGGTAATGCAGAATGCTTACTGTGACACTGTCAATCGGTTCTACTGGGGGAAATAGTGGATTTCTCTGAAAAGGAACACGGCATACTTGGCGTTATGCAATTAATAAAGCATTTCCCCATGCTCTCTTGATTAACACTGGAATAAAGAGCATTTATCCATGTTTTATAATTGCTGGCTTAACAGAACACTCTCTTGTCCTCTGTCTGCCGTGTGCTACAACTCAAGAGTAAACGCTGTATTTTAGTTTGGAACAGCATGAGTCTTGCCCAACTGCTGGTTATAGATGAGTCGACCAGGAGGGTTAAGAGAGAACCCAAATCAGATGGTGTTTTTCAGACCTGATATTCTGTCAAACAGAATCAAGCTGGAGAAAGTAAAAGCGAAAACCGATGCATTTTTTTAATGATTAAACGAGCAGGCTAAGAGCTCATGCTTTCTTTCAGCAACATTTTTTTATAGAAGCAGTTTGTATTCTATCCTATATTTTTTACAAACCGGGGAAAAAGAAATCTGTGCTTTTATCTGTTCTTCTTTAAACTCCTTTAGTTTTCTGCTTTACTACTACCTCACCTCAAACATTTCTTTCCTATTTTGCAAAACACAGGAGCTGAGACTCTCAATGGAACACACGGACAAGGTCGCTCGATGTTTACCACCTCTTATCTCTGCGCTATTAACCCCACACAAGCCAAAGATTTGACTCAGGCCCTCACAAAGGCCTTTACTGATTATTACAAATTACTGACAGGCTGATAGTGTCCCCTTAAAATCTTGCTTTAATACATTATGTTTTTTTTTCTGTTATTACATTGTGTTCATCTTTGCCTGTATTTTGTGTCTTTCATCACTTTCATCAAGTGCGTGATAAAAATAAAGGATGATTGTTGTTCCAAACAGGATATTGATGGTAACAGCCAGTGACATGGTCAGCAGCATCACTACTAACTCTTATCTTGTCCTCTGCTTTGTCTTTACACCCACTGCACAGCAGACTACAAGTGAATCTGTCCATCAATAATAGATAGGAGCAACGCTTTGAGCTTTTGTTTGGAGTTCACTGGTGCCTATGTAGCTGAGCCAATGTATTACGTTGTCTGTTGCTACACCAACCCCACAGGTGCCGGACGCTGACACATGGGGCTGTATTATCTATTGGCTCAAAAGTAAAGCAAGTAAACGATGATGGTAGAGAGAGCCACTGACGAGTCTGATATTCTCAGATGGTTTAAATGTGAAGCAGAGGTGCATGCTCAGCATACTGAGTGTGTAGGTTTATTGGCATTTCAAATGCTCTGAAATAATGTAAGCAGAGCCATACTGACAAATTACAACCATTAGCATACTGGAGCGTTTGATGTTTATTTCTTTTTAGCCTCTTCTGAACTGCCTCTGTCACATTCAAACATAGGATTGTATAAATCACTCTGCGTCTGCATTCGTGCGCCCAGTGTGCCATTCATTGTCTTTTCTTCGTAGACATGAGTAGACTATTTGCACAGGGAAGCCGTTGCTGTCTTCATTTTGTTGTCGTTTTGCAGAAGACGCAAGGGCCAAACCACAGAGTCATTAGGCTCCATTATATTGTCGACTTGTTCTGTTCTTTCAGACAGGACCAGGTGCTTTGTTAGCAGTGTTACACGCCAGCCTATCTTTCCCGAGCCGGTCCCTCCTCAGCCTTTTATCTGTGTTGATGTGTGCCGTTCAAGTCTGTGTGTGTAAGTGAGTTTGTGTGTGTTAAGGCTGGTATTTGGATTCCTGGCCAGTTTTCAATAAACTTCAGCTTTGGTGATAAGGGCCTTCATGGTGCAAACACAGACTGGAAACAACCTTTACACATCGTTTCCACCATATAGGCACAAGGCAAATGTTTAAATTAATATCAACTAGATGACAGGAGAGAACCAACATCAGGCAATACTGCAGGTATCGTCAAGATAAGGCAGTTACATACTGGGGTGTTTCAATAACACTATAACACTGCCACTGCATGTCAGTATGTATTTTCCTCAAGGCATTGAGGTATACATTTGCTGTGAGTTTTTTATGTATTGTCGCAGCTGCACGGAACCCTTATCTCAAGCACATAAAATACAGTGCATTCCTCCTCGCTGGGTTGAGCAGTTGTAACAAATGTCTTTTTGTGCAGTTAAAACTCTGTTCCTGGCGTGTGCAAACCTGTGAGATTGTTATTTCACAAGATTATAATTTTATTTTCATCACAATTTTGACTTTTATTTGCTTTACAATATCATACCTGGATAGATATTGCTGTTTTTTTCACACTGCAGGTTTGTGTTGAGCAGTATTAAGTCTGACGTGCAGTTTCAAGTTTTCGCCGACTTTTGGCGCATGCGATTCCGTGGGATAGAAGGTGTAACAGAAGAACGTTTTTCATCCGTTTTCTTTGGTTCTTGCAGAGTGCGTCACAGGCGGACTTCATTCAGAGTTTACGCGGGTTTTCTGTAAGAAATAAAGTAGCTTAAAGTTGGGACAAGACAGCCTGAGCAGTCTTGGCAAGCTCGCCGGCAGAATTGGCTCTAAACGAGCAAACAAGACATTACGGACACCCGAAAAGAGGGCTTTCTTTGTCTGAGACTAACCTGTCTGAGTCTACTGGGAAACATGTCTACTGAGTGAGTACAAGTAATGGATGACCTTGCCACCACCAATCACTGTCACAGGGACAATGGAGGTGTGTACAGAGGCGTTGCAACGGGGCAGGCAATTGCATAGGGGCCCGAGCTAGAAGGGGCCCCCCAAAGACGGCTGTTTACGTTGGTCCACAGCAACGACAACCTGAAACCCTCTTAAATGTTGAAGGACACTGCAATGACATGTGGGGAACCCCCTTATACGGGGCTCCATGGTATTTGTACGCTGTCAAAAGATAGGAGGATACCAGGATTGCACAGAAAAGGATGACCAAACCCTTTCGAATCGTGCATTTATATGGTGGAAATAAGTTGGATGATATTTAGCGAAACACAGAACCTGAGCAAAGCAAGTAAGCTTGTTCACAAACTGCCAACCTTCACTGGAAGGCCACGAAGGAGAAGAGGTGGAGCGCTGCCAAGAAATGGAGATGGGAAACAAATATGTGTAGATGCAGGAGTCCCCAAAAGCTTTGGAGAATGCTCGTTATGATGCTCAGATCAGAACCACACACAAACGTAAACCGATGTTTCTGTCTTCAAATCAAAGTGTCAAGTGTTGACATAAGCATGGAGCAGATTTGTGTTTGCATGACTGCACTCATGACAAGGTATACAGTCTATGAAGTTCAGTTTCAGTTAATTATTTGAAACCCCATGACCATCAAGTAGACTGTTAAACTTAACATTTTAAGCAAGACTAATGTATGAACCATTTCTTCCCTATAGGTTTCTCATAGTTCTGGCTTGTCTAATCTTGAGTGTCCTCTCTACCATTGAGGAGTACCAGGCCCTGGCTCACACAACACTCTTCTGGGTGGTGAGTGTTTTGAAATTTGATTGAATTGAAAATAACACTTGGGGTTGACCATAAAAAAAAACATTATTTTGCCACTAATTTGACTCAGTATCAGATTGGAGCATTCAATTTGGAAGACAGATGGAGATTATGCGATTGGAAAGGTACTCTCAAAACTAGACTCTTCAAATCTCTGATGGGTGCAGTAGGTAGCTAACTAATTGTAACGATGCATTATGTGGAACATTTCAAACACTGTATCTACAGTTGATTCTATGATCCATGTAAGGGGGCGGGCTGTGCCAGAATAACAACTACAAGAAGTTATAAATAATACAGGTTTCAAACTATATATATATTTCATAAGGTCGATTGCATTCCCTTTACTTTTACGCCTTAAAGGTTATACATGTAGTATTCACCCCATTTACGTTGCAGTAGCAGCACCTGGAACTCAGTTAGCTTGTTCATTTATATATATATATATATATATATATATCAGAGGTCCACATTAAAAATGACCAAGGCTTCAAGTAATGTGGCAAATAAAGTAAAGGTAATCACTGTGAGACAATACAAGGTTTTCTATGTTTTTTGGCAACATGATGTCACCTCATCTTAGATTTGCTCGTGTAGCGATCTGCTCTAAGCACAGCTCACACTACCAAAGCAGTCTACTGAAGCAGGACTATTGTTATTTGAATTACTGCAGTGTACAAAAATACACAATTATGGCTTTATTATACGATTCAAGGACATTTTACTTGCATTGTTGATATTTCCTGACAACAAGCATGTTCCTCTTAATTAAATCCACCAGTATGCACCACAATAAGCAAAGGTAATGGGGCTGTAATATTTATGTAATATTTTCCAAACAGAGACATCCAGCTCGAAAATGTATCGCTGCAGACGTTGTTCACTGTATTCAGGCTCAAAAATATTGAGTGATAAATCTGATTAGTTGCTTTTTTCCAAGCAATCATGGAATATTGCTTAGTAATCATGTAGTTTGTAATTAATGTTCTTTTCAGAACCTTCACATGGGTAAGGTGATGAAGTGGTGCTCAGAAATGTTGTATTGCTGTAGCTCAGCAAGCTACCGGATGTCGGCCCATACGAGGAAAGACGCCTTTAAAAAGGGGGCCCAAAAATAGCCCAGTGCAAGCTAATATTTACTATTTCATTCCCAGTCCCAACTGAGGGGTTACATAACATGCAATTTGAGATATAAAGAAATGATTCTTTAAATGTGAATTACGGAAAACTACTCTGGAGGAGTACTAAAATAAATATATTGAGGTAGAAATGTTTGGTTTTATTTAATTAGATAGAAGTTCGGTTGCCATTTAATGTCAGCCAACATATTTAAATCATTTAAAAAAGGATGCTGTTGCTTTTAAACCCATGCAATAAACAGAAACTCAGTCATTATAGGCATAGGACGTTGCTCAAATAAGTACCAAATCCCAAAGCAATTTCATGCATTGGTTGACCAAAATGCAGCCTTTCAAAAACAATTTGGAGACACAATGAGTGGTAGAAAGGCTTTTTTTTGTCTTTCAGTGTGTTCCGTTTGCCGACGGGACAAATGCACTTCCTTTCAAATCAATAGTAAATGGGATAAAATTAACCCCGAGACACAAGCTGTTGAGTACAGGAACTTTTTGGTGATGGGTGACTCACTCAAGACCAAAATAAAGCCCAAAAAAGAGTAGACTGAAGGATTTTCTTGAAAAGGATTGGTGTGTGCCACATGTGACAAGTTCATCTTGGCCTTAAGATAATGGGATGAAATGGTTATGGCGTTTCATTAGCTGGCAGATAAATCTCCAATCCTAGAGGTTTTTTTTGAGAGATTCCGGCTACTGTAGGGGGGTCCTGTGTAGACTTATATTTAAAGATAACAGTGTTATTACCAACAACCAATATCAATACCAAATGTAATGCATGGTATATTTAATGCTAACCCGTTTTTCTGCCTTCTAAGTTCACCCTGTGGAGATATTTAATCTTCTTATTCTTCAACACAGATAAGGACTACTTACTATTTGCCAGGCTACTAAACCAACTAAAATGCTTTTTTAGTTTAGAGATTTGCTCCAACCCTGCCTCCGTTTCATTCGATCGCCTCCGTAGCCACAGTACTATCCTCTTTTCTCAGTTTCTTTCTTCCTGCACACTCAAGGTTAACAGAGACCACTCTATTCTTTAAATTGAGGTGGAGGACAGGCTCACATCGTTTATAGTAGTCTTTTTGGCCAGATGCCTGTCTGTTTGCTCAGGGGTCTGTTTATTTATTAAAATCCATTGCTACATTTCATTCTTTCATTAATTCCTAACAACATAACATGTTTTATTTGTGAGTCTTTGAGGAGAGGGCAGATTAACAATTGTTGAAGTAGGAGGGAGAATGGGTTTTGAGATAGGATGGTAAGATGAAGATGAGTTCAGCACAAGGGAATGAACGGAGAGTCGAAAGTGGATCAGTGATTGGTTCAAGTCAGAATAATACTGTGTAAAGGAACTGTGGAGAATGAAAGTCAGTGTGAGACAATGACTAGACGAGGTTTCCAAGTTTTATTGTCAAGTTTTATTAAAGAAAAGAAGAAGGGGTCATGCTGAGGGGGGTATAAAACTGAGATATAGGGAAGAAAAAATGGCTTGCAAAAATTACATTTGCCTTATAATTTGATAATAATAATATTACTACTTTAATGACTGTCCAAATTCTTACAAGGTTTTGAAGATATAGGACTGCAATTGTTTTACGAGACATTATTAACACAAGGTCCATTTCCTGACTTGTTCTCAAGTTTTTTATGACTTGCACAATTTTTTTTTCATTTAAATAATTATTTGTGTAATGACAAGTATATAATATGCTACACTATTTTGCAACATATGTTTTTAATTGGAGGAAAAATACCAGCAGCATCACGATTTGCTGTCTATTAATACACAACCACAATAGAGCAGTGCAAGTTTAAAACTCATCAACATATCATTACAAGTCTTATATTTTGACCTAACACTAGATCATACAGGGAAACAGATGGGCAGATAATATATACATTAAATATAAAGTGGTAATCCTTTGATAGGAAAGTGTTTAAAATGACCTACTGATTTTCAAATGAAGCTATTAAGATATATTCAGGTATTAGCCACAGACCAAAGGAAATGAAATTAAGTGAAATAAGGCCCTGAAAAACCTATTTACACTGATTTAGTTTATTTTCTCAAAGCCAACACCTCTTATTATTCTGGGATTTTGTCTCTCCATTTCAGCTTGACAAATCATTCCTGAACAGCCGGATAACAAGTAAACTCATATTCTGTGTGCTCTCCAAGGTCAAGAATGTACATGTCTGCCTAAACATCTAGCATTTGATGTCAACTGAGAGCATTTTTCGAAACAATTTCTTACAACCCCGAGGTGGCAATTCCACCACTTGGTTGATTGCCTTTGTCAGCCAGACGGTTTTATTTTAAACAGAAATAACATTTCCTGTAAATGTAGTACCTGTTTCTTGGTTACTTTACCACCACAACTGCCTGATTAGTTTCCTGCCTGCCTTTCCCTCGCCCCACCTATTTGCCTTATTCTGGGTGACAATGTTGTTTTAAATCAATGAAGTTCCTGTTCAAAATAAACTAAATACGAATAATCCTCATTAGGCTATTTCTCAGAAAACATAATCACCCTCTTTCATCCATCAGCTCCGTGCAGTACATTTAACAGCCGGACTAAGTAATTGATCATCGATGTGACACAAATTAAACAGTGATGAATGGTGGCTCTATAGAAGAAGAATCAATATCCTTAATGAATTGCAGTGAAATGATCAGAGTTGTGTGAGAAGCTGCAGAGCAGGTGTGTGAAGCATACTGTCTTAGCAGGTGCTCAGCTGCTGTTGCACTGAATAACCTGCAACAACATCTGATGTTTGTTTTTTGTTTTTTTCAACATGTCCTTCTTCATTTGTCTGTCCTGTGCTGCGTTTCCCAGGAGATCGTCCTCGTGGTGTTCTTCGGCGCGGAGTATTTTGTCCGCCTCTGGTCAGCAGGCTGCCGCAGTAAATACGTCGGTATCTGGGGCAGACTGCGCTTTGCCAGGAAGCCAATATCTATTATAGGTGGGAACATAGCCCCAGTGCAGACACATATCAATAAGAGGCGCACGCAAACATACCTTTCTTTCGCCAACCCACGCAGAATATGTGTCGGCCTGTAATATAGCTGGAGCCTCATCACAAAATGAAATATCTCAAATTCGGCATGAAATTAAAAACTGTCAATGATGTGTTTTTTTTACCTTCAGTCTATTATTCTTCAAATTGGAACCTCCAGGTGTTTATTTTAATATCCAAAAATGATAGCACTGTATTTGCAAAACCCTGTCATCTACACTGATTTATAGATTCATTTTATGGAAAGCAATGATAATCCGTCTTAATAGCGCTCTTGAGCTCGACTTTATAATGAATGCACTTTCTTTTTTGACTTGCACATGGAGGACAACCTTTGCTCTTGGTATGCTACATGTCCTTTCATTTATCAACTGAATGCTTATGTGTATTTATAATTAAAGCCCCTTATTCTCCATCTGTACAGATCTGATTGTAGTTGTTGCCTCAGTAATTGTGCTGGCAGTGGGCTCCAAAGGACAAGTGTTTGCCACCTCTGCTGTAAGGTAAGAAACAGGGTTTTTGCATGTGTATATACACTTTGTATACTTCTGGGTTTGGGCCATACTCACTTACCCACTGCAACATATCAACATGCCCGCTAAAGAATGCTAGGTCAATAAAAAAATGATGTTCCCGCTTTGGTATAAATAATACCAAGGACTAGCCCGCACGGAGCATTCAACTGAGCTTGAGGAAAACTGTCCCAGAAGTACAGAAACGATTGTAGCAGGAAATTATTATAAAATAAGTAAAACAACTACACACAGGGGAGATACTATAGTGTGTGTTTGTACATACAGTATATATCTACTTGCATTTGGTTTGAATACAAAGTGAGAACATTTTGTGTTGTTTTCCAGAGGGATCCGTTTCCTGCAGATCCTGCGCATGCTTCATGTTGACCGGCAGGGAGGGACCTGGCGTCTCCTGGGCTCGGTTGTCTTCATCCACCGGCAGGTACACAACACACAAAGACACAAACACTGCTATGGTAAGCTGGGCTTCTGGTTATTATAGGTAAGCTGGGGGCTTTCTGTCAGGGGATTTAAAGGCCTCTGTTCGTTATATCGGGAATTATTTGTCATCCCTATGCAGTACAGAACAAAGTATTCATATGGAAATCATCATACGGCTGAAAGAATATTCAGAAGAGAGCCGCAAGAAAAGAACCAGGGTGGATTAGGTTGGATTTTTAGGGCTACTGACTCGGAGCCGTGTCTTTCTATGAACGTCCCCAGATGCCACTGGAGTCATGTTCAATGTCTGTTTGAAACAAGAGAGACTAATACTCTACTCTCTAAAGCCTTGTTTGTATGCATTAGTTATGAGGAGTTCAAAGATAGTTTTTATTATTCTTTCTTGGAAGTATCCACATTTTCAGGGAAAATAAGCAAAATGGAAGATCAAAGATCAGAAAAGTGTGTCTAATTATACTTCAAACTGTTGTTCATGTTGTGCTCCATTTCTTTTTGCACTGCTAACTTTTGGCTACATACAAGTATAGGAGTCACCCCTAAGGAAAATACAACTCGTATACTTTCAGGACTGTTGGCCAAATTGCCATCAACAAACTAAACCCGTGACTTGAGAACTACGTACCTGAAAGCATTCAAAGCTGGAATTTCCAAGACTCCTGCATTTATAACTTTCCAACAGTGATGTTAGAATAAAGTGAGGCTGTTTCCCAGCAGAGTTTAGCCCCTATCATTATTCCAGGGTGTTGTCTTTCAATTGGACAGCATTGTTCCTTCCTTTCGCGCTCAGAATTTGCAATGCCTTTAAAACCCATCCCTCTTTCTCTCCAAAAGTGTATGCTTGCATGCACTTTTTCCAAGTTTCTGCCCAAAACTGTTGATTGATTTGTGACCCATCTTTAAAGATTCATGTTTTCAGTGGGATCAAAAAGGCTCGAGGTCAGATACAGGGCCAAGGACGTTATTGAATACCCGAATAATGCGTTGTTAATTTTGCATATTTTCATGGGTTTTATCAATATGAGCAAAGATTTAGTGTGAATCTACCTAGCCAGCAGAGACAGCTTTATCATCAGATTAATCAGCACATTTATATGAATATTCACATCCACATGTCATGTTATTAGCAACAACACAGCCAGTCTAGACGAGATGCACTTAAATGGACATTGTATAATTTATGAATTTCATTATTTATTTATCGCGTTCTGTTCGGTTGTTGTTACTTGCATTTAAAGTATATGCATTTGTGCATTTTAGGAGCTGATCACCACCTTATACATTGGCTTTCTGAGCCTGATCTTCTCCTCGTACTTTGTCTACCTGGCAGAGAAGGATGCAGTTGACAGTGACGGCTCCGTGGAGTTTGCAAACTATGCTGATGCTCTGTGGTGGGGAGTGGTAAGTTTGTGTGTTTTATTGTTTATCTGCGTGATTTTTGTGGGGAGATATGAGTCAACAGTTAAATATATGTGTTCAACACCGTGTTTGTTGTTGTCAGAGCAGCAGGGCCCCAATAGCCTATTTGCATTTAAATTGGACATGTTCCTGTGACCATGGTCATGTCAGTGACATGTCAGGCCATAGAGGAATCAATGCACATGGCAAAAGGAATGGGTTTTAGGATCTAAGGCAAATTGCAGAGGTGATTTAGGCGTAGACAGGAAATAGCAGACCAGAGGTTTACCAGAAGTAGACAATGGTATTACTGTACTTAAAGGACACCTACCATAAAACCCAGAAGCAGAAGAAGAAGTTACTATGGTAACTGTCAGCCTAGCCCGGTCGGGTCCTTCAGTCTCCTCCCTCTTACAGAGACAGAAGCTATTTGTTTCTAGCATGGCATGTCCTTTTTGTGTATCCTGTGGATAAGGAGGCTGCATTAACTGCAGGGAGTAACGTATACTAAGGAAAGGACTTCCTTTTTGAGCAGTTATGTTTTTTTTAGAGTCTATTCAATATCTCCATAATCTCCTCCTTAATCTCACCACAAAAATAACCTTTTACATCCAAGCACATTTCTTTGTGCTTCTGAGTTTTTTTTCTTAAATTGATGTTATGTACAACATCAGCTGAACACATTAGTGAGGCCAGTGTGTGTAAATATGTCGCGTTTTTCAATACTTTTTGCATGTTTTGTGTTGTGTTTCCTGGCTGCAACCCATTAGATCCAGCAGAGATGTTTTGCAGAATTGCAAATTAATAACATTTATTTTAGGTTCAATAATATTCCACCAGTTTTCACCTCTAATATTATAAGAATGATTAAATATTAAACAAATAGACTACATTCAAACATATGTATTGACGCAAGCAGCACATTTCTCCAATGCTATTATTTTTCCCCAAACAAATTAGTTCATACTCTCCATATGTCTATTGAGGATTTGGTGGGGAAATGGATGGAACTGTCTTTTATCAGCCATTACTATGGTGAATCATTGATGTTGGATTTTTTAAGTCGTGGTGCACTCACTTTACTCAGAGTGAACCTACTCAGAGTTGATTGAACTAACTAACCTATCTGAGGGCAGATCAACTCAAAGTTCAGGCTCCGATTTTTTAGACTCAGACATTTTTTTTAACCACCTTTTTAAAACGGATCCCAGACATCTGATTATTCTCTCAGTAAATACCAAGGGCCATTGAAAGTAAGCTGTCTTCAAGGACACAAGGACACCTTACCTATAAAGCAATAAAAGAACACAGAAGTCAAGATAATATAAAGGACAGGGACATGAGCATAGGGGACCACATCATGTCAAAGAAAGTATATGTATTATGACTGATTCATGCTAATCATAGGGGATAAAAATAAAAGCTTCAGAGAGAAGAGAGTTACACTTATGTGGAGGAATCATTAAAAAGCCATATTCCCAATCCTCCTAATTAACCTGGTGATTTATGAGGATCTCCGGATCCAGTGCAGTGTGACATTGATCTATAATTTTTAAGATATGCATGAATTATAGACTGCATTAACAGGTTTAGGGGTTGAGACAGGTGAGTAACTAATAAATGAAATCTCCATCGCCCCAATGAATAAAGTGTGATCAAACATGTTCCGCAGTTCTGGATCATGCATACCTTGCTTATAACAAAAATAATTACAGGTTTGCTGGAACCAGAACCATCTGTATGTACAGTGTAGGAGGGCACATCTAATCTTAGAAACATTGATTAAAATGCCAAATGTTGCCAAAAGAAGGATTGTAGAGAGAATACAGACTAAACACTATTGGCAAATAAAAGGTCAAATGAAAACTATTTGCTCTGTACTACTGTTGTTACGGTAGGAGTTATGTCAAAACCCTTGCGCAAATCAAGTGGGCTGCTAATACGATCCCTTAAACAAGCAGTGTAGAGGAGATGGGATAGAAATGTATTTTCAGACAGTAAGTCACCACCTACTCGGCTTCTTGGAAACTCAAGACCCTCTGATGGTAAAAACACACACATATAAACACACTGCAGTATCGTAACAACTTTGTCATCGAAACAAAGATTTAAGGTTTTGTGCAGCAGGCTAGACAACACGTCCTTTTCAGGAGTGAGTCCACTCTCACACACCTTCAGTCTGTGTTTGGTACACTTTCAGTGTCTCGGATGTGAATGAGAGTCAGAGCAGTGACAGAGGTCAGACCTGTGGTTGTAGGGTCAAAACAAGATAGGCCTCATTAAAGACTCAAAGCAATACAGCCACAACCAGATTCAGTTGTTATCCCTTATTGAGACATTTACATGCAAAAAAAAACATTGTACAGACCTGTACAATGACCCTTGTTAGCAAATTTTTTTTAATTGATTTTGAATAGGTAAAATCTGTGATGTTTTTTTCTTGGCCATGAGAGAAACTTTGCTTCAGGGTTTGCAACGTCTGTCGTCAATCCATAATTTTGGTCTTAATCGAAAATTGATGGATTGACGTTTTTGTCTTACAAGAATGGAGCCTTCTCATTTCGGTGAACTTTTATAGGCTGTTTTTGCGCATATGCGCCATGACTTTTTAGTTTAGCCCATGTCCCACACGCTAACATGAAGACGCAGAGTTTAATCGAGATGCTTTGGCTTCTCATTTGGTAAGCTGTCACATGTTTCAGAAAGAGGCAATACTTAAGCGTCATTCTTCCTCCTGGATGCTGCCCCTGAAATAGGACACAGCTTGTCGTGTCATTTGTTTAGATGTATTCAATTTGTGTAGTGTTTTTTATTATGATCAAATACGTGCAACAGATGATGTCAAAACATCAGTCTCAATTTCAACTTATAAAACTGTTACCCTTTTTCAGTTAACTTAATGTTGATCATTCCCATGAAGAATGAAGCTTCTTGTAGAATTCATGTTTTCCTATTTCTAAAGGTGACGGTGACCACCATTGGCTATGGAGACAAAGTGCCACAAACATGGATTGGGAAGACCATTGCATCCTGTTTCTCAGTCTTTGCCATTTCCTTTTTTGCCCTGCCTGCAGTAAGTAGAAAGAATATTTGACAATTGTTGCATGCAGGTATCACACATCTGCTCACAGTGTTGTGTGTTGGGCTCAAATGAATAATCCTTTGCTAATGTTTCCTGTATAGTGAGGGCTGTGTCCCCATGCAACAGCATAGGTCCTGCACGAGACATCTCTTGAAGTTGAAAGTATTATTCGTTTGGGTGGTGTTTAAATAGTTGTAATCAAACTCAAATGATTTTCCATTTTACAGTGATGTGAAATTTAGAAAAAACCCTTCAACCCCTTCACATTTTAAATTCAACAAAGAATGATGTATGTTTGGTTGAGTTAATGTTGAACATTTTAATCAATCAATGATGGTGACAAATTGAGTTATAGCCCTTAATGTGCATGCAGTAAATAGCACATTACTCCCTCCTTTTCTGTTGGCTCTGTGTGTATTTCTGTCTGTCGGATCTTGCCGCAGCCTGTGAGTGTGTCGTTAAAACAGAATTAATGAGCAGTATCTCTGCGGCTCACAGGGAATCCTGGGCTCCGGCTTCGCTCTGAAGGTGCAGCAGAAGCAGAGACAGAAACACTTCAACAGACAGATCCCTGCAGCTGCCTGCCTTATTCAGGTATCCCACCAAAAATATATAGGAACAGAATCACAATTCCCAGAGTCCCAGAGCCCAAGTCTTATTATGTATGCCCACCCTTTCATGTGACCCATGCCTTCTTTCTTGCATGGAAGACATTTGCGCATGAACTGTGTCCTGTCCAACCAAGTCACTGGTATTGCCATGCTCCCCCAGACATCATGGAGATGTTATGCATTGGAGAACCTGGATTCGGCCACATTCAAGATGTTCTTGAGCAAGCGATCCAACATTCTGGCCTCCTCTTTGTCCACCCCCAAGCCCAAGAAATCGGTCAGTAATCATAGTTACATCTATAGATGTAACTCTTGCTGCTTCTTACACCCACTTTTCCAATTTATCAGGTTTATCGTTAGGTAGACCAATGTGTTACTACTATAGTATGAAGCCCTCCATCTTTATGTGTTAAGAAACATTGCATTTTGTTTTTTTAAGGCTTATGATTTTACTGTTGTAGAGTATTGGTGCCTCACTAAAATAATGATCACTCTTTCACTGGCTGCATTTATTTAACCTTGGTGTCATTGAAAGTGGTGCTACAGTTGGCTTTCTGTGATAGTAAGTTTAACTTAGATTATCCAATACCATTAATACTTTGTCACTGATCAATTTTGTGATGATGTGAAGGATTGAAAACGTTTCAAATATGATCAGCATGACTGTAGATAATTGACAGTGTAGGTGTGAAATCTGTGTGGGAATATATAATAAAAAGCCAGAACAAAAAGAAGCCAGCGGCTGTTTTATATTGATATCATTATTCACTATTGCTGTTACGGGGGTACGGGGGACACCAAACCCACACTAAAGTAAAACAAAATGTAAATGTTCTTAACCTCAGAAATGTGTCTTACCAAACATTGCTATGCCAAAAAAAATCAATATGAAATTTTATTTTTTGGAGACTGTCATTTGTATTTCTTTGGAAGGTAAAAATAAGGAGGAAGTTGAAGAGCTCTGACAAAGACAACGGTCTGACTTCTCCCACAATTCCCAGCATCACCTTCGACTCGGTATTTGACAGTGGGAAGGAGCTGAGTTCCGATGTTTACAGCACTGTGGGAACAGGTAACAGGATAAAATGCACGGCATGCTCTACTCTGAGGCAATAGGTTTGGTGTTTATTACTGAGTAAGCATATTTTAAAAAAATACCTCCGCACAGTGGAATAGATGTTACACTAAACAGGGCTCGAGATCTAAAGAGTCTTTAATGTGTGCTAGATGTTTAACTTGTGTAGGTTTCATTAAAATCAGAACAAACACTATGTCACTGAAAACGCACATAGAGAAAAAAAGAACTAATCCTGCTGTGGTAGCAAACCACACATTCAGCAAAGATACAGTGAAAAGAATGTGTTTAATATAAACTTCAGTTGTGGGGCTGTAGCCACAGGAAATTGACAGTAAAAGAGTCTGAACATTAGAGATGGATATGCACACTGCAGCAATAAAACGTGAGGTTGCATATGTGAGCGTGGCCTCCAGCCGCGCACTGCTGAATTTACAAAACTCCACACACATTTTGTATTGCTGGCTCAATAATGAACAGCAGAGAGTGATGCAAATAGGCAATTTAAATCTTATAATGTTTCCTTTCAACTTTCATGGTGTCTTTGCTCTCAGGGCCTGGTGAAACGGTGACCATGAGGCATACAGGGATATAGTGATAATAGAAATAATAGGAAAATGTTCAGGGTTTAATCACGTTGATCTTCAAGGAGAAATATTGTGTCCCACACAATATTTATTTCCACAGTTTGAAATGTCTAACTAAGGAAGTATATGTGTCATACCTTTGTCCAAATACTTAATGGACATAATACAACAGCATTCTCAATACATTCATGGACCCAGGATCCTAATATGTCCGATAATCCTGTGGCTCTCCATCAACAGCCAATAGCAGAGTTTCTCTGCTGTATGAGAGAAAATTGTAAATTATTTGGCTCTTTTATCACATTCAAGCTGCGGAATACCATCAACATGCTTTGCAGCAAAGATTTGGAACGAGCTCCCACCCCAGATTAGAAAAGCAGCCTCTGTTAATATGTTTTTAAAAAATGATAATACTTCTATAGCCTTGCTTTTATTTCATTTAATCGTTATTGCAATCTTATTTATTCAAGTATCAACTAAATATAAGACAGACAGACAGCAAGAAAGTAATTCAATAGCAAGTTTAAATAGCCTCATTAAATGATTTCAGTCCTTTCATGTTCCATGTTTCGCTTTTATAATGATACCTGTACTCTTGATGTAGTTTGATTTGTGAAACCTTCATTTTTTTAAAGATTTATATGGATAAAATGAGCCTCCATCATTATTGTTATCATTGCATTAAAGCACTGTTCTGTTCAAAGCAGCTGCACTATTTGAAACTACGTAAATCCTACATGTGCACAACCAACCTCTACAGCATGCTGCTTTCAATAATGAATGTTTAAAAGAATTGCCACATTGCCATCTGGCGTGTGATCGTATTGCCTAGACATCAAAGTCATTAGCTGCTAACAGAGTGGATTGATTTTCGGAAAACAAGACTTTCACCATCAATGGCATTTGTGTTAAAAAAAGCTCCTGTTATTGCAGATCTATTCACATTTCTGTATTTGTTCCATATAAATGTCTCTCTGTCACACACTTTTTGTATGGACAACTGCCTTTCTCCTTGCTTCTGTCTTTTTTTCCTCTCGTCCTTTTTTGTCTGTGAACCTGGTGTAGCAGGATCCCACCCTTTGGGAGGATGTGGTGAGCTGCTGTCAGTGTCCATGTCCTGCACATAGTCCACTCACTGACCTCTCTTATTCTCTGTTTTAACTCTTTTGTGTGGGTCACATTTTACCACCCTAAGTACGAAAACAACATGTTTTTTTACATGTTCGTGATCAAGTTGAGGTGATGCGGTGATATGTTGTTATTCATGTTATTTTTTTTTTTACTAAATTCAATCTCTAAGGACTGTTCTTTTTGACTAACCAACTAACTAATCACTATTGTTTTCCTTCATGTCCTTTGTCTGTATCAATATCATAATGTCATTTGTCGTTTTTTTTATGTGTGCTTTAGATCACCAGCAGTCCTGGACGTCTCTATCTTCCGTTCAGTTCAGCTCACCGCCTCCAGGTAACGCAGTACATCTGTGTTTTTTACTGTATTTCTTTAAAGCTTTTTCTGCAAAACAGATGATTAATAGATTAGAATGTAGTGTAGTATTACACAAAACATACCAAGCGGCTCATGTCAGTAGTGCACTCATATTTAGAAACATCAATAAGCCTTTCAGGTCATGAAACCTACTACTACTACTATAACTGTTACTACTATTAATAATAATAATATTACAGAATAAAAACTACACAGATAAAAGGTGCTCTATTTATTCAAATAGTATTGATTTTGTTCTGGACTGATAAGATCAGGAAATTAAATATAATGCAGAAAAAAATGTATCATACTTTTAAATGTATACAATAATAAAATAAATTTACAGACAAAGTAAGCTGAAGTACTAGGATTAATAAAAGGCTTAGGAAGTGATTTTAAGGACGTCATAGATTCTGCATCTGACGTCCTGCTTTACACATCCAATTAAATAAAGTTAGTGTCAGTTAGTAAGAAAGTATACCTTTTCTATTTTTTCTTTTGCATACTGTTTCTCAGTTGCCAATAAGATTTCCTGTTAGGTCATCCGTTTTGTATTAACATGGGAAATTTGCGAACTTGATATTATAAGTCCTTTGTCTTACCCTTGTTTATTGCTGGCCAGATAACTGTGGCCGTGAACTGATTTTTGTTCCCGTCTGAAAATGACAGTTCTGTCAAAATCTAAAACTGAGCTATGAATAAATACAGTCACTGGTCACACAAGGTCATATCCTTCCCACAATGAGGCGGCCTTCACTAAATCATTAGGGATTTTGAGCCACTTTTATAAATGTATTTATAATTTACAGTGGCTATGGCCTTTATTTTATTTCAGCTAATGCAACATATAGGCTTTTCCTGCTAGGCATAGAAAGATACAAGGCCCCCCCCGACACGGCAAGAAATCAAAAGAAGAAGATCAGTTATTAAGTTACATTGTAAATCACCCGATTTGGGAAGCAAATCTAAATCAGCCGCATTACTGACTGTTCCATAGATAAGGGTTGGGGAAAAAGACATACAATAAAGCTGAATGTGTGTGTCACCATGTGTGTGCAGTACAAAGGAACCCTGGCCTTTTGGATGTGAACTCCCCCAGCCCCCTCCAGAGGAACTGCAGCTTTGCAGATGACCTGGAGCTGGAGTCAGAGCGGGAGAGCGAACTGACCCCCGTCTCCTCGGTGTCACAGTGAGTTCACCGCCACTCTGCCACTGCTGTGTCCAGACATGTGCTGTATCTGCTGCTATTTGTAATTAACCTTTGTTTCATGCCAAACCCGCGGGTGCCCGTGTGTAATGATTATCTATTAGAGAGAAGCCCCTGTGCTTGCAGAGGCACTTGCGCAGCGAGAGGCCGAGGGTGATCGGAAGAAATGAGTGTTAAGTAACTTCAGTGTAATGTAAGGGCACAGTAGTGAAACAAATGGAGCGACAGTTGCGACCCATGGGACTAGCTTGCTAAACGTTAGGGGTAATGATGCAGAGTGGGAAATGCATGCGGCAGCATTGTTGGCAAAGATCACTGTGCGCTCTGCTGACTCCAAAATATGTAACCAGCTGTTCTCAGAGAGCAATACCACAATGAATCCCAAGCTAAATTAAGCCATTATGACATACCGCTGCTGGGAGAGAGAATACAAAATCGAAGAAGGTTGAAAAATGTGCTTCTTTTACCAACATTTGTGGAATTATATAATAATTCTGTGTACAGCTTAACCATAAATTTAAAATAAATCAAATTTACTTTCACTTCAAAAAAACACTATTTAGAAATTAAGAATATAAATGCTTTTACGTTGTTTTATTTTAACATACTGTATATCTCCCTATATCTAAATTGTAAACATCAGCCTAAGCATTTTTCTGCATTGTATATTCTGAGAAATAAACATTTTTACATTAGCAAACATTAACTTCAGTGATCATATCGGCAGTAAAATTGTAGATGAATACGTTAGAATCTACTAAAAATGGCATAATGCTAAGCGCATGATTGAATGCTCACTCATTCAACAGACGTATGTATCACCTTTTGTGAATCCCTGCTGCATAGACAATTTGAATTATTAAAAGAAATTTGACAAATAGGGTTTGAATATGGCATTGATATTAACCAACTTCAATCATTCGTCTTCCTTCCGGATTTGGCTTTGCCTTCATACTCTGACCACGGCCGCCGCCAGTGATTAACCTTTTTTACTAAAATTGTTCAATAATTCTATTGGTATTAACTGATTGACTAACCAAAAGTTAGGTTATGGTTTACATGTTTTCATTAGATTGAAAAAAAGCCTAACCCTAACACTTTCACTTTCAGCAAAACTGACAAATCTGTCGCAAATCCCACTCGTAGCTCTGTCTGTTTCTGGTTATATCACCACAAAATTAGACACGCATCACATTTGGAAAATGGATTTCTATAACAGTTCACTGAGCACATTATTGACATTTCATGATGAATGCAATGAAAGGTGTATTTGAGAAACTGCCCTTTGCCTTACTTGTGAAAAGTCTATTATGCGATTCCTCTTGACTCTTTCACCTGAGCAGATCAGATAAAGAGCCCCCTGCCCCCAATGCTCATTCACTGCTTTACCCCCGATGGGTAATAGATCCATAATAAATCCTCCAATATGAATAAGGCTAAATGTTCCACAGTCAGTCTGAGCTTTTTATTAATGATTTTCAGAGAAACACTCTCATCCAAAAAATCGATGAACTCGCCCTCATCACATCCAAAGAAGGACAAGTCATAAGGGAGAGACTTTTGACACTGAATAGTAATCATGAAGCTTTGCTGCACTGAATATTGTTCACTAAATTGATATTCTTTCAGTGTAAAGGCCATGTCTATATTTATGGATTCTCTCTTCTGTTTCATAAAAATCTATTTCAGCAATATTTTCCACCACACTTTCCGTTTCACTCCATTTCCTCAGGAGAACTTTCAAAGTACCATGAACGCATGGTTGTGTTCATGGTACACATGTTCAATTCTTTGACACAGATTGACAGAGTCGCACCGAAAGGCCATCCGGGTGATCCAGAGGATGCGCTACTTTGTAGCTAAGAGAAATTTTCAGGTAAATTTGACACTATTCTATAGAAAATTACTTTCATTGAATATACTGTGAATAATTGCTTGTATATTTCCTAACGCTGTATTTTAAAAACAGCTCTTAAATGTATCTAACGGTGGTGTTGACCTAAAGTTTAAACACTTCATACATTCATACTTCTCACAGCAAATAATGATATATGCGATTAATAAATCACAAAGCATGTAATTCCTCCGATAAATAATATTTGAAAAGAATGTACTTACCCTTTATACTTAACCGAATGGAATAATTTTGAGTTGTTATCTATAGATTATTTTGTTATATTTTTTTCTGTTCAGCCCCTTAAGATCAAATTGGACTGTATGTGGCCTTTGACTAAAATGAGTTTGACACCACTGCATTATGGTTTTGTTCACACACATTTTTAACATTTAACATTTTTACAATCCAGTTGACCTGAAATAAATGTATTACACAAGTTCACAGTATGAAGCATTGTTATTTGGTGTTTGCACTCCATAGCCATAGAGATGGAGAATAGAGCATAATAAATTGTCCTCAGTAGAACTTAGGTTGAGCTGATGATAGTTGCCACTGCAGCAGCAACGTACCTATGTATTGGGTTTGTTCCATTTCAATCAATTAAAATAAAAGGTCAACCGTCTGGTATCCACACTATGGTGGAGCTTGGCACCCATGGTAACAGTCACATTTACCAGCAGTGAATGCAAGATCATTTTCTTGTTTTCAATGGTCACGCAATATATGTTTTTAATCGTCATTTTCAAATGATGCTTTAAAATGAAAATGTATAAGTGAGGATGTACCCGTTGTTGTCTATGACCGAAGCCAAGTTCAGTTTTTTTCATAACAACATGATGAAAACCTATTTTGATGCAACTGTTTCAAACATTTTTATTTTCCATTTTAGCAAGCCCGTAAGCCGTATGATGTGCGAGATGTGATTGAGCAGTACTCTCAGGGTCACCTCAACCTCATGGTGCGAATCAAGGAGCTGCAGAGAAGGTATTCTCTTCATTCATGAAAGCAGGTCCCCTGAGTAATTGATTGACAAATGGTGTGTGGTGTCCTTGAGCAAACAAAACACGAGGTATACAGGAAATGCAGAGAGTATAAATGTGTATTATTTTGACTTGAGCTTCCCATTGTTTCTCTCAGACTGGACCAGTCTTTGGGAAAGATAACTTTATTCCAGACAGGCTCAGGTGATGAATCACTCCATCGGTCTCTTCAAAATACATTACAGTAACAATACCGAGAAAAAAAAAGCAGAGTCCTGATCCTTCTGTCTTATTATTACTATTGTCTCCTTCTGAAGACAGAGCCAGAGACAAAGGCAACAACTCTATTGGCTCCAGGCTGAACAGGATGGAGGATAAGGTGGGATTTGTTCCATTTCAGAGGAAAACAAAAACAGTATTCCGTTGTCGTACTCAGTTTCAGATCACTGCTTTTGCTTCTGTGAACGAGCGTCCCAAAATGTACACAGCCTTTCTGTATTTGTTATAGTCATAGTTTTAATGAAAATAACACGGCTTTGTCTTGACAATATAGGGGCAGTTTCACGTATTAAGATGAGCAAACAAAGTTTTTGGATAATGCAACAAAAGACCAGGCCATTTGTTGCCTTACTGTTATAATCATTTTCCGATCCGGGGCCCAGTTTTTGTGGATTTAAATATAAAACTTTTAACAGCTTGTGCCAGTTTTGCGGCATAAAAATAGAAACCTCCAGATTGTTTTCCTTCCAATTCATCTGATGATGTATCACAACAACAACAACAACAAAAATATGGAATCAAACCCCCCCCCCCTAACTCCCTCCCAAAGTGATCCTCACTTTCCTGTGTTGCAAGCCAGTAGCACACCATCAAACCCAAGAAATGTGTGTTTGCAAAATGAATTCAGAGATTATGAAATTATTTTTGTAATTGTTCTTGTTACTTGAGAAATAAATGTTTATGATCAAATAGGGCCGTTGAAGCCGTTGCTTTATGTCATCATGTTTAATCAATTCCCAGTAGAACTGTACAACTGTAAATAACTTGCTGTCACTTAAGGACCTGCAGTGCAGTGCATACTTTTACAAACAGTATAATTAAGTTATATAAAGGGTATAACTCTGACATTCTGGCATTCATGTGTTGTGCATGTTTGAATGATTTACAGAATTATGCGTTGTGTATTAGAAGTGATACACCAGTTTGTCATTATAAAGGATCAGAATTTATTTCTAATGAAATTTACTTTAATCAGATAACACACATGGAGGAGACACTGAACCGCATCGCAGAGTCCCTGGCCTTCCTGCCTGATCAGAGGGACGTTGGCAGGGGCAAAGGTGGGGACAGGCCAAGGTCACATCCGGGACGCACCTGTAATGTTCTACCCAGCCAGGATAGTCTGCCGAGCTACGACCAGCTGTCCTCCTCCAACACTGCCATCACAGCGGCCTGCTGCCTCAACCCTCCTCTTACCACCAGTCAGGATGAGAGATGCTGAAACTGGAGTTTTTTGTTAGGATAACTCATACAAGGTAAAATATCTTCTCTCCCATATAAATGGGAAATATGGGAAAAAGAATACACTTTAATGCTGAAAAGAAATGATTTCCATGTTGGATATATATATATATATATACTTGAAATGTTTCGTGGTTAAGTCCAAACGGCTACTCCCACGACTATGATTCAGTATGACCAACATTACAGTTATATTAACATTTTAGATAAGAGCAATTGATTACAATCATCTTAAGGGAGAGGCCTTTTATTTAACTTTTGTTAAATGTTGTTAGTTTTGGTTTCATCCAGTGCTGTTTTCACTGTATGGTAGTAGTATGCAATAAAAGAAAATAAAAGTGTTGGTTTGTAGCACGTGGTGCATTTAGGGGAATCTCTGACCAGAACAAATGAGCTACATATTTCAGTTAGCGTTACATTATTTCCAGACAGACAGTTTCCTTTTATCGGAAGTTGGCAAAACATGGTTATTTTACATTGCTTTTGATATTTTTGCAGTTTTGTTGTTTCCCCTTCAGTCAGCAATTGAATCGATGCTTAACTTTAAGGCACCATTCAAGTTGTCTTAATAATCATGTGCCTCCCTCTTTTGGGAGCAGAATTTCCTTCATTGTCCTGAGGTGGGGGTGGCTGGTATACCCTCACTGACTTTTTGAAATGGTCAAAAGCATGGCTAAAACCATGCTCTTTAGGCAAGTGACCTTTGGGCGGCAGATGGTGACCTTTTTCCTGCCGGCCATCCGTGGGGTGCCAATGAATTCCTTCACACAAGTGGCCACGTAGAGAAAAGGCCCAAATGACCATCTGCCTCGGGTCTCTGCAACAATGGTCCCCACCCTCCTTAAGTGTGCTGAGGGTGATTTGCCTTTGTGCTTACCATGAGTTGGGTGCGGGGAACATTTTATTGGGGAGGGTGTGGAGGCTTTAAAAAGTGCTGCTATTTTGCATATTGGTAGAGGAAAGAGTCATAAACAATCATAACTAAATAGCCAATTTTTGTTGGATGACTGTTTTCGTAAAAGGGCTTCTATGGTCTTCGGTTTACAAAATGAAATTTACTGAGGTATAATGTACATGAATTCATAGTGTTTTTTATGGATTTACTTTTAATCCTTCAAATCTGTGCATTTCACAATCTTTACCATAGATGTGTAATGTAGATTAAAACAATAATAATGGTAGCCATCCTGGTAAAATGTTGTGTTTGTATGTAGCTTTTTCTCAATTCAACAATTTCAGTAAAGCCAGAACAAGTAATATTCATGCACATTTATGCAATTTCTATTCTTAAGTAAACGTAAAGGATGTGTTTTTTTAGTTGTTAGTGAGTGAACATAAAGGTTATATTTTATAACTTCAGCAGCATCGCTATTGTAATAATAATTGACAGAAACCCTGCAGTTTTCTTTGAGCCACTTCCATTCTGATGACGTATTGAACAGCTTGTGTTGTTCATCTTTAAATTTAATTAGGTAGTGGGTTGTGCAAATTGAGAACCCATGAGACCACTTGGACCCATGGGATAGTTTGATTATTGATTTCTTGACTGGTGATCACAAATCCACTGGAACAGAGTGTCAATCGTCTGTTCCTAATTTAGAAATAACACACTTTTCATTGTTTGTTTGTTTGTTCTTGTCACGTATTTTAAAAATATGTAAATGTGTTGTTTGCTCTTTCTTGAACGCCCGTGTGTAAATATTAACACATAGACCTTTGCATTGGTGGCAAACACGAGCCTGAGCGAGAATACACTGGGCACATGTCTGTGATAATAGCTGTTTTGACTATGAAAGGGGACAAAGTGTAAAAGGGAAAAGCAGAGGAAAGACCTGGGGGGCCGAGGAGTTCTAAAGGCTGATTTGCAGGTGAAATGGACGGCACACTCTGCTGTGTGGCCATTGTTGTGGACTCAGGCCAGATGGCCTCTTAAATTGTTTCGGAGCTGAAACCCCCCCACACTGAAGGAGTAGATACGTTTCTGCTGGATTTGGTCTCACTAATGGGATATTTTGGCAGTTACAGATAATATATACCAGTATAATTTTAAGCCTGACAGTACAGTACTTAGGGCAGGTTTTATGAAACATCCCATAAAGCATCTCATCTCATAATGTAGCCCAGGAAATGCAATAACTCGAGAATGTTTTCCTTCTTTTTCGACTGCCAAACTTGCAGCTCTTTTTTCCTTTGGTTTTAGGGGAACAATTCCACATTATTATTGTATGCATCTGTGGTTGCCGCAAAGTCAGCATTAAACAGAAGACATGTTCACAGTTCTACATTCATATTGAATTATATGGAAATCTTTTCACCAATGGGTATATTTATAAATCTCTGATCAGTATTTAGTAGCTTTAGTTAAAGGCTTAGGAGCTATTATTATAAGAAAATTATTTATAACGGGAAAATGTGGTTTTCAGTTCTTAAATGTTTAAAAAATGTAAAGATTCTAGCCTTCAGAATACTTTTAAAAGACAAGGCCGTGCTCTTATGCTCAAGGCAGTTGTTTTGTTTTTTTTTGCAAAAATTTACAGTATGTGCTGGAGGAGCCCACAGTTTAATTGAAATGATTAGATCAACTTTGGACTATAGATTTCATTGGAGACGTTAGTTCTTTTTTAATATTGTAGTCTCTTCTGATATAAGATGGAGTTAATAGGAATCAAATCGAGATGGGTAATAGTGTTAATGTAAAATAAAGAATTAATAAATTGACAATTAACCAAAGATATTGCTTCGTCTTTGTATTTAAATGAAAATATATGCATTAAAATATCAATAGAAGTGCAGGCGACAGAAGGTTGCACATCCATAAAATACGAAGTATTCTTTTTCTCAAAAAAATAATGCTCTTTTATATCATTTGTATAAACAGCTCATACTTTACATAAATTGACAAAACAAAATTGACAAACAGGATGAAATAAACGAACAAAAATCCATTCACCTATTTACGTCACAAAACAAGAGGTAGATGATGAGGAAAAACAACTTAATGTTCACAAACATATTTGCAACATAGAGGCAGAACTGATAAGATATTAAATAAAAAAAAACGAATCCATAAATAAAATAAATAAAGTGAAAAAAATAAAATTAAAGTCGGACAATTTCATGACAGGAGCAAATGTAAAAATACATAAATATTGTAAGATACAATAAAATAATCTATTTGATGAAGTGACTATAGGCCATGGTCCCCTCCAGTACATGAGAATGTAAAATATAAATAGACAGTTTTCAGATGAATGTTCATCTTATTGTTTTGCATAGCGCGGCTTCACTGGAACTTTTGTGGAACGGAGCCAGGTTGCTTTTGGTTTCGGTCGTCCTCCTCCTCTTTGAGAAAAAGTCTGACAAGAAAACAGGTAAAAAGAGAAGTTTGATTAGTTGACATTCTCACATGAAGGCAGAATATAACACGTTATGCGATTAGCTCAATACATAAAGTCATGATGCAACTTTAGAGACTTGGGGCTCACCTGTAATGCGCGCGTTGTGCCTGGGCTTGGCTGAGGGATTGGAGAGCGTCCTCTTCCTGCGCACGGGCGTCCTCTCCGCGGGACCCTTGGAAGTATTGGAAATGCGGGGACAGTTCTCCTGGTCGATTGCAGAGCTCAGCCTCTCGCCATCATCATCACCATCATCATCATCCTCCTCCTCGGCGGTGGAGTAGCAGACTGCGTCCCTGACTGGCGTAGGCTCCTGGTAGAAAGCGGCGGCGCAGTAAGTGGGCACCTCCTCCCACTGGAACCTGCCGGGCATCGGCTCCTCCGTGTGGAAGTTGAAGTTCCACCTCCGGCTGTCCTGCTCGCTTATCTCGCCCATCCTCTGCTTCAGCTCCCGGCGCAGCTGCTCGTGGTCTACGGGGCCAAAGAGACTCCTGCACACCGACTTCTTCCGCATGATGGCATCCATGCTTTGCTGCTGGTGTTTGGGTTGTGTTTGTGTAGCTGAAGACGGCAAATTGGCTACTGCTGCTGTGTCCCTCCAGGCTTCCTGCTCTGGTCGTGCTGTGGCTGCAGAGCCGTATAAGAACTGTTTGTGCACAATGAGCCGTGGCCTGTGATTGGCTGAAGCGTCTGAATTGTCCGCCGTACGGGGAGGAGGCCACATCCACCTTTTGTGTGATGGGGGCCAATCGTGTAATCAATGAAAACAAAAAAGTACCATGCTGATTTTCTGACCACTGCAGCGCAGACACAGTTGGGGGGTTGCCCAAGGACATTCAGTGCTGGCTGTCAGCTGATTGTTCTGCAGATTCATTTTTCTCCAAGTTTGGCCACATTCTTTATACCTATAATTTTGAACACCACTGACTTGGAACACAGGCTCCTCCTATGTGTAAACCCAGGTAAAAGAAAAGTCACACTCCTAATTCCCTGGTGTTACCCTCAGTGGACACAAAACCTGCCAGTCCAAACAGCTGAGCCAATAGGAAGCATTTTCTCCAGCTTTGGCCCCGCCCCCTTCCCTTAGTGCAGCACAATACACAGCTTTTGCTAGTCCCATGTTCAGCCACCTGAGCCAAGACACCAACGCTGTGGTGACAGTTATCAACACAATGAACTGGCAACTAGTGGTGTGCGATACTGCATATTTTAGTATCGATCCGATACGGGCCAGTATCGCCAATACCGATACCGATACGTTTCAATAAATAATGTTGATGCGTCATTGAATTGCTAAATCTCAATTAATTGCCATGACCTTACGTGTTTTTGTGATGTTTCCTTTTTCATTGTTAAATAGTTAAAACCCAGGACAGAATTAGGATAAAGTGTATAATTAAATAGAAAATGCTTTATTATCAAATCAGAAAAATCTTAAATCACTTCACGTGACTCACGTGACGGCGCAACATCTAAACACAAGAGGGGGGCAAAGTGTGTCTGCTTTGCGCTGACACATGAGCAGCGAGTCCGGCGACCTGGCTGTTTCCTCTTTGCCGAAACCGCGGCATTGCAAATAAGAGCGGAACTTAAAGTAAAGAATCTATCTCACCAGGCTAGTATCGATCCGATACCGATACCGACTTGGTATGGATACTATCGATATTTTAATCGATCCGCCCACCACTACTGGGAACTGGAATTTTGAGCTCACATGCATCCTAGGAACCGGCGAGAGGCTCTCCCTTCCAACAAAGACATACAAGATATGGTTACAAGCCACAACTTCACCACCCAAAGACTGGTGCCTCTAGGCCCAACCCCCCCCATAGTGCCAAATAACTGTTCAATATCTCCATCTTGCTGTGAAGGGAAATTAAATTGACTATTGCAATTACTTTAATTTCTCTCAACTATTGAAGAATCATGTTTAAGAAGGCACTGGTGTCTGTCTATGTGTGCTGCAGTGCTTTTCACCTAGCCCCATAGTCAAACTTATACTAGCCCTAATATATTAAATGCCATCATAAGTGTTACCTATGTAATACAATAACATTCCTTAGTTGTGCAGAAAGGGGTAAAAAAAGGTTGAACCTTTCCAGGATGAGATCTCAGTGCTGCAGCCAGCCGACATGCAAAGCAATGGTTGGGATTGGCCGGAGGGAGAGCCCCACCATGGCCCTACTTCCTGGTGGCACAGGTAGGTCACCTGTGAGGAAGGGAAGGAAAAGCCCTCAGCCCTTACAGGTGTGGTTTGGCAGGAAGAGTTGAGGAACATTGAATTCAGCCATGCAGGGGAGAGAAGACATACCTTTGGTAAGAGTAATTTTTCTATTTGATCGTATGTTTGAGGTATAGCACTGGAGCATTATGGTGATTTATGTTTTATATGTTTTTCTGTATTTGTTAAACTTTATATACTTTGTTATATAAGACTTAAAACAATGATCTCATGCACCTGCAGTATTTATTTGGCCCTGTGGATAATCACTTCAATTGGTTTTCATAAAAGCTTTATTTTTTTTTTCTGCCAATGGCCTTATTATAAAAGGGACTGGTGCCCTGCAGTTTTACACTCACCTCTATGCTGTTTCTGTGTGTTGGCTGTCACTGTAATGGATTACATGTAGTGTAATTAGGATACAAATAAAGGAGCTGTATTCCGTTAAAGTAGAAAATAAGTCTTAATCAGACTTTACTTTTTGGAAACATTGGGATTAATAAGCAGGTTTACATTCTAAAAGGTATCAGGATATACTATTGTGCAGCAGACACGATACTTTACTCTTTAGGACACAACATCACCACAACAAACTGTCACATGACTTCCGGGTGCCCTTTGAGTTCATTGAAAACAAAATGAAAGCAATGGAAGTTAAAACAGTCGCTAAATCGATTATTCATCATCATTATGGCCGCAACTGGTCAAAAAAATGCTTTCACTTGACGTCTAACTAAAAGAAACATCCACGGGTGAGAAGACAAATCGCTTACGTTTGCTGAAATACACAGAAGCCAGTAAGCTAAAGCGAATGTTAGCGTTAGCTTGCCGACCTGTCAATACTGTTAATAGTGCTACTGCTGATTTAATACTGAAAAGTACAGTACATAAGATTGGAGGATCTGCAGTCTTATGTATTTCTACAGTTTACATGGTGATGCTGACTGTGACTTGAGTGCTGACTGAGAACTTCAGTCCACCTAAAACAAAACTGTGCCGAGTATGCAGTTTATTTGTCCAATATAGTAACATCTGCTTTTATTGTGATTAAACAGTCCACAGGAAATATAAGGTTAAGTCCTGTTGTATAAGTGTTTGGTATGTATAATAACCTTGTTAAACTCTGCTTTGTTTTGCCTGCTCTGTGTGGTAGTTTATAACCATCACATCTTTTATCTTTGTTTCCCACATTAATAGCCCTTCTTGGGTAGGTTTAAAGGGGTATAAATGATGATTTAATAATAGCATTATATGTACCGGAAAGGCTTTTGGCGTCGCTTGTCTTAATTTGCATATCCGGTATTGAGGTAATCTGAAAGTAATGAGGTTACATTACGTTTATATTGTGGTACTTGATTCACGTTACTGATTACATTCTTTAACTGGTAACTAGAAGCTGTACTGGATTTTTTTAAATAACCCCCACAACCCTGGCTGTTACACATTTTGACTGCAACATACCAGATGACCATCTTTTCATCATCCGAAAAGAAAAGAAATCCTCATGAAACCCGACAGACATACAGCTGGGAAGCCTTTTACTCTGCCTTTGCATGCAATTCGTCCTCTTTGCATACCCACAAGTCATTTCTCTCCCTGACCCAGACCTGTAGTCAAATAAAGGCCCCTACAACAAGCTGCTCACTTACGTCTAAGAGAGTAAGAGAGACTAAGAGATGGCTACTCCCTAAATGACTCTGTATGTGTTAAATGTTGCACCACAGATGTATTAAAACACGTTCATTGCTTCAAGGTCCATTGGGACATAGAGAGAAACTTAATGTTGCATTTTTGTTTTAATCATCTTTCACAAGTGACTGAAGTCCCCTTGCAAATAAGTCTGGCAAATTGAAGTCAGGCAAATGGGTAATTTTATCTATAAAAAAAAGTCGTTTATTCTTATGAAAAGTGTGATTCTGAGATTGATAGGCTGCAGCGTACATGATGTCAACAAGAAAACAGACTCAAACCGAGTCAAAATGTCAGAAGCAAATTAAACAAACTTTCATCGTAGAAGGATCTCGATCTGGAGGAACCAACAATATTGTGGCCCGTCTGGGTGACAGCAGTTTCTGTATTTCTAGTTCACGTTGGAAGTTCTTTGCATATGAAGCGAGGATGAAAATCCTGTCGACTTTGCATCGACCATAAGTACTTCTAAGAACCTTTGCATATGGGAAGTGAGGCTATTGAGTCGTGTGTTTGGGAAAATTGACATAATCTTTGTGTATTTGTTTACAAGGGGACACTACAGCCGCAGACGCTATGCCTGCGATGTGGGGATGCACTGGTGTGGTCAGAGGAGCACAGGTGTGTGTTTGTGTATTACATGAAGTGAAACAAATGACAGTGTTGCTCAAAATAAATCAGAAAAAGGAATGCGTTAACATTTTAAGATCAGTCCAGTGAAGAAGTCCTAACTTACTTTAAGGACAGTTTCCTATTTAAATTATTCATAAGAGGTGTTAAATACATAAATACTTAGCTGTATAGCATAATGCTATCTCCATTGTTAAATAAAGTGTATTTAAATTAAGTACCAAGCAGCTGATCTGCAAAGCACTTTGTGAAACTCCAACAAGGCAATTAGTTATTTCTAAAGATAGGATGCGTTTGAGTTCAGATAAAAAGCTGGGTGGTGAATCATCCATTAGCTTCGAAATGTTCTATAGACTAATCCAGGTGCTCGCTATTTTAATAGACAGCAGGAAGACAGGGTGTTCCAGATGCACAGTACGCCTAAGATCGTTCTATATCTGACCTGCTTTATCTTTGCCTTTGCGCTTTGGTAGACTTGTATGCTACAGTGCAAATAACCATGTCATATGTGTCTCCCTCAGAGTCCTGCTGGGCTGCCCCTGCTGCTCTATGGTGGATGAGACAATGGAGAACGTGGCCAGAGGCCTGGCCAGCAGATTGAAAAAGGAGAAGAGTCACTGGGCAGCTGGTAGAGTGGGTGACATCGACTTCACTGGCTCGACAAAGACAAGGGGAAAGGTGAAACCAGATACCATAAGAGATGCTGAAGGTTACAGTATACATCAGCAAAGAAGATAAGAGAGTGAATGTATTTGCCCTGCTGAATACTGACAGATATGTGTGTCTGTGTTCAGTTTGTGAGGGTGTGCAGCAACACCGACCCGGTGTTGATCTACCAGATGCTGACGGAGGAGTGGGGCCTGGCTCCTCCACACCTGGTGGTGGCACTTGTGGGAGGCGACGAGCTGGCTCAGATGAAGCCCTGGCTCCGGGAAACTCTGAGGAAAGGGCTCGTGAAGGCCGCCCAGAGCACAGGTTAGACTATCAGAGATCAACTGTCAGGGGGCGGCTTCACTGGTGCTCCCTCGACCGGTTGGAGAATTGCTGGAAACTCATCACAGAGATAAAAAGCTTGCCTTTTCATTTCTATGCACAAGGTCTAAAATAAGGGTCATACATAATTTATATTTTTTTCATGTGTTTTTTTTATAGTGCATAATTATTAAAATATTTACATGAATTTGAATATATGTTAAGAGGACCCGCACTGGATGCTTTATACTTATAACCATATCCATAGTGCAATAATCTAATTAGAATCATCAATAGACCAGCAGTTTATTTGAAAACCAGGACACAAATATGTAGGTCGATACATACACAAATACATAGAAATTTGGTTTTACTTCCCCAAGAATACCAAAATGATCTATACCACATACGCATGCAAATAGCCGATTGTATGCAACTGCTTCTCTGTTCTCCAGGGGCTTGGATTTTGACAAATGGCCTCAGCTTTGGCATCACCAAGCACATGGGCCAGGCGGTCAGAGATCACTCATTGGCCAGCACTTCCTCAAAAGTTCGAGTCGTGGCCATTGGCATCGCCTCGTGGAACATGATCCACAACCGAGAGGCTCTCCTCACTGCCAAGGTTGGAGTCCCCACATGCAGATAATTTAGTAAAAAAAAACAGAGGTAAATCTTTCATGTTAATGTGTCCATGCTCCATCTCAAGGTGGATGAGCCTGCAATGTACAAGCCACAGGACTTCCCTCATGGGTCAGTGTATTCCCTGGAGAGCCATCATTCTCACTTTGTGCTGGTGGAGGAGGATCCTAACAGACCAGGAGCCACCAGTGAAATGAGGGTGAAGCTGCTCAAGCACATCTCTCTTCAGCGCACTGGCTATGGAGGTAAATTAAATGTTAAAATTCTGCATAAACTATAACTTATATAAATTGCCGAGACATAAAAACTATAAAATGTACTAAAATATTTAAAGTAGAAGTGCTCATTCTGACAAATGGTCGCTTTCATGAATTTGAATTATAGATGTGTTAACCGTTATTTAACTGTGGTGATGTTTGTAGTACAGGTACAGGCTGCTTCACATACTGGTACCTTTAAAAATGCCTTTGTTCATATTTTATGACCTTTTCATATGGCTTGTTGGAAAATCATATGATTAACTTGTTCTAAAAAGCAGTAGTGGAGTAAATACACATCTGCTCGTATCTCAGAGCAGCTCCCATAATATCTGAGGGTAATCAATGCTAAGACTTTTCTTGTAAACAAACAGAAGTAAAAAAAAAAATGCACTCACTTTTTCTCACCAAAATACATCATGTTTATCCTCAAGGTCCAAAAATATTCTTCCTCCTCATATAACGTTTTTAAAACCAGTTTTTTAATAGAATCAATTATTAATGTGTATATTAATTATTTTACATTTGGCTGGTGTTGTTGCCCGCTGTCTTCTTCTCTGCCCTTGCAGATGTGTTGCTGTGCATTAAAACAAACAACCAAGGAGCAGAGTGGTATAGTAGCCTCAAGCGAGCATCAGGAAGACATGTCATGTTGCAGTATGAAAAAAAACAAAACAAGCTAGGGCCAGGGTAATCACTGTGTTGGTTGAAAAGTTCCACTTTTCAAGACCACCATTGTGTGAAATGATGTAGTTTCCCTGACATTTTAGTACTGAGGTTCACACACTAAGGGTCGAACCTACCAAGGGGTTAGATTGTGAATTGCGCAATTCAGGTTTATTTTGTCTGACTTTCTCTTCTCCATATTTTCTTATTGTTAAGCTCTTGCCTTTAACTTATCAATGTTACTAGTCTAATACATCGTCAACCCTGTGCAACAGCTATTTGTCTGTACAAAAACACTTTGGTCAGAGAGTGGCTGTTTTGAAGTAGACAGGGGAATCTTATGCATCATTCACACAGTAATAATGGAAGGTAACTGCAAAGTGGCAACAACTTAAAACAACCCTGATGCAAAAAAAAAAAACTGTATTATAACAGCAGGTTTTTGTGCTTTCAGGTGCAGGCAGTTTTGAGATTCCCGTTTTGTGTCTCTTGGTCCATGGGGAGCCCAGGATCTTAAAGGTAAGTTATATTTCATTATGCAATTACAAACTCTACTTAATTATAAACAGATGACTGTATAGAGACATTTCAAAGGGAGTGTTTTGTCACATGAATGTGCATAATCTAACTTTGAACACCGGCTTGAGAATTGGACTCTGAATCACACTTTGTTTGTGCCATTTCCTGAAGCTGCAGACCAGAGTCAGACAGAGAAACAACATATTTCTGTTGACCAAAAAAGAATCCTTTCAACTGAAAAGCCCATCGAAGCCACTAGTTAGTTTGCATGCACAGTGCCATAACAGAAGAGATTGGAGACTACATTTTACGTCGACCAATACGATTCTCTGTTGAAGTTGGGTCGGGAAAATGATTGAGGCTTGTCTACATGTCTGAACACTGTGTCCTTGTCTGTAGAGGATGAATAAAGGCATTGCCAATTCAACACCATGGCTGATCCTGGCCGGCTCGGGGGGCGTGGCTGACATTCTGGTCACGCTGATGAACAGGGGCAGCTGGGATACGGACAGTGTTCATGAGCTGCTGCTGGACACCTTTCCAAATACCCACCACAGCACCGACGTCAGTAACTGGGTCAAGCTGGTGAGAGCCATGTGCACACAGCACAGAGGAAGGCACACGATGCACAGATGTCCACATCACAAGATTTTGAACCTCGCCAGAAAAATGGGGCACAGTGGGGAAGACTGTGGGAGAAGCTACTCTGAAGGATGCTAATGTTTTATTAGTATTTTCCAAATGTGTATGTGATGACCTCATTAATAATATGTAGTAAGAAAGAAATATAGCATATTTTTTAATCTAAAACTGACATACAAGGTGAAGAGATTTTAGTTATAGAAGACAACTTTACTCAAGTGATCAATGTCTGTCAATCTGCCCATCAGATCCAGAAGATACTGAATAATGGGCATCTTCTTACTGTCCACGACCCCGAACAGGAGAGCTCTGAGCTGGACACTGTCATTCTCAAAGCGCTAGTCAAAGGTTCAGTACCGTTTCTGAAAAATGCATACATAATTGATTAGAGCGCCAATATTTCAGGTTAATTTGTTGACATCCGATGTGTGTTTGTGTCAGCTTGTAAGAGCCAAAGCCAGGAAGCTCAAGACTTCCTGGATGAACTAAAGCTGGCGGTGGCCTGGAACAGAGTGGACATTGCCAAGAGTGACATCTTTAACGGAGATGTGGAGTGGAAGGTGAGACTCACAAACACACAGAAGTTTGATGAGATCTTTGTAACACTGTAGTTCAAACAAAAATACATTTTCAAAATGTCATGGCAATCCCTTAAATTGTAATAAAAAAAACATTTTGGTCTGTGCCAACGGACTGACAGGCAGCAACCATTAATAAAAACATGGAGATTTCCTTTCCTTTTTAATCCTATTTGTCCATATTTGTGTTCTTTCAAATCATGAAAGTGATTCAAGGACAACTGACAGCACAGAAAATTGACAGGCAAACCTGTTTTCATTCTTGTAAAGTGTATAGAGACCCGACAAATACACAAACAGCTGCTTTTTGACACATTCTAACTGAGATATTTGATCTTTGCAGGCGTGTGACCTTGAAGAAGTGATGATGGATGCACTGATCAACGACAAACCCGACTTTGTGCGGCTTTTTGTGGACAATGGCGTGAACTTGGGCGAGTTCCTTACTTACGGTCGTCTGCAGGAGCTGTACTGGTCTGTGTCGGAGAAGAGCCTGTTTCACAATCTGCTCCTCAAGAAATACGAGGAGAAGCAGCTCCCGCTCGGAGCTGCCAGGTCACACGGCCCGCCCGGGCACCATCCGCCCGAGCAGGGGAAACCCCGCTTGACCCTGTACGAAGTTGCCAAAGTGCTGAAGGACTTTCTTCATGACTCCTGCAAGGGCTTCTACCAAAAGATACCCACAGTGAGTGTGTTTGTTCCAGTAAATTTAAATCGTATGCACCCAGCTGATTAAGATTGCCTAACCTTTTAAGACTGTTTGATGTAAAACTGTTAAAGGCCTAAAGGTTGAAATTTCAATGAAACATGGCCTCATCTTCCGCAAGTCAGAGTAAGACATAAAATCAGACCTATAAATTCATGGCCATTTTCAGATATTCCTGCCTTCCTGTCAACTCTCTCTCTTCTCTCTCTCCTAATTGATTCATACGTTGGTAGGATCTCAGAAACTATTTCAATTAATCATGTGATTGAAGAAATGGAAAAATCTAATGTGATGTAAAGTGGTAGGTGTCAAAATGTGACCCTTCTTAAAGGTCAGGACCGCTGAGGAAAGGGCCTTCCATTTCACCATAAATGCAGAATGAAAGAGAGGGATCATGGCCAGGAAGCCTGCTGTCACATCCCAAGATATATAAATATACCCTTACCATTTACAAATGAATTACCCGTCTATACGTTATGCAATGCGTGCTATACATCTTAAAACAGTGATAATCTAAGGGGATCTTTTTATTGTGTAGGTCTGTCTGTTGATCCTATTTTGTACAAATCTTGTTTCATGCAAATTTTAAATACCTTCAGTATCTTTTTGACTCAAACTAGGAAAAAATAACCATCTTTGATTGGAGGTGCTTGGCTGTGCAGTAACAGTTGCCAAATATTTCATGACTCGTGCTATCATTGCAGGTGCTGTAATACTGTGTAAATATAACACACGTAGAAAAATGTGCGTGTGTTCCAGGATAGGCCAGCGAAGGGTCGACTTTTCCACAACCAGAAGAACCTGGCTGAACCAGAGGAGCGCTGTGAATATCCATGGAGGGATCTTTTCCTCTGGGCCGTGCTTCAGAACCGACAGCAGATGGCTAACTACTTCTGGGCCATGGTCAGTCCTTTTCAGCTGTTTTTTTGGCAGTTCAGTTCCTGCTCGTAGGAACTCAGCACTGGGTGGTCGATCGATAAAGGTCTAAATGTGCCTGGCATGGCCAAACCAGGCTGAAGTGGGCTGTTATATGCTATATGCTTATATTTTATATTCTGAATTCAGCGTGAGCATGAGTGATGTGTGGCCAGCACGGTGCAGGTCAGTGCTGCCATATGAAAATGTCATGTAGATAAAAGAGCCCAGTAAATGGCATACTTATGAAGAACTGTGCGGGGGACCAAAAGCTATCTTATCTCCAAGAACATTATTCAAATGAAGGTAACGCTTATTGCCGGGGCAGTATATTCAACCAGCTGTATGATAGCAGCAACATAGGGCAATACTATGTTATACCCTATGCAAATTAATTACGATTATATTCTGACTCGTATTTGAGTCTGTATGATTAGTTAAATGGCAGTGCTCTGTAGTAATTGGTCTTTTCCTTTTTTTCTATTGCCCTTCCCTAAACTAAGAGAACCCATTTTCTCATCTCACAAGCGGTCACCCTGCTGTGCGTCTTTTCTACGTTTTATTTCAGACATGATCTGAAATCATGCTAATTGCATTCACTGTGTGGATATCCCTCCGCTGCAAACCGCTTTAGCACTCAGACTGTGGCTGGTGTATCTGCATCCATAATTCGATTGTTTGAACTCATGTCTTGTGTCTCATGCCTGGTCACCATTATCTTTGCAGGCTGCTTCATGGGAGCAAAATAGCTCATATTTAAAATGTACACATATGTATGAACTCAGGAGGAATATTATACTGCATAATATTTAATAATATAAATGTTTATTATAATAACATTGATTATCAATTTAAGAAAGGGTGTATGATGTTTCTATCACCTGTTAGAATGGCCGTGTCTTTCAAGAAAGGAACAATGCTTTCCTATGCACTGGTCTTTCTTTCTTTGTTTTCACAACAAATCAATGTGGTGTTAAAACTCTGTTTTGAAGAAACAGTTCAACAAAGAACAGAAATAGGTTTACTTATTGTGTTACTGAGAGACAGATGAGAGGGCTGTCATGTCTGGCCATTTAATATGATCAGGGAGACAAGTAAATTCAGAATAATCACCGCAAAAAGGGGGACGCAGCTTGCCTGAATTCAGTTAATCTGTGCATAAACGTTAGAGCTTCATGTGCCACACTATGAGCCTGGCGTACTTTGCATGATTACCAAACATTTGCAAAAGTAATTCATGAAGGTACCAACGGATTTCCTATCATTTTAGTACGAAAGAATCCTCACAAAATAGTCTTCAACCAAGGGCACTCTTTAGAGAACTTCCAGAAATGTAAAGCGTTCATCAGTTCTGTAGACCACGAAACCACACCACTTTGTCTCAAACAATATCAGCCTTAATCAGGCACTGCAGGCTACAAGAAATACAAAGCAACAACAAACTGTGCATCCATATCTATTTGAGGTCTTTTGGATCTCCTAGTGGTTGGTCTGTCTCTTTGTGGTGGTAGTGTGTCTCTGTCATGATTTTTTTCTCTGTTGCGTTAGCAGTCATAGTGTCTGTCATAGAGTGTCTGTGGTCTGTTGGGCCTCCTGACCTCCTGAGCACATGGCTTGTATGGTAATCCATCACTGACCCAAACTGACAGGTGTTTTGGCCAGCGGGCTATGAAGAAGATACTGATATTATCTGATGCTGTCAAAGCTTTGTTGTGTACAGTCAATGTACATTGATACTGCTGGTAACAAACACATGGTAATTATATATGTTTGATAGTATAGCTGTAAATGGCATGGTGACATTTTGCAGGTTTGCAGACAAAATGTATGTTTTGCAGCCGGATGCACACACTGCTCCCATTTAGATGCAAAAGACGCAGCTTTCTAAATTCTAAACTAGATTTCTCAGATCCCCCCGTTCAGACTCATTTCTTGGATTGAGCGTTCCTTTAATCCTTCAGGGCCCTGAGGCGGTTGCTGCAGCGCTGGCAGGTTGTAAGATCCTGAAAGAGATGGCACGACTGGAATCTGAGGCTGAGTCTGCACGTAGCATGAAGGAGGCCAAGTACGAGCAGTTCGCCCTTGGTGAGCTCAGAAAGCGTTCGAGGTCGACAACGGCACACATTGTGATCAGCCTTTTTTTTTTACGCAACAACATTGCTGGAGATAACATTCACTGACCTCAAAACAACACAAGCACAAACGGATTCCTGCTGGAAAGGAGTCAAATATGAATCTGGATGTGCAAAGTCTTGACATGTTGCTGAGAGTGTGTACCTTTTGTTGTCACTTTGGCAGATGTCTTTGGAGAGTGTTACTCCAACAGTGAAGACAGGGCTTATGCTTTGCTGGTGAGAAGAACACACTGCTGGAGCAAATCAACGGTGCTCAACTTGGCAACCGAGGCAGATGCCAAAGCCTTCTTTGCACACGATGGAGTTCAGGTAACAGGTAGACGCATCCACATGCATCTCACTCGGCTGCCTTAGGATTTGGATTATTTGAACTATTGCAAGACTTTTCACTTCTATCCAATAGTCAAAGTATTGTGCATTCAATAAAGAGAGTTAGATGGTGTATTTCATGCCCTCTGTATTGAACTACCGTGTCCCCTGCAGTTAATCATACACATTTTGAAGATTTACATACTGTATTTTAAATCCACATCTGGTGATGCTCTCGTGAAAAAAACCTGACTGCAATTAGGGACAATACCTTCATGGAGTTATGTCCCAAGGCTGAAAGGCAGAAATATTAAAAGGGCCTGTGGTGCCCTCTTGTGGTTAATTGTTTTTAACTGTTGACTATCTGTCTCTCATCATAAATATACTTAATTTTCACTGCAGGCACTCCTCACAAAGATTTGGTGGGGGGCGATGACGACTGACACAGCCATTTCCAAACTTGTGGTGTCATTCTTCTGTCCAGCCCTCATCTGGACCAATCTCATAAAGTTCAGGTGATCAATCTTAGCCGTAGTCTTTCGCAATATACTCTGTTAAATTTTTTGTGGTGGGCACTGACCACGCTGCTGTGTTTGTCAGTGATGAAGAGCTTGATAACCGTAATGGCCGCCAGCAGTTTGCAGAGCTGGACAGTCTGGATACAGAAAAGGCTTTGCTGTTAACTGACAACGATGACTCTCTGTGAGTTTACTCTCACTAAATATTTAAATGATGTTAAATAATCTGGAAATACTCTTTTGTCGTAAGTAATTACTTCCCACCTTATTACTTTCTGTATACGATCATAGTATTAATAGTTTGTGAAGTCTGTCTAGTCTCTTTGATTCAAGGGGGTTCTCCCTTCCATGACTTTATTTGAAGTAAAAATGCTGCTCTGTTTAATTGAGGTCTAGATATTCAGGTAATTTATTATTATTTTATAAACCCACTCATGAAAGGTTATATCAGTAATTATTTACCATGTTCTAGTTTAAAAAGCCCAGATATCACCAATATATATAATACCTATATATAACAGTATATACCTGTTAGTTGCTGTGCATGTAAAACATTTAAAGGTCCTATTTTCCCCTTTTTTTTCCAGGGACTCTCCACCTGGAGATCCAGCAGCTCAGAGCTGTGCCTCTGTGTGGTGGCGGTTTCTGCTCCGCCGCTGGCGTCGCTTCTGGAGCGCCCCTGTCACCGTGTTCCTTGGCAACGTCATCATGTACTTCGCCTTCCTCTTCCTCTTCACCTACGTGCTCCTGCTGGACTTCCGCCTACCGCCACCCTTGGGCCCCGGAGCACCGGAGATAATACTCTACTTCTGGGTCTTCACGTTGGTGCTGGAGGAAATTCGCCAGGTACCCGCCAAAGTGTCCAATCCCAATCTCACTCAGTCCTGTCATGTTTTCAACCAGTTCTCTGATCAGGTATCAGCTATCAATCTATAGAGCATATCACACGATTTTGATGCTCTGCCAATTTCATTACACTATGTTTGCATGGCAGCTTTCATGCATGACAAGTCAGATACAACTAGGTGGGAGCTGGCTATAATAAGCTCATTCCTCTCTGGGGTTTTAAGGATTTATGAGCGTTTCACCTCTCTGTTCGAGTCCCCCCCCCCCTCACAGTAAGCCAGGTCAGACAAGCATGATCCCCTATACCTCTGATCTTGCTGAGACTTACTCTCAGGGGCTCCACTGCCCCAGTTGAGACAGGCCATCACCTCTGTCTCCTCAGCTTCCTTTCCTTAATGTGCGTGTCAGAGCGTCCCTGAGCTGAACCGAACTATGGTACATGCTTCCAAAATAGAAACCACGCTGCCCAAGGTGGCACTGGCATACATCCAAGCCCAGCGGGGACCCTGAGCCTTCAAAGGGATGGCTCAAGGGCACACAACTCTTCCTAAAGGAAGACATTGCCACCGGGGACAATGTTCTTACCATGTGTGTCATTGAACAAGGTTGGGCACTTTAGGTTAAGCTAGCTTTCTAAATCCGATCATCATCAGACAGACTGGTTCAATGCTCCTTGCTACTAGTAAGTTGTGACAACTAATATAGATAAAACAAGTTATTTCTGGCCATTTAATAAGTGCCATTGAATGTGCCATCACCCCAATATCGATATCAATAAGTTTTAAACTTGTTTATCAGACCAAAAACCAGTGCAATTGAAAATGGAGGGCCGGGTTAGATAATCTTTATAAATATGGAGATGATAAACACATATTCTAGACATAAAGTAGCAGCTGCAGCTGCAAATAACAGAAAGGGCAGCTGCCAAATAAACAGATTAGCGAATAAAAAATAATGGAGACACTGAACCTTACACTTCAGGTTCAAGAGACATTCCACAGGGTGGAGAATTTTGGCCACTGCAGGTTCTTCTGAAGTAGCAGGCTTTTGTTTCTTCTAACTCCTATTTATCCCTGGGGTAGGGGCTTCATTGGGCTCCAGTGTATGACCTGTACATATGGGATACAGATGATAAAGATATATATAGTAGCCATTTAAAAAATGTAATAGTTTGTTGGCCCTTGAGTGTCTTTTTAAATACAGCAGATCATCTTTTATTTTGGATATTTAAATCCTCCATATGTTTTAATGTAATTACATTTCAGTCCCAGAGCCAGTAGCAAAAAGAGAAAATAAAAAAAAATGCAGCGATGGTGCAGATTAAAATACTACAATGCATATTAAGTTTTTAACAAAACAAAATTCACATTCTATGAAATTATTATGAAATGAAATATCTTGGAACTCCGGAAAAGAGTGAAACTACTACTTAAGTAAATGTTGCTTCATTTGAATGAATGATTTATCTGTTTTCTGAATTTAAAGAAAGTTATTAATATTCTTTTTTTTTGGACACAGAGCTTTTTCACAGACGAAGAGATAAACATCTTGAAGAAGTTCAAACTCTATGTCGAGGACAACTGGAACAAGTGTGACATGGTTGCAATTTTACTCTTCGTTGCTGGGGTTTCATGCAGGTAATTTCATATAAAATGACTGTGACATGACAAAAAAACACAGCACACACAGCTTTTTGGAGCCAAACATTGAAATTGTAGTTACCTGTCAGTGTTCAATTTCGTTGGCAGGATGGTCACTGAAACCTATGAGGCGGGAAGGACGGTGCTGGCCATAGACTTCATGGTTTTTACATTACGTCTGATCCACATCTTTGCTATTCACAAGCAGCTCGGCCCCAAAATCATTATTGTGGAAAGAATGGTGAGCAAAACGAAACATTTCTTTTCAAGCAAGTGAGTGCAGTCCTAGATCACAGATAAAGTGATAGACCTTTTGAGGGGAGAGGTGGCCTCGTTGCGGGGGAGACAGGCATCGGGCCAGAGGGTTGGCGGCTTGAGGTCCAGTCGAGGCGGTCTCCCCCTGGAAGGATGGACGAACCCCCCGACTAAAAAAAGGGACTCTACCTCTAAGGCCCTTGAGCAAGGCACTAACCCCATCTGCTCGCCTCAGCTGTCCACTGCTCTGTGGCTTTGCATGCGCCACAGATGGGTTAAATGCAGAAGACACATTTCCCCCGACATGCATGTGCATGTTTGTGTGGGATGACTTGTCATTGTAATTCTGTAGACCTTGTGAAGAATGGTCTGTTTCCCTTGCTTTACAGATGAAGGACGTTTTCTTCTTCCTCTTTTTCCTGAGTGTATGGCTCATTGCATACGGCGTTGCCACCCAGGCTCTTCTCCATCCCAATGATCCCAGGATTGACTGGGTGTTCCGCAGAGCACTGTACCGCCCCTACCTGCACATATTTGGCCAGATCCCCTTGGAGGAAATAGATGGTAAAATACAGTGGATGCCAATTTACAATTATTCAAATTCAATGTTTGTTGTGCAATTAGTATGATTATTATGATTAGCTACATTGAGTCTGCTGATCTGAATGTTATGTCTTTCCAATCAAATTTTTTCATAAACGGAGCTCAGCTGCTCGCATGCCTGAGATGAACTGCACAAATGACTCGGAGGAGATTATCTCTGGCCTACGGCCGCCATGTCCCAACCTCTACGCCAACTGGCTGGTTATTCTCTTGCTGGTTATCTTCCTTCTCGTCACCAATGTCCTGCTTCTCAATCTGCTCATCGCCATGTTCAGGTACGAGGGGGGGTGGGACTGTCCATTTGTCTGATGAAATGAATTGTATGCTGTCAAGTGAAGTCACAAAGTTGTAGTACTGTTTTTTTATTATTATTACATTTATAGCTACACATTCCAAGTAGTGCAGGGCAACACAGACATCTTCTGGAAGTTCCAGAGATACAACTTGATGGTGGAATACCACAGCCGACCTGCACTGGCACCACCCTTCATCATCATCAGCCACCTCTCCCAGATCCTCCTCAGCCTGGTCAAACAGCCTGAGACCAAACAGGAACACCTTGGTATGAAGGCACCATGTGCTTCTTTCGGATCATTTACGTCAGGGACTGTTAAACTATCTGGCTAACTTCAAGCAGATGAAATCTTGTGACTCATCACCATACATTTTAATTAAATTGAATATACAGGCACACCCACTTTGCATGGAAAGGGCCTATTGTTGAATAATTTTTTAGATTGCCTGTATGTTTGTTTGTGTGTGAACATTTTGAGTTTGGCTTAGAATTGGGTTTATGTCAACACAACCACAGAAAGGCAAACATCAGTGTGTTTGTGTTCTTTGGCAGAGAGGGAGCTTCCACCAGGATTGGACCAGAGGCTGATAACATGGGAAACGGTGCAGAAGGAGAACTACCTGGCCAAACTGGAACGCCAGCACTGGGAAAGCAGTGAGGAGAGACTGAAGAGTACCTCCTCAAAGTAAATGTCAATTTTGCGTCTCTGTAACCATTTAATTAAGTCATATATGTCATGTAATATGTTCTATGATCAAGCTGATAAACGCCCATATCTCAACCCACCGATCACCAAACCATGGCTTGTTTTAAAGCTTGTCTGCCCCCTCATGGTGAACATTGATCACTGCATCCCTTAATATGTCTAACTGATTTTTGCTTGTGACCAAGGGTTCAGAGCTTGCTGAGGATTGTCGGTGGGGTTAAGGACCAAGAGAAACGACTGACATCCATGGAGGATCAGGTAAACCCAGAGAGTAAACAAGAGCCAAGTAATGCTTAATGTGGTTTCATTTTTCTAAGCTTAACAAACATAACACCATCTAGTAGTAGTAGCAGTTCAGCTCATCTCTGGTTGACCTGTCTCCAGGTCAGGTACTGTGGAGAGGTGTTGTCCTGGATGGCAGAGTGCTTTGCTCAGAGCACACTCAAGTGTGGGAAAGAGGCTCCAAATGCTCCACGTGAGTCACATGTCAGACACAGGGATTGACTCATAACAATGGACAAAAATACCAGTGATTCTAAAGCACTGTTGCCCTATTGTTGCCATGAAATGAATGGCAATGTGTCTTGACATTTCAGTGTCTTTAACGGGATGCAAGGCAGGAAGCACCAAGGACGCATCTCAGAGTCAACCAGAGAAAGAGGTCAAACAGGAAAGGGCTGAAGCCAGACCACATCACCCAGGATATGGAGTTAATAAAAACATTCCTTATATTGATGAATAAAACTGATGCAAACAGTTTATCATAAATTAACACATGATATAATACATGATTTAACATGTTTCGAATATTCTGAAGTATTGTGATGGTGTAATGGGAGGGGGTATCATTGATTGGCTGTGGACTTTAATGAAAATTATATTGGGTGTATGCACAATTGTCTGCCTGATTTAGGGGTGTTGTCGCATTTCACGACACATAGTTAATTTTTAAATAAAAGCTTTCTGTGGTTGAACCATACCCTATACATTTGGCTCTAACTGTTCCTTTGTAAATACATAAGTAACAGGAACACTAAAGGTGGGAAAAATCCACAAATGAGTCACTAATGGTTGGCATAATATTTTTGGTTCCATCATCACTTACATATAGACAGAAAATGCTTTACCATAATTAAACAATACGTGGACTAAATCAGTGATAGATATTACAATGGCTCGGCTTAGCTTTAATTTAAGGCGTTTTTCATCAGCATTAACATTAAGATTGATCATTGTTTTTTACGGTCAAATTTCTGAATGGGGTTGTCAATACAATGCAAAAGTACACAAACATAAGATCTATTATCTGTCTGTAAAGGCACTATGGTATCTTAGCGCAAAGACTTGATGCTAGATACAGTATGTCTACTTTTGAAATGTTGTTTCAAGTTACATTTGGCAGGAACTTGAAGGGCAAACCTGTCTAAATGGACTGTAAGGACAGAAAAGTTGAAAATTAGTAAAGCACCAGAATGACATGTTGAATTACAGTGACTTTAGTTAAACAAATCAACCTGTTGAAAGCATTTTGCATGTACTCCTCTTCTTCCATATGTCTTGGAACCTTTCTCCCATGCCTAGCAGAAAACAATGAAACCAAAGGATGCTTGTTAAGGTAAAAAAATGTGGATCCAAATCCTCACAGTCCCTCTCGAGAGCAAAAGGTCCCCAGGGAATCTTTAAACATTAGGAAAAAAGAGGAGCGCAAGTTTGAAGTCATGTAAAGACATTGACTATTTACATAATTGGTACCGTGTGGGTCATTACTTATGTTTCAAAATTAATTTCAAGGATTGTACTGAACTGTACTTCACATAATCGAACTAAAATTATGTTGACGTTTAAAAGCTGCTAGTCAAATAAATACTTGCATACTTGCTGTTTTTCTGAATTCTAAACGATAGTCAAGATTTATCCTTCTATTGATCCTCACAGAGTTAAATAAACCGAGTGGTTTTAAAACATTGCGGTGTGCATTGTGCAGATATTTCAGCCTGAGGATGATCCCAGATATGAGCTTTAGTCCCTTGAAACGGATGCCTCGGGTCCTCTCGGCTGCACTGTTGGTCCTTCGCGATTAGGCATATTGTCAAAATGCGGCGTTACGTCACAGCGGATGAGTAGGGTGTCGTCTTTAACGAAGGCCCTCTGACTCAGCTGGTGCAGGTGCATAAAGGTAACATAGCCAAATCCTTTGGGGTTGCGCTGGATGGTGGGCTTCTGAAAGGCCTGCAGGTCTGGTTTGGTCTCCATCACCTCCATGTGGTGCTGACTCTCAGGACCCTGATCCAGGATGGCGAGGCGGATGGTGCCCTGGAAAGGCCAGGTCAGCTGCCCATCGAAAGTCCCCTGCATGGTGTGGACGAAGAGGGAGATGTAGTTGGAGCAGCGTAGGGCGTTGGGGGTCTGCAGATGCAGACGCAGGCACAGCTTGTAACCCGGACAGCCGGTGTAGAAGCCGGGGCTGTGCTCCACCACCGGTTGCCCTGCTTCCTGTTTCCGCAGGTGGGCAGAGAAACCTTTGAGGCGCCAGATGAAAATGCCGTGGCATTGCTGAGCTTCCAGCTCCTTCACCGTCTCCTCTAGCATCAACACCCTGTGCCTGAGCTCTGCAAGCTGACCTGCCTGGGATAGAGGTAGGACTTTATAACACTTAAATAATATGTACTTTTAAGGCTTTAAGACAATAACAATAGGATCTAAAGGTATCAAACTGCTGACGAGAGCTGCTGACGAGAACAAAAATGCAAAATCAAGAAAAGGAGTTTAGTTAGTTATCAGTTTGAACTAAAAGTAGACTTTTTTTTTTTTTCCCCGACAAGCTTAATTTTACGAGCCTATTTAATTCCTTAAGTGTAGATACATTCCAAAAGATGACCAAGAAACCCATGAATGCCCGTATTAGCGCTCGGCATCCCCTACCTGTGTTTCTTTTAGGATGACAAGCTCACGAAGCTGGTGATCCTGCTTCACCAATCGTTTGTCCATCTCTCGGAGAAGCTGCATCTCTTCACTAGGCTGGGATGGAACACAGTTGCTGCTGCTGCAGCTTGCGGCTCCCCTGGGCCCACAGGAGGCTGACGCGGCGGCTCCTTGATCCTCGGTAGAAACAGAAGGTCCATGCGCCCAGAGAGATCTGGGTGCAGTGCCATTGACGCTGAGCCCGCGCAGGAACTCGGCCATGTACCACATGTGCATTTGTGTGAACTCCTGCATGTGCTGAGCCAGGTCATGGCGCAGCATCTGCGGAGGCAAACCATTTTCTTAGTGACAACTGGTCTGTGGGGGCTGAGTTTGTAGATTTGATGATACTGGATTTTTATCACTTACCCTTTCTTTACATCCGAACGTGCTAAAGTTACAGGCAATGGGTGCTTTTGGGCAATCTGTATCACAGTGAGATTCCATCTGCAAACAAAAGATTTGCAGCTTGGCTTCATGCGTGTTTCTTCATTAAAATATGGTTTTGAACAAGTATTTCAGGAAGTCAGTTATACAATACATCTATGGGAAAATGTAATGATGCAACCTCATTATTTCCCATAAAATGATTCACATAAAAAGTGAAATCATGGCTGTTTGGAACTGGTGTTAGTAAAGCATAAGTAGGTAGCAGCCAAATTAACAATGACATGCATTGTGACTGGCTTTAGAAAAGTTCCCCATTGTTTAGATAAAAGGGAAGTTATGTCAATAGATGATTAAGAAATGATTCACAATTCACGACGTTACACCACAAACTTTCTGACTGACCAGAGGATTATGTTTAAAGGCATGTGCTCACCTGGTCTCTGATGAGGTCCATCTCACAGTACTGGCACTTCACGTTTGCAAAGGGACACTGCTGCTTGTGAAGCTGAGGGAGCAGAAAAAACCTGATTGTAAAGAAACCTAATCCTGATGATACCCAGTGACACTCTGTGAATTTCCTTTGAGAAAACATGCAAAAGTAGAAATTGCACATGAGTAGACTGTACCTCTTGCTCCTCATAGACAAAGCATGCCACACAATCTGGACATGACACAGGTCTCTTTTGGCACTCAAAAGCTGTGTGCTCTTCTAATTGGCTCTTCCTCACGGAATGCTGGCACTGTGGGCATGGCACAGTGGCAAACTGACACAGTGCCAAGTGATTCTGAAAGGAAAATAATACATGTATATTAAGCAATGTTGTACAATTTATTCTGTGGTGCGACGGCAGGAACTCATGACACTTGTGATTTGCAGCTCTTTACCTGACATTTATTAAATGTTTTACATGCCAAAAGAAATGGCATCATGTGACGGCAGCACAAATCTTTCATTACCCCTTAGTGTATCGTCATGAATTCACTGTCTTCCCATTTACTAAGATCCTTTACAGACAGTCTCTTTATGCTGGAATTCTCAGCAGCCCAACATGTGGACATTTGGCACACTTCAAGTATGGTAATGCTCCAACATACATACTGCAGGTTCTCAGTGTGCACCCAAGCTCTTAAAGACTACTTTATAAATTATCCTTTTTAATCAGAGGTTGATAGCCAATAGCAGAAATTGTTCAAACCTTAAAGGATCACAATTACACGTTCTGTGATTTTGTGAATGTATGGTCTACATAGACTTAAGGATATTATGTATTATCAACTATCTCAATATAATGTAAATCTTATTACACATTTTAAATACTTTCCCATTTCAATGTTCTGGGTTGAGCTGCGTGGAAAAAATACTTTCACTTTAATAACTCCCACCTCCAAATGTCGTAGCTCCATTTTCTCAGCGCAGCCAGAGTTTGGACAGCAAACAGTCAGTGACAGGATCTCCCGTTTGGCAAAGTTATCAGGAAACAGCTGATCTTCTGACAGCGCTTCATTGTCCACAGGACATCTCTGTCCTGTATCACTGTTTTGTAAGATACATAATGAAAATGGTCAGTTTCTGAGCAAAGATTCAAATTTGGGAAGGAAAGCTATTGTCATTGAAAATATTGAGACACAAGACATGTCTTTTATTATTACGAATCTGACTTTTGTAGTAATAAAAAAAGCCAACCTTCAATGTTTTTTGGAAATATTCACAATAGCATACCGAATGGACTTCTCAATGCAATTCTTGCAGAAACGGTGTCCGCAGGGTGTTTGGACAGCATTCCTCAGAGCCATGAGGCAGATAGGGCACTCATATTTTCTCTCCAGGGGTGGGTCAAACTCCACGTCGTATCCCTGTGGGGGGACGGCAGCCTGGATGCTGCCGGAGTTGCTGCTGATGAGGGTGCCGGGGGATTCGGACGGGCTGAGAAGGGATTCCCGCTCTTTTTCCAGCATCGCCAAAGCACAACCAGACAGCTCTCCACCAACGATTCCTTCGAAGCTGTCCTCCTCCAGACTCCTCTTACTGCTTTCAGTATTAAAGCAAGCCATCTGTGGAGAGTACAACAACTGATTTTGGTAGCCAACTGTTGTTATTTGTCTGTAACAGACAGAGACACAGGCAGTGTTGTGTACACATTTGCTTAAGATTTGTTTATGAAAATCTGCACAAATGACTTTGCCGCAAGACTCACCTACAAAGTGTAAAAATGTACAGATATTTGTGTCACTTAAACAAAAAAAACATAACGAAAACTACTTATATTATCATTGATCTTAAAGCATTAACAATGATCAAAAACTGTGTATGTAGTAGAAAACGGATGGATTAATTAACTAGATTAGGGCTGTATATTTTGTCAGAAGTCAAGCGGCTTTGAGTGGAAACTTAAAATGATCATTCATCGGACTTTTCTAGACCTGCAGATACCACGTGACCCATGAGCCTTGAATTTGAATTGAGTGGTCTTTCCCGTATCATGGCAACTCTTTCCATAAAGAAAGTCGTGGTGCATTTGTAGTTTAACACAAACACACACACTAAGTTTAACACAACCACCATGTTGCAGCAGTGCGGGTAAAAGCTGCATAATGGTTGGTAATGTTGTTAATGAACCGGTCATGCCCCTGGATGCGGAACTGTAACTTCGATTCTGGCTGTTCTCAGAGCTTATAAAAAATAAAAAAATACTGACCAATAAAGGAGGCAAACTGACACGGGTCATCAACAGTGAGGACAGTATTAAAGTACTGACTACGTTTGCTAGTAAAAAAGTAGCTTTTAGTGTAACAGCATACGCACCCTTGACGGGGAAGCTTGTCAGACTCTTCGTTTCCACCGAATTTCCTGTTTTTTTTTTCACTCCCAAACGTCATCAAAGAATCGAGTTTTTTCACAGAGTCGCCACAGCGCCCCGGGCCGACGGGAGGCTGCTCCTACGCCCGCTGCCACAGAGCATAGAGAAGACAGAAAGATGGCGGAGCTCAGGCAAATTTGTCCTGACTCTTTGCCCTGCCGTTCACCAAACTGTTCACTCAAAGTGTCATTTCGGGGGAAGCTATTCTTCCTTTTCTGGGTCCTTCTCGTGGACTCCGGGGGAGCCACGACCCACTGGGTCGTCACAGAGGACGGGAAGATCCAACAACAAGTATGCCAGTTAGCTAGATTCATTGCCCGGCTAACGCGAATGTGAGGTGGCTAGCTTGTGTTGCTAACTGTTTTTGTTGGCGTTATTGGTCATCTTGTTTTTGGAATCGTTTGTTTGAGCTGGGTGTTTTCTGGCTTTGGTGGTGTTCTGCGGATAGAAGAGAGTGTCCGCTAAATTCGGCATCCACCTTCCTACTGACGTTATCGTTTGGTGTTTGAGGTCATAATGACCAAAATATGTCAGGCCAGTGTCAAAGTCCAACTTGGAAATATGTTATGAATATGCCGCCGTTTGCATTGGTATTGGTTGGTTCCAGAAGCCCGAAAGTTTCCTAAATATTTTTTGAATGAGAAAGGCGGACTACGTTCACGTCAACGCTGACGCTCCTAACACGCCGAGTTTGTAAATCTTCAGCTACAGTTGGATAAAGTGTGTCGGTGTGTCGGTATGTCTTTCTTTAAAGCGCTGTGTTCTTTTCAGGTCGACTCGCCGCTGAACCTGAAGCATCCTCACGATGTTGTGATCTTCATGAGGCAAGAGACTCGTGTCAACTACCTCAAGAAGCTGGAGGTGTGTTGTTTAACTTCGACGGTGTAACTTAGCATGGATGCTGTCCACACAACATGTGGGTTGTTTCCCCCCCCCAAGGTGTCGTGTTATGTGTTATGTCAGTCGGACCAAATCTCTCCAGTTAGATTTTGTGGTGTTGCATATTCTTCTGTGTGCACGTCCTTACTTCTTTGTCGCTTGTCCATTGGTGGCTGTTCAATAGAAGCAACTGGTGGCACAGAAAATTCACATTGAGGAGAATGAGGATAGAGACACAGGGTTGGAGCAGAGACACTACAAAGAAGATGCAGACTGCATCATGGCTAAAGTGCCCCTGGGAGACCTGGATCTGTATGATGGCACCTATATCTCCCTGGAAGGCAAAGACATCAGGCAAGTTCACAGTTGAACACATCATTGCTCTTATTCTCCTATACACTGAGGCACCATTTATTTTTTTTAATTTATTATTCCGCCGTAATTTTGCATGGGCAAATTATGGCGGAATTGAATATGTACTTATTGTTTACAGCTTTGACGAACCTGTGAATCTAAAATGACTTTCCTCCCACCACTTTATTCCTTGTAGCCCAGAGGACTTTGTGGATATGCGGTCAGCTCTGCCTCCAGATCTAGAAAAGCCTGACTGCGCAAAAGTGTTTGAACTACCTTATAGTATCCATGCATTCCAGCATCTCAGGGTGAGTGGAGGTCAAACTTGTCAATACATTGTTTAAAAATGGAGCAAGATAGAAATGAACCAGCTTCACAAAGTGCATATTTTGTGGGAAGACATGACTAACAAAGGTTATTACGCTTTCCCATTCATGGTGGACCAGCCACCTTTAACAGAACACAGTGTTTGAAGTTTTTCTAAACTTAAAGTCAGCTTCTCTTTCACGGTGTTATTGGTAGTGTTGACACTTGATGATCATTAATGGTTAAGCGATTACTCGTACCTAACATCTAAAAGAAAGTGAGGAAATGGTCACTGTTTCTCATAGCCTCCAATATGTGAACAGCATGACATTGACATCAACATCAACATCATGTCACAACCACAAGTACCATATTCTTTTTCTTCTTAATTGGTTCATCTGTTCGTACTTGTCGTGTTTGTTCTCAGCTGGGACCTCTCAATGGCTCTTTTTCTTATTTGGTTTAGTTGATTAAACAAATCCTCTGTAGACCTCTTCACCTTTAGAGCTGAATAGACTGTTTTGGCATGCACAGTGCAAGTGGTGAGAGGCCAACCGAGCCAGTAAAGAAGAAAAACACACCACAATTGCTATTAGAGGTCATATGCTGAAGCAGGACCACAGCTGCCTCATGATCAGCATGACCATGTGAAATTTCAACTTACACACCAAAAAAAAATAGCAGCAAAAGCGATTGGTCACAGTGTCAAGCCTAGGCTCAAAGAGTAGCTGGTTCTGTTTCTTTTTTAGATGTGCAAGTCCAGCTTGATTTTATTATAAGGTTGCATTCAAGTCCAACAACAGTTTCATAAATAAGGCCCTTGTGTAAAGATTGAAGGGCAGTTGTATTTTTATGCGCATCAATGAATGACAATGATTTTTTTTGCCTTTGTCAGAGTAAAAACAGATCAGTCCTCCACATTTTATATAGTCATATTTGTTATTTATTGATTGATTGATTTACGCAACTGGTGTTTTTGTTTGACTGTTTGTTCTGTCTGTTCCAGGGAGTGCAGGAGAGAGCAAACCTGACCTCCCCACTTCTTTCTAAGGAGGATCCCATTTTTAGTGCACTGTCACACAGGATGGGTCGCAGTGTCGATGAGGTGGGCCACCGCATCCATCAGGGTTTACTGAGGGTAAGGTCTGCCAGTACCACTTTGCCTTAGCTAAACCACTGCCCCTTAGTAGCCATCAGAAAATCAGATGAGGTTTTGAAAATGCATTCAGCGTATCAGACAGTGACCCAAGTCATTAATGTGACTAAGATCCAATCTAGCGAAATTGAGCTTCCATGCAGACTGTTAGTTCTACAGAGAGGGTTTGACAAAATATGTTTGTCATTTACAGAATTCATCGTCCTGGGTGCTTTACAACATGGCTTCATTTTACTGGCGTATGAAGAATGAGCCTCAGAGGGCTGTGGACTGTGTGGTGCGTGCTCTACATTTCTCCCCAAGGTAATATAACTCTCGTCAGAAACCCACTGCTTTATTATAATGCTCTATATTACAAAGCCGCTCACAAGTCTCAATATTTTCACACCGTATGTTTTGTTCTTCAAGGCAGCACAAAGACGTGGCCCTGGTCAACATGGCCAACGTCCTGCACCGGGCCCATTTCTCAGCAGATGCTGCTATTCTTGCCCACGCTGCCCTGGACCTAACCTCAGATCTCTTCACCAGCCACTACACTTTAGGCAACATTTATGCTGTAAGAAAAACAGAAAACATTAAACTACAGTAGTGGCTATTACATTTAAACCCCCTGATAATACCAGCCCCTTGCATCTATTGTTTGTGAATTGGTTAGAGCATTTAAGGCCTGGGCCGTACAGACCGCCTCCCCTGTGCTTGATGATCAAGCAGTTATATTTGACAATAACATTTTTTGCCCATTATTCTGCACTCAAAGGTGGAAAGGGAGTCCCTGTGCAATTTCTCCACTCCATTGGCTACTGGAAAAAAACAGCCTTGTACCCATGGCTACTGCTCACTGTTTAGATTTTTATTCGAGGTTATTGCTTTATGTCCCAGTATGAATTCCACAAGAAACAATGTTTCAGCGCTTGACCCCTCACAAATCCACATGTCCATCTGCTGTCTGACCAGATGCTGGGGGAATACAACCACTCAGTGCTGTGTTACGAGCAGGCGCTGCAGGCCCAGCCAGGCTTTGAGCAGGCCCTCAGGAGGAAGCATGCTGTGCTCTGTCAGCAGAAGCTGGAGCAGCGACTAGAAGCCCAGCACAGGTAGGCAGGCAAGCAATCAACTATCAGCTTCCATACAAAACTGCTGAATCCTGGGTACACTTTTTAGAGTACACATAATGGTTTGTTTTTTCTTTTTCCTTTCACTGTTATTATGCTTGTGTATATACTGCAGCAGTTAGCAAGGAAAAAGTCAGAGTATCATTCAGTGTGATTTTTACTATTGCAATTCTGGGATTTCAGTGTGTAATTAAAATAATGTCCCAGAGCTGGCAGAGATGACAGTTTCCTGTTTATGACTGCAGTGGATGATTTTGAAGATACCATTTCTGCCCTCTGTCCTGTATTCCTGACCTCATTTTCCCTTATTTATAGATCCCTGCAGCGCACACTGAATGAGCTGAAAGAGTACCAGAAGCAGCATGATCACTACCTTCGCCAGCAGGAGGCACTGGACAAACACAAGATGGTGCAGGAAGAGCAGATCCTGCGCAACATCATCCACGAGACTCAGATGGCTAAGGAAGCCCAACTTGGTAGGAGTGGTAGCAGCAAAAATGGAGAAGTGTACTTTATTTATACATTATTTTATGCTCTTAACTCTATTCTCATATTGGTGTTCAATTGTGCCCTATTTGATTTGGCATCCTGTTTGCTAAACAAAAGGCATACATTGTTAATTATAATATAATTCTAATAATAATTGTATTTACTGAACAAACTGATATATGTGAGATAATCAGGTATGTGCTCTGCAGCATAGTTATTAATTTTGGGAATGGTAAGGCTTTAGAATTAGTAGCAGTGCTGTTAAGACAACATATACTTCATTGTATGTTTTATGTAGTGCACCACGCACGTTAATTGAAAATGTGAGTTGTCTGATTACTTCATATTTTTTATGCTTATTGCTGCATATAAATCCTTTGAATGTGTAGCATAGAGCTGCTCCTGAGTATTGTGTGTCACGTCTGTTGCAGGGAACCATCAGATGTGTCTGCTGGGTCAGCAGCAGCTGAGTCTCTACTGCCCCTTTGACCTGCCTGTACGCTATCACCGGGGCGACCTGTTTGAGCACGTCCACTACGTACAAGTAAGTCTTTGAAATATTAATATGGAGTATGTTTGTAAGAAGGAGGTGATTATCAGCCCAGGCTTTTACCTGCAGAGAGAAGCCACAATGCACTTTTTTTCACCACTAAGAGAACATGGCTTTCAATGGATATTTATCAATGTAAGCAAATAACAGCATCTGCCAGTTACTGTTTCTCAGCTTTCAGTTTGTGTCTTTGTTCTTAGTTTGGAGAGGAAGTGTCAGTGGCATCCAGCGTTGCACTTGTGTCTGAGCGGAACTCGAATCAGACGGCTGCCAGTCCCCAGCTCCATCCCTCTGTCTCTGGAGACCAAGACCCTGCTGCTGCCCTATGGGGCAGCCATCAGGATTACACACAGGCAAGATAAAAGAGCTTCACGCAACGGCACTTTTTTGCATGCCAACTCGATGACTATGGAGTACATGATCAAATTTGGCAACCAAAAATGATAAAACGTACCCTGAGTTAAAGCCTTTTTTTGAGGAAACAGATTACATTGGGTGATTCTTAATAAAAGATCACACACTCCTGCAGAGACGAATGGATACACATTTAGTTTAGCTTACCTGTGTGCTCTTGATAATTCTGATAATAGAACACTTAAGTTGTGTGGAGAACAAGAGATGCTGAAAGCAATTTATTGTTTCAGGACATACAGAGGATGTTGTGGCCTCAGAGGACCGACTGTGTCCAAGACTACCCAAGTGTTCCCCCTCCTCACCTGCTCCCCACGTACTACCTTTCTCCTGAGACTCAGGCCAGGTCAGTACATACTTTATGGGGGTATCTTGTGGGTACCTACAAGCAATATAACAGACATTGTCTTTTTGCATAGATGTGTTAAACATTGTTTTATTTTTCCATTTAAGTTAGACGCTTATGTTGCATCAAAACTCAGCATGTTTTATTGTGTATATTTAGCCCAGTGGCAACTCTCCTCTATGGAAAGAGCAGTCCACCTCAGACAGTGGCTGTGCCGGACTGTGGTCCCATCCCCCAACCGTACCCTGCACTCCTTCCAGCCTCGCTAGACTGGCCTTTGGAAGAGAAGGAGCTGCCAGATAATTTTGCTTCCCAGGTATTCGTATTCTTCTTTGACAGCTTGGATTGAAAAGTAAAATGATTCATTTTAAAGCCCGATTTACTCTGCAGGAGAATGTCCAGTTCGGAGTGTGTAGTGCGAAGGGGTTCATTCATTGTATGGAATAATTTTAGCGCAAGTCTGCAAAATATGGGGGGAAAAGGGGATGGGGTCTGAATACTTGCACCATGACTGTATACACTGTAATTGCACACATAGACTTTGAAATACAAGTTAAGAGTTTATATTTATATATTATTTTGAACAGGGGGTGTCCAAACTATTTGGCTGAAGTGCCAAAACAGGGATTCCGTGTGCCAGGGTGGTGGGGCGGCGCACAATGTGCGATGCGATCCTCTAGTCTGTCGGCGGGGGGAGGTTTGGCAGGGCGGGCCAAATTGGGAATTACTCGGCGGGCCAGATCAAACTGCACAGTGGGCCGCAGATGGCCCGCGGGGTGTAGTTTAACACCCCTTATCTAGTTGTTTGTATTTCGATGTAAACATAGCATGAATGATTCAATGAGAAGGGATGAAATTTTATATATTATATGTGTCCATGTTCCTGATCACAGATATTGCAGTCACGCGCTGGTGGCTTGGCACTGGAGCAGATTGGCTCCAAAATAGCTGAAGCTATGAAGCAGGTAAGAGACTTCTTCTGTACTTGTAGAGCATTGCTGTTCATCTTCTTACTCGGTACAAAATGCCTGACATCCGATATTTGACACATATCACGGTTTCTGTCTTAATCACGTAATGGGAGTTTAGGTTTTATTCAGTCAGTTCTCTCTGGGTTCAGGGCCTTCCTGTGTGGAGTTTGCATGTTCTCCCTGTGTGTGTGTGGGTACTCTGGCTTCCTCTCACAGTCCAAAGGATGGGCTATGGCGGGGTACACTCTGGAAGTTCCCTGCCTATAGCAGTCTGACACATAGAGACAGACAACCATTCACTTTCACACTTGCACCTACATTTAGAGTCAATTTAGAATCACCAATTAACCTAATTAAATTGCATGATAGTCAGCTGGGATTGGCTCCAGCAGCCCCCCTGACCCATTAAGGATAAATGGTTACAGATAATGTATGTGTGAGTCAGTGCTCAAACTCTTAACTTATTCACAAATCACTTCTCACTCTTTAGTGCTGTCTTTCACCTTAAAGGCTAACGGAAGTGTGATTGTGTGTCTATATAGGCCACTACACCCCGCTGGCAGGTCCAAAACGAGGCAGCTCTATTCTGGCGAGCCAAAGGCAACGGCAGCCGTGCCCTACAGTGCCTGCGCCAAGTGTTGAACTCGGCTCCGCCTTCCCACCGCCACTTGCCACTCACCAATGCTGCCAACCTACTGCTACACCACGGCTTGACAACCCACGCACAAACATTGCTGGAGCAAGCACTCGCACTCAATGAATCGGAGGTAAAGGCACATGCCGCCTTGAAGTTGCTCACGCGCACACTCGCACTGTTACCTGTACTCTACACTCTTGGCCATGTTACGTTTTATCACAAATAAGCATCTCTTTCAGACAGGCAGTCACATGCCTGTTGCTCTTTGCAATATAGACCAATTGTTGGTGATGTATCAGTGTACCAGTATCAATGAAAACCCCCAAAAAGATCATTGTTATTACAGATTTCTCATACGCTTACTCTTACTCATCAGGTTTAGCCACAGACAATTTTCCTATACATGTTAAAGGTGCAATGTCGTAAGGGGTTAAAGAGCCTCGAATGTTAATAACATTGTATAGGTAAATTCTAGAAGCCTAAGGGGCGGCATATCTGCATTTGTTCAGTACAGTTATCATTGCACAATCTGTTTAAAACTCCTAACTCAGTTGGCATGATCTGCCAATTTTTCAATTTAATTGGTTTTGTTCCCATTTCACTGTGGTATGTACACATATCTAAAGCTAAAGTTGAGTGAGTTTGTATACGTCTAATGTCCTTTTGTTTTGTTTTTCTGTGTAGCCCCACACTCAGCTCAGCGTAGTGAGTGTGCAGTTGGCCCAGGGTAATGTGACAGGTGCTCTGGCCTTGTTCCGCCACATTCTGGTGATGGCCCTTTCCTCCTCCTCCTCCTTTTCATCCTTTGCTGGCTGTGAACAGTGTCGTACCAGTCTACCTCTGCTGCGTTGTCTGCAGTTCTACCCAATCCTCTACAATCTTTCAAACCGACAGCCTTGCTCACGTGAGTAACTCAACTCTGGGAGAATCCGAGGAATTTAGGTCAAGCATCATTGTTTGTTAATCTTTTGCTGTATTTAACTTCATTATTCATTTAGATTATTAAAAAACTTTTAAATGATTACCAGGATGATGAACAGATTTAGGGAACAAATCCCAAACCCTTACTTCACAATTTTAGCTAAGTGTGTGTGTGCATGTGCATGTGTGTGCGTGCGTCTACGGAATATTGACAATCTTATATCGACGTTTGTGTCATAACAAAAATATACTGTATGTGTTTTATTGTCATTGATGTGTGATGGTAATACAAGGTTCAATGTGTGGACCAGTGATCTGGATTATGACCAAACATAGATGCACATGGTTGAAACATATCAATGGCTTCTACCCTCCACGCGCAGCTCTCCTCCATCCCCACATGGCGGTGGTGGAGATCTGTGCAAAGTAGCAGCAAAGTAAATGAGGTGCTGCAGAAGTCTGAGCCGCCTTGCATTGTGATTTGGTCTGCCAGCGGGCAGTCGTATTGGACCTGGTGCAACCTGGTGAAACGGTTATACGATGGTCAACCCTACAGCTTACAAGTATTTTTTTGGTTTTGCCTCTGTGTAAGGAGAAACCGAAAATTAGCCATGCACTCACGTTGTGTGTGATGCACTCAGTAAACGCCAATGTTGTCCCTTGAAGCTGCAAGAGTGGCCGTGAGAATCAAGTAGTATGTTCTGATGTGAACAGATACTGCATCTGCTTCTTTATTCATATCAGTGGGAGTGAAGAGGAAAGTGCTTTGAAGTGGAGACATTTTTCCACTCAATAATTTAAGCTGCAAAAAATAGCTGATGCCAAATTTAGAAGGGTCTATATTTTATTCTGCAAAGCTAAATATTACTCCCACAAATACATGAGGTCACGTAAGCAATCATAAAGCACACACCCACACCCAAATGTTTATGGTGGCTGCAGTTACTCCCACATGTTCGAATTTTTAGCTACACGTTGTTGGTTAAAAATGGCACACTTTGATGCAGTTTGACTGCATTCATTTCATTTCTGGCTCCTTTCATTTTAAACCTTGCGAATAGCTGGAGTTTAATTGCACTAGGTGGCGAAAAAGACACCTAAAGAGGATCAAACGTCAAAAACTTAACTGCCCAACATTATAATACAGGGAATCAGTGTCTGCTAGCCAAGAAACTATAGCAAACACCTAGCAGTGCAACAAAGAGCTATACATGGCTGCTAAACTAAGAGCCTTCTTGCAATGCTGCTTTGTTAGGAGGTATAGTTCACGGTAGAACGTTTTTTTAACAGCCTCGTTGTTTTTAATTGGGTTAGTAAATCAGCATTTTAGGAAAAACCTGTGCTCAGCCTGTTGCAGAATATTAAAATAAGAAATACTAGACTGCTGATAATTAGTTATACATGGTTTCCCTAGTACCTATACACTGCTTGCCCATGTAAGACAACAGCTAGCAATGTTGTGCTGAGATCCAGCTGGAAATGTTTTTTGTTTTTTTCTACAGTGACTTCAGACAGGGAATGATGTCGACAGTGTCAGGAGACAGAAGTCCAATGATCTGATTTGTTTGATTAAGTTAATATCCAAACTGATGTAATAACGTTTACGTGATTACATAAGTATCTGTACGAGAACGGGATTTTCAGAAGATGTGATTCATAGCACATTTACTGATGCACATTGCTACTTTAATGTGTGTCATCATGGCAAGATTTAGACTAATAATTTTCCCTCCACTCCAGAGGGTGCTGCATGCATGGCTGAGGAGGACTTTGGTATACAGCTGGAAGAGTGGGAGGAAGAGAAGCAGGACTCATTCACAGTCTCTGGCATGGAGGACTCCTTGCTCTTTGAGAGTAAGAATGCAACGACACTACGAAACAGTCAAGAACATATTTGGCATAGCACCTAAATACATATTTTATTTATTACTCTACATGTATCTGGTCTCTTTAATGTTTATAAGCATGTACATTATTAAATATATGGACATTTCCAATCTCAGAGATTATCCTGGACAGTAATGGGTCAGGGGAGACAGCCGGACAGCACCAGGCCTCTCCCTCTACCTCAGCGACGGCTAAAATGACCGCCCCGTTTGGAGGTGCAGGTGGAAGAGCAGAGGGGGAGGAGGAGTGGCAGCTGAAGGAGGATCTTATGGGGGCTTTCGAGGGGGCACTGGATGTCGGAGGCAAACGAGGGGACCTGCGAGGCATCCGTGTGTTGAAGAATGACCGAGTCATGGGTGCCCGCGCAGGTGGTGGTCCCTGCTTTGGAAACTGTGAAGATGATGAGGGAGCAGAGTGGGTAAGTGCACAAGGGCAACAGAGAGAGTTTGATCAACATTCTCCTGTAGGTGTAGGTATAAGTGGGACTAATGCGCGTATAGCTCTACTGAATGCTCTTCTTTTTTCTTTTTTTTCTTCTTTTTTTTTTTGTTCTTCATCAGATCACCTTCCAGGTGAAGCGTGTCAGGAAGGCTAAGGTGGATGGGACAGAGAGCGGGGCCAGCTCTGACGACGGCCAGAACGGGGAGTTGCTGCCTGGAGGACACTCTGTCCTGGAGATCAGTGGGCCTACTATACCATCACCTGGCCCTTCAGGTACCACACACACTCATTTTAGACTGAAAAAGCACCAAGGTGCTGGCTGTCACCCAACTGAGAGAGATGTCTTTGTGGTCAGGTCGCTGGAGGGACTACTCGAGTCTTGGCTGGCCAGGGCCAGAAGAGTGCCAGCGGACGCGGAGGGTAGACCTCACCACCGTCGCTAGCACCTGGTTGGCTGTCTCTGCCAAGAACATAGAGTAAGACTCAACGTGTTGATCATACTCCCGTTTTTATTTTATTTACTGTAGGAATGATGATGGTAAACTGGCCATTATAAAGGGAAAATTTAAACATGCCGGTCTTGGTGGCATTCATGCCTCACAGCATATCAACAACCAAAATTAGGTTAATAGCATTACATTTTCTAATCTTCAATTTGAATTTTTTTTATGGCTAACCTGATAGGTGAAAGGTTGTTTAGCGTACTATGTGGGCATAAGTGCCCCGAGTTGTGAGGGGTGGGCCCGGTAAGCCAGCTGGACCATTTACTGCCTGCCTATCCCTTTTTCTCCCTCCCCTGTGTTTCCTGTCTCAATCCAGGGTCCCACAAAGGCCTCAAATGTACACATTTAAATTTCTTTCCTCTCATGTTTCATTTCAGCATCACGGAGCACATAGACTTTGCCACTCCACTCCAGGAGCCAGCAGCCGAACCTTTATGCAACGCTAACCTGGCTGCCAGTATGCACACCCTTGACCACCTGGCAGGGGTGGCCAATCGGGCCGCCATCCACTACACTGGAGAGAGTCAACTACGTGAGGTAGACTCCGGCAGAAGCCATAGAATAAATATTTAACACGCGCAACCTCTTTCTAAATATCTTGTGTCCTCTTTCACAATAATAAAACCGAAAGACAGATAAGTAGAACATCGTATCCGAATATGGACATTGAAAGTGAAGAGAGCCTGTGCTGCATACCACAGGAATATCCCAAAAGCATGTGCAGTAGCTAGCTAAAGTTTAACAGCCAACAAGAGTAGAGAACAAATAACATTAATTGACAATACTTTTATCATTCAATCATCACAGCACCAGTCCTAATAAATGATATCTCAATTTATTGTATTATAGCCAAATCTGTCTCTTCTTGTCACCTCCCCCCACAGGTCCTGCAGAACCTGGGCAAAGACAAGTTCTCCCCTCAGTCCTTTGAGCAGGTGGGAACACGTATCGCTAAAGTATTGGAGAAGGTAAGGGCTCCCTCATGCGGCCTGTTTAGTAGAAACTTGCATCATTATCTCCAAATATGCACTGGTCAGCCAGAACATTAAAACAGGTTATTTTTGACTAGCTTCAGTCTTGAAAACGACAATATATATATTTAATATATATATAATATGAAATATAACGCATTGCTGTTTTAATGTTCAAAATTCAAAGTTTTAATTTGTCTCTTTACAAGTGTGAATTTGCTGTTTTAACATTTAAGCAAATAAACTCCCACTGCATGTCTGTTTCTCTGTGCTAATCCGGTAGAATCAAACATCATGGGTTTTATCCAGCATGGCCGCTTTGTACTGGAGGGTGAAAGGTCAAGGCAAGAGAGCCATCGACTGTCTACGGCAGGCTCTCAACTACGCTCCACATCATATGAAGGCAAGTTAGGCATCGACTTTTTTCCAATAATTAACTTATCTATTACTTATGCCTAATAAAGGATTTATGTTTTCCTTATTTAGGACGTGCCCCTCATCAGCTTGGCCAACATCTTCCAGAACGCTCGGTTATGGGAGGATGCCCTCACAGTTGCCCGTATGGCAGTAGAAATCGCCCCGCACTTTGTCGTGAACCACTTTACCCTCGCCAATGTCTACATTGCAATGGTAATGGCCGCAAGCACATTTTTGTCAGTGTTTGGTCATTATTTGTTTTCTTTGGAGTGCCATGACCTGCTGTTCAGTTCCTTCAAGTCAAATATTCATATCACCAACTGTGGTGGGGGTCAAAGGTCCTCACGGTGATGTGGTTGTTATTTTTTGTGGTGACAGGAGGAGTTTGAGAAAGCCATGCGCTGGTACGAGTCCACTCTGAAGCTGCAGCCAGAGTTCGCCCCTGCCAAAGATCGACTGAGGACCATTCAGTGTTACCTGCTCACCAAGAGGGAACGGCGCCAGCCATAAACCATGCCACCAGTCTCATCCCACGTGGACCCGGGTATCAGTGTGAAAGAAACTTGAATGTGGTGAAAGATGAGGTATCAAGAGTCGTAGCCAGACATATTTCACCTTTTCTCTTGGAGATTCAACATCCTAAGGAATTAGGTTTGAAATCTCACACAAAACAACTGTAGATAATTTTGCCCCACAATTTCTGTCAAAGACAGAACTCTGCTCTGAAGTTAGTTAATTATGCATTATTTCCATCTCTACTCTGTACTAATTGGAAGAATATCTCACACTTTAGTCTTCTTAAAGATCATTATTGCATCGACAACAAAATACAAGTACCGGTATGTTGTTTCATTGTTCTCAAGGAACAAATGTACAGCACCCCAGAGGTGGTGCCGTGTTATAATTTAATGTTTAAATTGGGAAATGTTATGGACTATATTCAACGGTATTTGCTCAAATCTTTTGCTTTGTAAGGGATGTGCTTCTCAGAGGTTAAGTGAGTCGAATTGAACAGTATAAGCCCTCATTATTTCTGCCTTGTAAAAAAGATGGGAATACTGAGTTTTTGCACTTTTTTTCTGTATCATTCCTATTTATATGGGACCCACAAACTGGTTTTGCTTCAAGCTAATTTAAATAAAAAAGATTCAAGAGAGGAAATTAAATATGATATTTACATGTCTTTCTTAACTTCAATGGCAAATAAGAATTTGTCATTGACCAACTATAAAAAAAATATATATATATATGAAAAAATGAAATGGATTCTGTATTCAATGTACAGTATTAAAGGCAACGTTTGGATTTAATCAGTTTTATCTGTCGGTTCTTTATCATTATTGGGAACAAGGTGTTTTTTGTATGATGAAGTTAAACTGGATGTTGTAACATTCAATAACTTACATAATTAAACCAACCTAATGGTGGCACTGTCTATCCTTTTAAGGCACACTTTGTGCGAGCATAGTTATGGTATAATGTCAACACTTAACATCCACTTATCAAAGAGCGTGAATGGAGCCTTGACGTAGGTTTGTCTTACGTGGAAACCTGATCAATGTGATTACAGGGCTCTGCCATCACGGCCTCCCCTGAGTCCATAATGAAATGACGCTGTTATGACTTCATCATAAAAGCTCTCCAATATCCCCCGATGTGATTTCTGTCTTCTAGACTTGGCGTCAGGATCTTTTCAACAGTCAATAATGGATTTACTTCTGCATCTTTAATTCTGGTATGATGTGCTCTCATGTGTTAAATATGGAAACATTTCGTAATTTAATGTAATCGATTAATGTGTTTAAAAAAGTAAAAAATACCAAATTATTGCTTTTATTTAATTAGCAAACGTGTATACCAATTCCAAATGAATGAGTTCAGTTCAGCCTTTTTACACATGTCACAAATGGCAAACAAAAACTGTTTCATACATTTGCAAGTGTAAGCCAGTAACCAACCACTCTACACTATAGCAATGAATTGATTTTGAGCCATGAGTATTTATGCTCCCCACCACAGGAGGTTATACACATACGTTTGTGTATTACAAAACTAAAGGTTCAACAGATTTTACAAATTGCAGGTTGACTGCAGTGAGGTGAAGCCTGCAGACAACAAAAACACATTATTGAATAAATTCAGCAATTGTGGTGCAGCAGCATTATGGAAAAGAAGTTACTTGTGGGATCAAACAATCGTACAGAACGGAAAGTTAAAGGCAGTGACTTCAACTTTTCTCTTAAGTCCTATACTGTCTGCAAAGCCCTATATAGAGATTATGTTTGGGAAACATAAACAGTTTGATCTGAAGATGTGAAATACCCTCTCATAGCATGCTGCTTCAACTCGCATCAGATGATCAGATTTGCTTTCTAGAAAAACATCACAGAAGTTAAATAAGAATACATTTCATTTTATTTTTATTTTTTTCGTTTATAGCAGGTGACATAGCAACACGTTTTTAAAATGCTAACTTATCAATCACAAAGAAAGGTTTACATGTCTCTGTGTTTTTCTTTTCTCAGCCTTCCTTTTTTAATTAACCATCAGTTATTATAATAAAAGGAGAAGCTTCGTAGGTCCAACCTGGTCCATCAACAATTATAAAGAGACAAAAAGCTTTATAGCATTTATCGCATAATTTATTGCATTTTACAAATCAAAATGCCTTATTTCTACTTTCATAAATGTAAAAGTAATACACTCAGAAGATCTGGTGTTCAACGCTGTTAAGATACGTTCAAATGAACATTGAACATTCAGCCAAAGATGGAACAATTGGTCGGTTATCAAAAACAAAAGTGCAACCACATTGTATCTATGTGAACCAGCAGTTTTTTTTCTGCTGCCTGCTTTTTCTCACTTTAAATTGCAAGATCTAAAAATGGCACAACCACGATGCAGCCTGCTATTATTAGAATCTTGTAAAGGAACAAGATGGATGCAAAGGAGCTGAAGTGAATGCTCAGACTGCTATAAATACAAGCACAACACATGAGAGCCCCCCCTCATCCTCATCCTTGGGTACCACTGAGGACAAACGCACTGCTGCATTGCTAATGGACGTTGCTTATTATGAGCCTTTAGGTCTATTCCTGTGTAATTGAATCCACCCCTAGCTCTGTTTTGGAATGTTTCTCAATGAATAATTGATGAGTGGTATTTTTGACCTGCCCTTTCTTGGGTGCATTATATAAATAGCTCATGTGTAGCAAAGCTTGAATGGATTTGCCAGGGGTGTGGGCTTGGGAGTAGGAGCCCTGTTATGTAATAGGCATGTGAGTTGGCAAACCACATAGAGACACTGCATTGTGTGTGCACGTGCAGGTGCACGGTTGTGTGTGCGTGTGAGATCCTCTGTAGCCATTGAGTTTTTTCACAATGATAATATAGTCACAGGGAGTCCTTTGTTAAGTCTCCTGCAGCTGAGGCAGCTGATTTTGTCGTTGCATGCATCTTTTGTTCATCAAATGAATGCGCTTTATTTTGGTGTGCACATACCATTATCAGAATGTTCATTAAACATCTACAAATTGGCTAAAGTTGAACTACCTGTTATACTGATGAGGCAAATGTTTAAATTAATGTAGAGCTCTGATTGTCTACACTGTAAAATGAAATGCTGCATTAATGTAGCCATCTCATATTGATCAGTTGATAGTGACAGGCAAATGTTAAATCTACAACATTATGTGAAGTGTTAATTTTACTAATGCAGTCACTCATACTTGCTTATTTAGCTCCCCACTGCTGAATATAGTTTAGCTGAATGTCAGCTGTTGCAAGATGTTATATAATAATAGTGAATTTCTTACATGGACATGAAAGGAGGGAAGCGGAAGACATGATGACGTAAGACTTTATCCGGATTTTTTACACACAAGGAAACGTCAGTTAGTTTGAATGAGGCCAGGGCTTGTTCGTGGTTCAATACAGACATTTGCAAGTATTTACGCACTACCATCAGGCAGTGGCTCCTCCTGCAGAAGATTACAACAGATTAACAGACTTTGTATGTTAAAAATGGTAAAACACCTATAATGACAATTACACTTTATTACTTAAAAAAAAAATTGAATAAACAATAAGGTGTAATTTTTTTATTTTATAGGTGTAAACGTATTTTTTTAAAGCTATATTAACACTGTGGTAAGAGAACAAAATGTAACACCTTTAATTTACAGATTAGAGAGACTCAGGTTTTTGCTGAATGTGTTTGGGGTTGCATCTGACAATCCATGATGTTGGGTGCTAGTGTGATTAAAAAAGAAGCTAAAAATATTTGTTCTCCACCATTTGCCCTCATTTGTGTTGGCAACCATTTCTTTAAAAAACTTCACAAGGCATTCATAGAGCATGCATGATAGACTACATCCACATAGGATTTCCTGGGACCCTTTTTTTGTTAGGTGTGATATGTGATGACCGTGGGGTATCATAATTTTGCACTACAGTCTTTTCCTCTTCACCTCCTCCTCTTTGACCTCTGTCTTCCTGTAGGCTAAATTAGCTTAACGTTTTTTTTACTTAAGTTTGTCTGCTTCTTATATTGAACTCTTTCACCGTCAGGCAGTCTACCGTTGTATTCATTGATCCATTGATCCACTACAGTTTAGTCTAAAAGCTTTAAATATATCTAATCCATTGGGTAATTATTAATAGATCCCTGCATTTCACAAGGCTAATATGAACGTGTCTCTCATGGCTGTAGTAACTGCCTCCCTTCGGCTGAAGTACCATGGACAGCTCTGAAACCTTCCATGTGTTCCATGCGTTTAAAGCTTCCCGCTTGTAACGTTTTATTGATGGTGGTGAAACGCATTGATTAGAAATAAAAGTATTCAACAGACTTGTGATCTTCTGACTTAGGGGGGGGCATCACCATAGATTCTCATTATTTACATACTCATATCACTATATCAAAACCATTGGCCCGTCGGTAGGGGCATCGTCACGTCATCGTCACGTTTAATCTCAGTGGTGTGCATCGTGAGTGAGCTCGCTGTACTATCCATTACAAATAGATGTTTTTTGCTGAAAAGGTAAATCACGTTTGCTTCTATACGTCTGTGAATGCCAAAGAAAAATCCAAATATATATAGAAATACATAGATACTGTATAGAGAGTTTGCCTGCGCCGTTGCAACGTCTCTGGCCATGGGAATCCTACAGGTAGCAGCTTTAATGAATGAGGCAGGGTTTCACTCTTAAAGGGATACAGCGAGAGAAAAAAACTGAATCTCGTAATCCGAAGAGGAATATGTTTATTTTTATTCTGGGAGAGCGGGCCCTTGGGCTGGAGGCTGTCCCGTGTTTGTGTTTTTGCCTCTCGTGCAGTAGTGGGCCACCTTGAGCAGAGAAACCCGCAGCGGCAGGCATGTTGAGCACGAGAGTTATAAATAGCATCATCGCTGGGCCAAGAGCCGCTCCGTTACTACGCGTTTCAGCATTCTGCCCTGTGCAGGGGGAGTCTGCAGGAGAGACAGTAATCAGCCCTCCACCTCGTTCACTGTAGCTCTGCATCATCACACCAAAGGCCTCCAGTTACTTACAACTGCCTTGACGGGCCTTGTGATGGACAATGAAATGAGTCGATTTATGAGGAAATGCATATAATAATTGCCCCTTTTTGTTCCTGACGTGTGGTGATGATGTCATGTCCTGTGGTGCTATTTAGTTAAAGGACCATTTATTTACTCCAAATAGCTGGTTTTACCACAGCCAGATGATAATGGCCATTCCTGTTTGTACGGTGTGTGTGTATGTGTTTGTCATTTTAGACCACATGTTCAGCGGATGAAGGTGTGGACTGGACCGTCGCTGGTCGTGTGGCACCATTACAGGCAAACGGAGGCTCCAGCCTCCACCTTCAAAGCGGGAAGTGGGAGATCCTCCAGCTGACGTCAATGCCGAGTGACTGACGCAGCCGCAATCATGCTCAAGGCCCCCTCTTATCTTTCCATATCCAAAATGGAAATTGTAATAGTGTAATGAGCCAGACTGCCGTGATTGTTTGTGTTTCGTATACGTTTAAAGAGTGGGGACGTCTATTCGTGTGTGTGGTTGTGTGTGTGTTAGGGATGGAATTGGCGGTCATCATCAATCATATGAAAGCGAAATCCTGCACATCCTTGTGATCCCACTCGGATCCAAAGTATCATTGGGGTTATTACGGCCAAGGGTGCTGTGGCGTGCGCGCATCCGCCGTGCAGGGAGGGGAGAGGCGGGAGCACGCGCCGAGTCTCAAACGCCGCACGCTCGAAATTCCTCCAAGGAACCTCTGCTCGCTTTTCCTTTTTTTCATCACGCGCGAGCTAAAAATAGAAACGGGGTTGGATCGTGATCCAGAAATAGATAGGGGGCATCACTCCTATAAAAGGCACACCATTCAAGAGTACAGTGTGTGCACAGTTGGAAGAAGCCAAGAGCTGCGCTGGGTTTTATGGAGAAACTCTCTCTGTGGAAGGAAAACCATTCGTGTCTTTAAAGGAGGATCCGCAGCTACAACTGTGAGTGCTCTTACCTGCCTTTTTTTAATATATATCTGCTATGCTTTCTGCTGTATACAAATAGATGGGGTCGTGTTCGTATCTGATGCCAAACGTATAGAGGAGGAGAAAATGTGCTTGTTCGATTCAGACGGGAAGATGTGCGGATTTCTGCTGTGTTTCTTCATTTCAGCCAGTCAGGCGATGTCAAAGCGGCGTTGTGTGTGCAGCAACGCGGGGAATCTCCCTGAGTGATGAGTAAAAGAAAAAAGGTGGATGTGTGATTTGTGGAGCTGATGAGACCGATGTTGCTCTGCGGAGCGACGGGAGCCTGAGCTGAGTGAGTGGGAGCTGTCCTCCTGCTGTGGTGCTGAAGTCTTGTCAGACCGGGGGCTCACGCAAACCACCGTGGACATTTTTTGATGATAAGTTTGATGCAGCAGATTTCACACTTGAAAAAGAATAAAAACAAATAGGCGTTTTAATGTGTTTTGCTCCAGCCGTTCTGATGCAAAGGTCTGCCTCAGATTTAGCAGATTTTACACACAGGATCTACAGGACGATCGGCTCAGATGCGAGGCTTCCTTTATACTCTGCTGCCCGTTTTCAGATTTCCACATAAATGTCCTTCAGTGCGCGAGGAATCTCGAGTCGTGACTGCTAAAAGTGAGTGAGGCGCGTGCTGCGTCAGTGGCGTCTGGCTCCGGTGCGCTCGAGACAGATGGGGGGAATCGTGACCGGCTGGGAGACGCGTCCACGAACGAGAGGCTGGACGGCCCAATGGAAACGGAGCGAGGGTGGGGCCCTGTGCCTCAGCAGCTGGAGGTTTGGTGGAGCCAAATTAATCCATTGCAAATGAGGAGAACTTCACAATAATGAAATTACAGTGTTATACTGGTGTTTCTTTTGCTCTCGTAAAATAATCCACAAAATAAGAAACGGCACTTGCGATCCCACTGCTGTCTCGTGTGTGTTCACGTGAGAGCTCCCAATTGTTGACTGTTGTTTGTCATGAAGTCTCACTGAATGTAGAGGAGCAATAATGACACTGTCCGGTGCTTTGGCCTCCTGCTTAGGTGCGCTGTTCCCCCGCTATCGCAATTGGTAGAGGACGAACCGTCCCTTCCAATCAAATATCGCCCGTCCCTCCGCTGCGTGTTGGAGTCTATAAGAGCAACGAGATGTCGCGTCTCCTCATCGCCGCTCTTTTTTCTTTTTAATAATAATGACAAAACTGCGTGTTGATGCACAGCCACAACCATCCAGTGGGCTTTCTCAATTCTGGTGGCCATGCATCTTCGATGACAAACAACAACTACCAAGCTGTTTGCGCAGAAAACACCCACATGCACAATGTGTGTTTGGGTTTTTTGAAATCTGAATAAGAAAAACACTTGGAGAATGGACAAGTCGTGGACTGGAGTGGATTTGGGTCTCGGAGCAGTTGTCCGCCACGAACCTTTTTGCGGTCTGGGCTTGCTGTGCATACATGACTCTGGGAAGCCCTTACCCCAAAAAGCATTTGTGGTGGATAAGGACGTCGCCGTCGTGTTGATGGGGGGGACTCACAAAGTGAACAAGTGTGACCCGTGACTTCCACGAGCACACAGTGCTCACTAGTCAATTATAATAGTATGATATCACAGATTTAAGTGAACCTAAACATAACTGGCTTTCCTCTCCAGCTGATACACATCATGATGTGGGTGAGGCCCCAGGTCAGAATGGAAAATTCAAGAATAATGAGTGCTGTCCTGCACCTCTGAACACACTTCACCCTCTCCAAACCAACGCAGAAGTTTACACCTATAGTGTAAAGTGTACACTAGCAGTTGCTCAATTGTGCTGCAAATACATATATTAAATTCAATGTTTTTTATATTTCAACATTAAATGCATTATTATGTACAAATGTTATTTTTATGGATGAATTGTTCTGCATTAGATTTCCATCATCTTCATAGTTTCTGCTCTTCAGACAGCACGCCCTTTGTAACTGCTATACATTTTCCAGGGGATCTTCAAAATGCTGCAATACAGCTATTAAAATGCACGGTCGTAAGTGAAAGTTTATATTTAGATCTGTTTTTATTTTATTTCTGCTAACTTAATTTTTGGGATGTGGACTCAAGCCTGGCAGGCCTGGTAAAAATAGCTTGTTCAAAGCATACACTATATGGATGCGTTTATTATTTTGTGTGTACAGTCTTCAGCATTTCTTCAATTGAAATGTGATGCACCCAATTTCCTCTGAGACTGGAGCTAAGCGAGTAACAGTTCTCTGTACTGTGAACAAAATGATTGTTTTCTTTCTAATTTAATTTAGTTTTCTTTTTTCTGCTGTTTTCACGCTTTTTGAATGTACAGGCTCTCTGCACTGCGCACACTAAGAAGGAAAGCCACAACTGCGTCCAATCCGCAGCAAGGTCAGGAGGGGGACTCTGCACAGTAAGTATGGGCAAGAAATGTACAAGGGAAGTAAACAATATTTTTCATCATATTCAACAACAGCTGCTAATATGCTGGTGCAGCATAGATGGGAACCCCCCCCCCCGTCCATGCTGAATTTACTTTGACTTACTGTGATTGATTTCTTCTTCTGCCTTCTCGCCTTTTTTTCTTCACACATTTATTGTTTCTTTTAATACCGCTTTCTTTTAATACTGTTAACAGGTTGTAGTAGGCCCGCTCAACAGTATTACCTATAAAAAACAACAACATTTCATTCACTTTTGCACAGCGAATACGAACCCAAACCACATTATCAGCCATGTAAGTCATTTAATTTTGCACTTTTCCGACCCGGCACCAAAACAGAGAATATGTCACCAACATGGCTTTATGTTGACTGTCAAATGCTCATAATATTTTAGTGTGGCAACACTTCAGCTGGCAGGGCACATTAGCTGATGGTGTGGACTGGACCAGGGTAACTTTAAAAGCCCCTTGCTGCCATGTGAAAACTGACTGTTTGATCAAGTCTTCACAGAGCTGTGGTCTTCAGATTGTTGCAAAGGTTGTTAATGAAGATTAATAGAGCCTGACATCCTTCATAAAATCAGAGGAATTAATGTTGAGGGGATATGTTCTTATTGACATGAACGCCTAAGTTCTGTCTTAAATTGGCATTGTGACATACTTGACATACTAAGAGCCAGTTCATATTGGCTCAGGTATCCAGAGGCCTTGGATGAACCCCTCTGAGCACCAGTGGAGCAGGCTGTGGGAGGTGGAGAATGAGTCTAACCTTTTTACCTCTGCAGAGTCACCTCCAAGAAATCTTTTCTTATTTCAAGTTACCTGCATGAACGAGAAGCAATAACAATTACACATGAGTCAGAATACACACAATGGCCAGAAGATAGTGTGTTTCTTTTTGTGAGGTGTGAGGATGGCAACAATAACATGGTGGAAAGACAAAAATAGTAAAAAAGAGTGTGTGATGTCCACATTGAAGCACAACCAGATTCAACAGTGTCACATTTTTTTAGGAAAGAGAGAGTGAAATTATTTATTGGTAGTTTGGGAGACATTGTTTGTATTCCTTTCTTTCCATGGATTTCGTTTTCATCAGTGATATTTGACTCTTGTATTATAAATTCTAATGTGATTTGGAGTTGTTGGTGGTTACACCTTCATTTTGAATGTAAAGAAACCCCTTATAGTCATTTTTAAGTTTAACTTTCTTATTTTGTCCTTTTTTATTATCTTCTGGGCCAATAGTATCACTGTTTTGCTATGATAGTTGACACATTTTTGTTTTATCATTTAGTTAGTCTAGTAGTGTATCAATGAGCTGGCACTGTTTGTGCTTGTGTTGTGTGTGTTTGGGGGGTACCTTAGTGTGTGTCTGTCAAACATCTGGTCGTCTATCTTCAGATTGCAGAGGTGTATCCTCATTTTTCAGATGTACACTATGAGCAGCCGACTCTACAGTATGATTAAATGTAACAATTTCTTCTCACACTTTTCAGGCTGAGGGAAATACTTGACTAATTGAAAAATCAGATACACATTTACTGTTTTACAATTTAAGCTCATTTAAGGCCCCTTAAATTGTTAGCTGATTATAAAAAAAAAGACGACAAAAAAAGACATGCTCGGAGTCATAGTAAATTCTTATAATGGTCTTTAAATGCTATATTTGTGTGTCCGTTAGTACTTTTATTATGCACTTTACTTTCATCTCTTTGTTTTGTCTCCCTGTTTTAATGTATTGTATGTATTTAATATAACTTTTTAAAATATCATATTTTCATGTTATGTTGTTTCTTTATGTTCCTTCTTTTTAAAATGTGGCATATCTCTGAACTAAATGGAGTAGATAAAAAAAATCCATAATTAATCAGTGTGGTCGTCTGACATGCTGTAGTTATAATTTAACATGTGTGTTTTGTTTCAGAGGTCTGCTTTACAGTTTAAACAGTGAACCATTTATGCAACAGCTTTGATTCAAAATAAAAGTCTGGAAACCTCTGTCACTAGTCTTTATTGGAGATTATGTTGTGAGTGGTTAGTAAAGACAAACTTTTGACATATGTTTGATAAATCTTTTTGACCCTTTTACAAATTCCCTCCTGATATTTTTAAGTGCAGCATTTTTAACGCTCCCTCTTTGCCTCCACTATTTACATTCTCATACACATGGACTTCAAACCTTCTGTACACAGTCATGATCAGCACCCTGTCCATTTTGTCATGTTAATATACATTTCATACAGGTCCCTTTGAAAGCTTGGAGCCAACAGTTTAGAGTAATGTTTACCATTGCTGCATTTCTATTTTTAGATGCAATGTTCTTATGTAATGCTCACTCTCACATTATGGACCACTGCTGTCTGCTCCACTTGGCTGAACTGTGCACTCCGTGTGTGTCTGTATATGTGCGTCTCGTAGCCTCGATGATAAAAATATGTTATTAAGAATAATATAAACATAAGAAATTATATATATAATAATTATAATAATATAAGAACAAATATTAATAATGGGAAAATGTTGTTTTCATTTTACACAAACAAAAAATATTTAGCGTCCTAAACGGGACTGCTCCGTAGACTGTTTTATCATTTAAATCCCTATTTTTGACAATTTAAGTAATGTCTTACAAAGAAAATCCCCAGGGTGAATGTGTTCATTGTTTTGAAGGATTTTTCATAATTGCAATAATTATGAATATGAATAATAATTAAATCTTATTATTGTATTGTGAGCTTTACACTTTTCTATGAACCTGAACGGACAGGGTAAATCATTTAATGTTTTAATATAATCTACAACTTTTCTTTGTCATTTGGGATTTTTCTTGTTGTAATTTCAAAGAAGATATTTTACCCACTTCTGGCATACTATTTTCAATATGCCAGTTTAAAACGTTTAATGCATGCTTTTAGTCATAGGGTGCAATATTTCAGAAAATCTAAAACCATAACATTTTACATAGTGAATCTTTCTCAACAGTTTTGGCAGCGGTGTGCTGCATTGGCACTACGATACAACAAAGACTGAAAGCTAAAAGTGCCAAATCATATTCTCATCTTTTTATATTTCTTACTATTTGTGTAAAACAAGGCTGACGAAAAACGACACTGTCCTATAACAGTAGGTGGTAGTAAGGCTCTGATTCCTTAGAACGTGTTTTGAAAAACAGGAACGCGAAGAAGTAAATCAACCAATCACAGGCCGCCCAGCGCGAATGCGGATTTCCGGCACGCGTTTGCACTTTGAGCACTTCTTGGCAAATCTAATCCGAGGTTTTAGGAGCAGTTGTAAGTGTTGTCAGACAGATTAGATTTAAGTGTGGGTGTTGGATAACAGTAAGGATGACATCCAGTGGAGAAGCCGTGTTTCGGGCCCTGGAGACGCCGCTGCTCTGCCTCGGTGCTCTGACCGCGGCCTGGCTGTCTGTGTGCTCCGTGTGCCGGCTGCTGTCCGGGATAAGGGTGTGGGTGCTGGGCAACGGGCGCCTCCTCTCACCGGCCAAACTGGGCAAATGGGCAGGTGAGAAAAGTTTTTCTCATGTTCAGGTTGTAAACTTTGATTAAATCATTTTTTTTATGTGGGTTTATGTACGTGCTCTTGCTACAAGCCCGATGTTGGTCCGTTCTTCCCAGCATTTAACTTGTTCCAACATTGCTGTAGAGAGCAGGCCGTTGAGCAATATGGCCTGCAAACTGCCTGAGTAACATATTTTACCAAATACATTGATTATGTCCATTATTACTTGTAAAATGCCTGTAGATTTTTTGTTGTGTTTCTGAAATGGTTAGATTTAATTCATTGTGAACCAGAGAATTATGTTTGTGAATGGTTCTGTTCAGTGATGTTATGGCTTTGAGAGTACGGTATTATTGAATAAATACATAAAAAGTTATAGTATGTGCATATATTTCAGTCAGACATATTCTTTCATGGGGTCATTTTATTCTTTGAACTCATCATCAGCAATTTGTGGAGCTCTGTGCTTTGGCAGTTTCACCTTTCTTGCATAATGTTTGTTCTTGTAATCCTCTCCTCGGCTCATACTTTTACATTATGTGGATTATTTTCCCTGCCAGTCAGTGGCACTGTTGACAAGGATTAATGAATGGTCAGCAAATTGTCATTGTGAGTAAACTGTAGTAGATCTTGTTGGTGGATTACATCTTGAGGGGATTATCAATTATGTCTGAAATATGCCCATATATCATGACTGACTGAACCTTGAAGTTTGAACAGACAACCAAGGTGGTTTAAATGTTGACCAGTCTGCTGTTCAAGGTTCACATCATAACACAAAAGAAGCTCAGAACCATCATACTATAGATTACAAGAAAAATAAAAATAAAAAATCAGCCTGTGTAGTCACATCAGTCTGCTATAAAGAAGCCAAAATTGTTGATGAAGTGAGCTGAAGCTTTGATCTTATTATGTGCACAGCCAGAAATGGAAAGGTTATTTTTGGATTACACATGCAAAATGATTCAGATTATGCAATGAGCCAAAGGAGCTTGTTATTCTTTCATTCACAAATTGTGTCTGACCGAGGGGGACTCAATTTAGAGGACAGGCTGATTATGTAACAGGACTGGAGCTATTCATGAATGAGTTGCACATTTTTCACACAGGATCATCAGGATTCTGGTTCACTGATGCCCACATGTCTTAGGGTTAGGTGTGTGTGAGAGGGAGGGAGGCTGTGAACAGAGACCCAATGCAGTGGTATTATAATAATTGTGATCCTGCCACCTTTAATTATTAATAATAAAGCTGCTGTATTACATTGTTATGATAATAAAGCTGTTTTATTATGAATAAGTTAATATGAAAATAACATTTATCTAAAAAGATAAACCACTTAAAAACTTACAGAAAATAATAGGGCTGTCATAAACGTGTTTGGAGGTCATATGGGGGAAAGAGAATACGTAACATATCAAACATGGATATGCAGAAGACAGCGCGTCCTTAAAAAAGTTCTTGTTTTTGTGAGCAACACAATCATGCACTAAACTGTAAAAGCTTTTTTTTGTAATGTTCTGACAGCAAAACAACTCATTCTTTAAACAACTAAAAATAAACTGCTCTATGTTCTCTTCATCATTGTGCCTGCAGACTCCCCCTGTCTCCCCCCTCCCTCCTTTCTGTGCTATTTTTAGCTGCCCCCAGGATCCCCCATGTTTGTGTTTGTCCCCCCACCCCCCAGAGGAGATTTGGCACCTTAGCATCATTTGTACGCAGCTGGGAAATGGATAGGTAGATTCACTGATCGTAAAACAGAAACTGGGACAATACTCATTTACAGTATATGAATAGTGTTGTTCTTAGTTAACAAACAGTTGTTTTATGTACTGCAGTATTATTTAAAACCTTTTTTACAAACACATTTTACGTTTATTTTTGCACTCCGGCATAAGCTTAGGATTAGTTCGACAATCGTAACGTTAGACAGACAGATGTAATTTGACATAACCAACCCTCTCCAAATCTTTTGTGCTCTCCTTGCCAAAATAATGTAAAATAAGACTAGTAACAATTAAAAACATAATGTGAAGATCAATTCACAAATTGCTCTATGATCTGTGCTCTGCAGTTTTGACAGGGACCTAATGTTAAGCCCTGACTCGACATCTCTTTAGCCAAATATGTGACGAATACTTGCTTTTGAAGAAGAGAGTTGCTAAAAATAGACCCCTGCTGTTTCTTTTTGTGCCATGCAGTTCCAGGGCATCCGCTCGCTCAACTCCCACTGATGACAGAGAAGACCTCACATACCCTCCCTCCCTCCCTCCCTCCCTCCCTCTCTATTTGTCACCTCAGCTGCCCTCCTTGTACCTCATCTTGTAGTATATTCGTCTATGTTCTGCCCTTTACCCTTGAGACTCAATGTGTTTCATTTAACTTAATCTTTTTTTTGTACTTGCTCGTGTTTCTTTACCTTCCAGGTATCACTCAGTTAACATTTTACCCTACTCTTGACATCTTCATCACTGGATTTCAGTGGCGATGATGTTCCTGTAGGAGTCGCTGTTTATCTACTCCTATATGTTGGCCTGCAACAAATGTGTTTCTATTAGTCCTCTGTCTTGATCCCTCACTAAGGTAAATAAAGTATATAGATAAATATATGTCAAGAGAAAAATATCCCTTGGCAAACATTTAAAAAATGTGCAAATATCTCAGAAAATATTTATAAAAAAAAAACAAAAAAAAACAGAATACATTTTCAAAAAGAGTTAGCTTTTGATTGTGAACATTGTGATTCGTCACTGAGCTAGAAGTATGACACCCATGTCCAAATACTTGTAACAATTTTTGCATCCAGGGCTCCTAATGATCCGAGACAACCAGGATGGGATTATTCAGGTCAAACCCTTTTTTGTGGCTGATCAATGCTTACTTACGATCACATATGTGCATGATGACAAAAGAATTGCACATTGGATTGGAGCTCTTTTTTTTGTCTCATACTTTTGACCATTCACCAGAGTTCATCATGTAAAAAAAAAACATATGCAATTTACTTGTGAGTGAGTTTAGAAGTGTATTTGCAGTGATACATTCTGTCTCATTATATTAATGGGATTTTCAATTTTGATTATGTAAAGCAGAAAACTTTTATCATGCCTATTTCCTTTCTAACCTTCCCTTTTTTCCCCTTTAGTTGTGACTGGAGCCACAGATGGGATTGGGAAAGCCTACGCAGAACAGGTAAGAGTCCCAGGCTGGAACCTTATTGATTCCTCACCTGCAACAGCAGGTCACAGTGAAACAAGATGCGTTTGGGCAAAGAGCCCTGTTTTCGGTTAATCACTTATGTTGCAGTGTGTTCTCTGTGCAACGTTTTGAAGAACATGAATAGCTGCCTGCTTTGTATTTGCAGCTTGCCCGCAGAGGTTTTTCAATTGTGCTGATCAGCCGCTCTCAGGAGAAGCTGGACGAAGTGTCCAAGGCAATCAGTGAGTTTTTTTCAATTTATGTAGTCATTCATTTGTGTTAACCATGCAGTTTAAATTCAGACAAATGCTGGCAGACATGGAACCTTTGTGGAAAGTGGAGATATGTTGTATTTTAATAAAAATCAATGTGAGATACAGTATGTAGCTCAATATTACAGTGTATTGTCCTATCTACTGAACTCATTCCTCATCTTGCAGTCTCGGGAAATCAACAGTACCTGTAGTCCAAAAGGCACAAGACAAATATAGTTTGTGTTAAGTATGACAGCAGCTTGACTGGAGTTCAATCTCAATGATACATGCAACAATAAAGCCTCATTTATCATCAACCTGAAATGTGTAATAGTCCAGCAAGGCTTAGTGACAAGCAACTAAATAATATTGCATTGAATTGCATGTGTCTCACAAGTGATCCTTCACTCAATGAAGATTCAGCAGGACCCTTATGCTTTTGGCTATGAGGCAGTAAATCCTCCTGCTGGAGCTGAAAGTGAATTTGTCCAGTTAAATGAAAGCTTTCTCTTGAGGCATATTCTCATTGATGAGGAGGGAATATGTCAGGGTTATACCATTTGTATCTGCCCTGCCTTTCAATTTCGAAGTGCCTATTAGTAATATCATCATTCATAAATGATTTGCTTTATTCAACCGACTATTGCTTTGTCCTGTATGTATATACGTATTAAACTGACTGTGCGTACTTGAACATACAGCCAGCAAATGTGGCGTGGAGACCAAAACGATTGCAGTCGACTTTAGTGCGACCGATATCTACTCCAAGATTGAAGAAGGACTTGCAGGGCTGGAGATTGGCGTATTGGGTAAGATTTCAGCAGGTCATGTCGCCTTTCATAAAATATAATCAAGTTACTCAGATGAAACTGAGACTTCATTTTAAACCAAGGTCATACAGAAACCATGAATGCAATATAATATTCTATGATAAATGTATGTTTTTCATATAATCAAGATGGGTTAATTTGCCCTTACATCTTCTGGCCTTTGCTGCCCTCCTTAGGTGGATATAGGAATACCACACATGCAATCTTAGTTTCATCAATCAGTTTGTCACATTTTGTTATATTGTAAATGTAACAGTGCTGTGTTTTTCCTTCTCTTGTTAACAGTGAACAATGTTGGAATGGCTTATTCCTACCCTGAATTCTTCCTCGATGTCCCAAATCTTGACACTGTAAGTTAAATGTTTATCACATTTTAATTGTTTTATGAATGTTGGGATAATTGTTTTTCTGGCATATAAAGAATCGACAACATTGAATCGTAAAGAATAAGAGCACATAGTGTCTCTTTGTCTTTCATACGTAGTTTTCTGTTTTCAGATTAAAATAACCTTCAGGTAAAATATAACCTTGGAAATGTGGCCAGCTGAATAAGGTTATATATGTTATTTTGATTAATAACCAGCTATCTAGCCTTCCTAAATGGTAAGATTGTAGTTGCAAAGTTCTGAGTGCATTAGTTTTCCGCTTGGATGTCAAATGTTTCATTTCTAAAAGAGAGAATGCAATTTTCATCCCAGTGGATAATATCGACCATGCAGTGTTTTTAACAAATGAATCACTTGCACTTGATATTTGAACATATAAAATAGTTGAAAATTATTCTTGTAAGTCAATGCACCAACAAGCACTGTCCCAAAACATTAATGTTTCTTTTTTTCTTGTCTTAGTTAATCGACACAATGGTCAACATTAACATCACATCAGTTTGCCAGGTGAGTGTCATTATTTTTAGAATTTTGATGAAATTAGTCAATCCAACTGATTATTTGCTCGACTATTTTGTGTTTTTGCCATATTTTGCTTGCACACATTCAAACTAACTAGCAAAACCACGTGTGAGTTTTGAGGGTTTGATGATGTATTGTCATCTTGGAGACCCCTGGCAGCAGAGATTATATAAACTAGAATGGTGCTTAGAGAGCACAAACTGTGAAAAATGGCTGGATATGCAGTTATTCAGCTCTGCTCCAAACTTAAATGGGTTCTTCCATAGGTCGTACCCCACTCTCATCAAAATGTCATGGAAATTAGTCTTGGTTTTGGCTAATCCAGCCCAGTCCAGGTATATACAATGCATACTCGTAGTCATGACCACCTAAAGGTGGCATGGCTTACTGTGACATCTGGGTTGCCTTGGACTAATAATGTCCGTGTTTTACACCTGCTGTCAGTGAGAACACAAGACAAAATGCACACTTACAATGTTGTCCTTCTAGAGTTATGAGGTACACAACCCAATTCCTAACTCCAGACCTTACCTTAAAATTAACCACATTCTACCCCTAACCCTTAAACAAGACGCCCTATGAGAATTGGCCTAAATGCCTTCACTATCATTGTCCAAAGATGGGGACCAAAGCATTGTCACATCCATCCCCCTCTCTGTGTTTGGCACCACCCTGAGCACCACCCACTCTCTTAATGCTTAATTTATGTCACTCAATATTTTTTTAAACCTCTACTATCATCATCATCCCCTCTCTAACTCTTTGTCCTCCTTCCCCAACCCCCTCTTCACACACAACCCACACACACGCACACAAGTTTACCAATGTGAATGCACTCCTCGACACTGGTTGACACATTAACAGACTGTCTCTGTTTCTTTGCCCCTCACAATGACATTGTGTTTTCCAGATGACGCGTCTTCTTTTACCCCAGATGGTAGAGAGGTAAGTTTGTCTGACTTCGGCAGCATTTTTTTTAATCTACTTTAGATGTCTGGGAATCGGTTATCACAACAGCACAAATGACAATACAACGAAATTACTCCAAATGATTGACTATTGTTAATTTTTTAAGTAGTTCTATATCATGAAGGATTTATATTGGCAGTATTGTTGTTTTGGGGAATTTAATTACACTGCGTCATCTTTTAACATGATAGTATATAAATGGCTTGAAGAAGCAAGCACAATTTGAACTGTGTTCAATAATTATGGGATTGATTTCAGGTTGAATAGCTTGTGCCTGTCTCTTCTGTCCTCATTTTCTTCTATCTTGTCAGTGTAAAACTGCATTTGTTTATATTTTCTATTCCCAGGAAGAAGGGGGCTATCCTCAACATCTCATCTGCCAGTGGGATGTATCCTGTTCCTCTTTACACTGTCTACTCTGCCTCCAAGGTAATTGAAATGCATGCTTGATGACCTTTTCTTTTAGTGTTAAATTAAGTTATTATCTAAAGACGCTTCATAAAGCGCCATAAATGTTTTTTGCCTATACCGCATACTGTGGTCCAAGAGCATCCATATTTATTCTCATGGCATGAATTATTCTGTGTATTCCACCTGCATGTACACTGAGGCAAAACTTAACTACCGTTGACTACAGATGTTAGTTTAACATTTATTAAAAGTGATAAAGTGACGGTTGATCTTATTTCATATTTTCTGTTTTAATTGTTGCATATAAACAAGTCGGTGACTAACTCATATCCTGAGGTAGTATACCAATTAAAGATGTTTATAGGAGCATGTGGCGTCATAATGTTTTACAACTGTCCCACGTGCGTTTGTTAGCTTACAAAGAGCCTGCTGTTCGTAGTTTCAGCTGATTCATTTGCTTGTGTCTTAATACTGGGTCATGTTTATCTACTAAATCCCAGATTCTGTAATGCAAGCGTAAAAGTGCATCTAAAATACATATAGGGCGAACCTCTAGTTTAATGCTCAATTTAATGATCACCTCAGTCCTTTACAATGGCAATTACCGTTAAATTACACCGCAGTCCCCTCCAAAACTATTAGAACAGCGAAGCCAATTCCTTTGTTTTCGCTTTACACAGGAAACATTTGGGTTTGACATCAAAAACAGATTATGACACAAGAGATCAGCTTCCATTTCCAGGTGTTGTGTACTGAACTTAGAAGATAGCACCTTTTGTTGGAACCCACCCATATTTTAAGTGAGCAAAATGATTGTAACATTTGACCGACAGGTGTTTTTGTCCTATTACATAGATTTTTCAAACAATAGATTGCACTGAATGTCTACTCTCTGTTTCATCTTCAGATGTTGCCTGTGCAGACTGCATTTATAGTTAAGACAAAAGCAAGCAATTTTAAAGCTGAGAGAAGCCATAGCCATAGCCAATACATGAATACTCTGAAACCGAAAGAAACGTCCAGTGTACTGAGCAAGAGGTGGAAAACATCAGCAGTTGATGTGGGAATCATTGTAATACCTTCCCCTACCGCCTTCAGCAGGAATGAAGGTATCATAATCCATTGTTTGCAGAAAACCAAATGCACAGAGGATACGCCAGAAGATGCAAACTACTCATTAGACATAAGAATAGGAAGGCCAGATTGGAATTTGCCAAAGAGTTCAGAGATGAGGCTCAACAGTTCTGGGACTATGTTTTGAGATCTATTGAGACAAAGATGAACCTTAACCAAAGTAATGGAAAGGGTAAAGTGTGGCGAAGGAAAGGATCCGCTCGATATCCCAAACAATGTTACTCTCCCAAAGATGTCGTTTCCCGTTACAAACCATGCAATCTTCTTCGTTTTTTTACCTTACGTAAATACCTGGAAAGAGTACAGCAAAAATGAAGGAATTGGCCTCAGTGTTCCAATATTCTTCGTAGGGGATGGGGGATGGAGTCCTTACTAGATTTTGCACAGCAGTTTTTCTTTATTTTCTTCCTTATTCTTTTGAGAATTGATATCAAATGGCTTTGTGATGTTTGGTTTGTATAGTCGTTGTGACAGCTTTAATTACCTGCCTGTGTTTTGGGTAGGCATTTGTGGACTTCTTTTCTCGGGGACTGCAAGCTGAGTACAAGAGCAAAGGCATCATCATTCAGGTAAATCAAAGACAAACTGCTACACCCCCATATGGCTTTGATACAGTTTGGTGTGTTATAACTATAGATAAACTTGTCATTTAAAAGGAAACTCCCTTAGTTGATTATTCACCAATCTGTGAATCTGCTCATTTTTTTTTTTTTAACTGTACGTTTCCTTCGTTTTTCCAGAGCGTTCTGCCATTTTTTGTTGCAACCAAGCTGAGTAAAATTCGACGGGCTACGCTGGACAAGCCCACTCCGGAGCGCTACGTTGCAGCCGAGCTCAACACTGTGGGACTACAGACCCAAACCAACGGTTACCTGCCCCATGCCATTATGGTAAGTCTGGCTATGTCATAACTTAAAGAGTGAGGTCATGCAATTCTTTATTGCCCTTTGATAATCACCAACAAATGGTAGTTTCTGCAAAGGTTAAATGTGATTATGTTAATCTATTTTATTTACACATGAAATGCACTTTGAGGCAATTAAAGGCAGGATTTCTCTATTCAATTTTATTATTGTATTCTAATATTACTAGTCTTGAGAAACATTTAATGTCTCAATAACTATTAATGTATCATGGAGACCAGCCACTAAATGTGAACCTCTTTGTTTTGTCATTTGAACACTAAACTGAACACTGAGATGGAGCGAAGATCTGCCAAATCAGCAGGTTGGAGCATAAATCACTCTGCAGGCCAGATGTTCAACTTCATGCTGTAGTTCATAATATGACTAGCCTGAATAATTAAAATGTATCTTGAATATCTGAATAGCAGTTTAAGATAGGGCAGCACAGCTGGAACATGTAGGCTGCAATTTCACTTGATACAAAAGCGCCTTACCGGCTCACCTACAGTCACTGAATTAATATTGTGTCAACAGTTAGTAAAGAGTCTGTCAAAAGGTAAACATTGTCTAAAATAATGGAGTAGGGTGCTTCACTACCTTGCAGCGTTAGATTCATCCTCATACTGTAATTAATCTGCAGAGACATAAGCGTCAGAAAATAGACTGAATCACAAATCTATATGCAATATATCAGGAGGTGTCTTCGCTTTAGCAAAGGGCACAGAGGCTTTTTTGCCTACCTCCACTTTCTTCATGTTGTATTGGATACTGTTGAACTGTGTGATCTGAATATCAATTATCACGTTTATCGATGTACGTACGGGTACAACACCATCCACCATGCAGTCAATAAATCCTACCTTTGCTGCCCAGTGCTGATGACGTAAACTCGGCACAGATCTACACTGCCATTGGTCCCTGTATTCCTCTACAGTAAGCCACCAACTGCAGACAAGTAGTGTCTGTTATGATTATCTGCTAATCCACTCAACTGTGCAGCACAGTGCTCTGCATTTCCCAGTAATAACCCATGGTTGAGCAGTATCCAATTTAGGCTGCAATAAAGTGGCACTCTGCAGCCCTGAGCATATTCAGAATCAATGTATTTGTGTCATCTTTGCTGTAATTAATTTGTATATACATTTTTCAGTTACATAATTAAGCAGTTAGTCAAAAAGTAGTAAAACTAAACTGAGATATGGAAACTAAGGGCAGGCTATAAAGAGACTTACAACAATATGAATAGAGGACCAAATTAAATCAATGCTGGACACCTTATTATATACAGAAGTTATTCAAAGTGTTTTACAAGCAAATGGAATTAAACCCAAATAAAATAATTTAAACTCCTTAGTTTTTAATATGGCTATAGTTTAAGTATAGCTCAGGCCATTATTCTGTCCATTACTTGAAGATTCAAGCATTTATTGTCAATTGGACAATTGAACATTTTAGAGCCTTTACTCAAATTTACAAAAATAATATTTTTTGGGAGCCAGTGCAAGGAAATATGAAACTTGTAAGGCATTAAAAGTGAATACTGACTATTCCTGTGGCACTAACACCTAACAAATATGTCCTATGATGTTGCACAATGTAAAACTACATGTTTTAATTGTGTAAAAATATACCTCAATTATGTCTTTCTAACTCAGAATATGTTCCCCATTCTAAAGTGAAGTTATGCTTGCAGCTAAAAACATGGTTGTATTATTCTAATTAACCGGCACAGGTTCCCTTTTTCTGAAGTTGCCTACTCTTCACACTTTGTATATATAGTGTAGCACACAACTATTAAAATTGACAGACCCTGATTGTGAGTGATGGGTTCCACCTGAAAAAGGCAGGTCTATTTAGATTGGGTCCAATACCATTTAACATTACATAAATAAGTTAGCTCACATAGAAATAAGTAAAACAAAACAATATATATTTTTAAAAAGTGTCAAAAAAAAGAAACATGACAGTACCAAGAAAGGGTAAAACTGTATTTTTTTATTTTTATTCGTTAACAAAGGCTATAGTCACCTGTCAACCATCAAGAAACTTTTTTTTCAACCCGGTTACAGGTGACCATACACAGAACATAAAAACTTTAGTGAGTTAGAAAAATCGCACACAGAGTATGTTGAAAAATCTCTTGGATGGTGGACTTACTCGCGTGGAAACCATTACATTACTCGTATGTAATGTTGTAACACATCAGGAAACAAAATTCAGTATGAGACCTGTGTGAAATGTAGATAGATATGGCTGATAGCAAGTTAAAATTGGCACTATTTTTATTTTGTGACTCCGTTGTACACAGCAAAAAGCTCTGTATGTTTAAACAAAAGAAGAAAGATGCAGGGAACAGTTTGGCTGTTAAAGATCATTAACGGTTTTATGCTTATTACATACAGTATATTTGAGCTACTCAAGAACTTGGTCCACCTGTATCAACTTAGATTTAACTGGTACTGTGAGTTGATACTGTATTTCTTTTTTGACAATTGTATTTATTTGATTGTTTTACTGGTTTCATAAATAAGAGATATTTCTATTTGTGCCAACTTTGTTATTGTAAGGTTAAGTGGTGACGGAAGATGTGCATCTTTTTTAAGGGGGAGCCGATCACTCAAAAATACAGTGTGTTAATTTCAGTAGTTGTGTGCAATAATGTAATTTACATAGTGTGAAGAGGAGGAATCTTCAGAATAGGGAACCTGTGCAGGTTATTTAGCGTGAACTTACTTAATTATTAGCTGTAAACATAACTTCACTTTAGAAGGGACCATAATTAGTCAGTAATATTCCATTCGTAATAATATTTAGCAAAGCATATTAAGGACACATCTTTTGTGCAACAACTTCCATAGTAACTAATGGCTTGGTCATGTACATTGAGGTTATGCAGAATGAGGCATGAATAAGTGTTTTATAATGAAAAATAAAGCCAATATACTTCTAATATGCATGCTGATTAACAGCTAGTTAATTGTGAATATGTGTACCAAATCTGAGGACTGTAAATCATTGTTTTTGGTGTTTTTTATTATTCTATTAGCAACGTTTTGAATGAGTTGTAACTGTCTGTTGGTCTCATTGTGGAGGCCCGTAACTGATCACCTGTGTCATTCCTGCGAGTTCCACCTAATGTGCAATCAGCTATTTTGAACGTTGTCATGGATATTAAAGGTTTGCATGAAATGATTGATTTGATAAAAATGACAATAATCTTACTCTTGAAGGGAAGATGAAAATGAGTTGTAAAGTTGCAGCAGCAGGTTTTACTATTGCTGGAAATATGCCTGAGAGTAATGAGCCACAATGAACAATATCCATTAAATCTATTGCCAACAAGTGTTAAAACACTTTGGTAGTAGCAAGAAAATCCTGCACTAAAGGACGTTTGAACACCAACATTTAATAATAATAATAATAATAATAATAATAATTATTATTATTATTCATAATTTGAACCGCTGGCTAATGCACAATAGTGTATATAAAGCTGATGTAAATGTGCCGCATAGATGGAGACAAGTTTACTTTATTTTACAACTGAAACTATAAAGTTGTTCCAAAAGCCGCGGAAGCCGTAGGGAGTATCTTTGTAGCTTAAAAAAAAGGGGGGGTAAAAGTGCTGAAATGGGAATTCTATTCTTTCTGCATGCAAAATATGCAACTACTGTAGCAATTTGTAAAACAGTGGCTGTAACTTCATTTGAGTTAAGAAGAGCATGTGCATTAAACAGAGCTGCAACTTCAGTTTTCTTTTGCACAAACCTGCTCGCGGCAGTTGTCGCTCCTGTGGATGGAAAATGAATAATCAATGCCCGTCTGTAGTTTGTAAATGCCACCAGCTGACCGTGCTGTGATTTTTCTCTCCAAAGGGCTGGGTGACTACGGCTCTGCTCCCTGCCAAGATCCTCAGCAGTTACATGATGGGGATGAGCCTGTCCCAGCGTGCACGGTACCTCAAGAAGCAGAAGCAAGGATAGATGGAGTGCAAGCAGCTGCGAGCAGCACACAGAGGGGGACCAGATGTTAACGACTCACCCAACCACCACCATCATCATCACCCTCGTGATCCCACGAAAAGGGAAAAGTGACGTGCCTCTCGGAGCAATCCGTTTCCCTTTCTCTTCCATTTCTTACTCATTGATGGTGTGAAGTGTCTTGACACAGTTGTGTTGACACACATTTAAACAACTGTGTGAAAAATATTGAACAAACCAGCGTTTTGTTTTTTTTTTGTTTACCAATCTTTAACAGAGAGCACTTGCATCGAAACTAAAACCAACTTTAAAAGCTTTCCATTTGCCTCCATAAACAGGGTAGTAAATAACAAAAGGGTGTAGTGAGTTTGTCGGAGGCCGTATGTTTGTGTGGATGTGTGAGCCTCATGTGTATGTGGACTAGCTTAAAAGCTTTTTTGTGTGACACTAGACAGTGGCACTTCACTTACTGTCAACACTTTCTAAAGCACTGTGTAAACAATGTGTTATCAGGATGATTTGGGTTATTTGTCAATTATTATTTAAATGTCGATGGTTTAGGTTGAAAACATCAGGACAAAATCTTTCCAGCTCTTATTTGATTATTTCATCTTAATATTGTCCCTGTAGTTCTGATTTGGGCGAAGGATGTGGTGACTATTTATATTGGTACATGTAGAGGGATAACCAGTATGGAGAGAGGTGTGTGGCAAAATATTAAACTGTGTTGTTTACATACTAAATTGATTTTCAAATTATTGCATGCAGCTGGCATTACTGTTTTGGCTAAAATGCTTTTACGATTTGTTTGATCCATTTATGGGTGGGTGGTGTGTCAAATCCACTTTAATCTCCAATCCTTTTTAGATAGATACTGTATTATTTGACTGTGCTGATAGATTTTACTAAAATGTTAAACCAAATAAATGGGCAGATGAGACAAACCAACAATATAATACCTTTGATCCATTCTTTTGAAGCCTTCATGTCTGTTGCGTATTGGTATAGTCTATTCATTTGTTTGGTTTTGTTTAATTAATCTCTAAACTGTGCTGCATTCACTCTAATTTAAGAATATACCATTAACATTTCATTCAATTCAATACTTTTTGTTATAGCTTTTTAGTAAACATTTCTCACAGCATTTTTCCAGAAGACTAAACACTTGGTAACAAAAGACAGAAAAAAAATAAACATTTTACCAGGAAGAACCAGAAATGGACTTATGGTGGGTGTCCATCTGCCTTGACTGGTTTGTGTGAGGAAATAAATGAGGGAGAGGAAGAGATAATTTGTATAAAAATGGTTTGTTAAAATGTCATGTGTTATTCACCAACACTTTTAAAACGCTCCTTATTTACCTGCATTTTGGGCTCATAACTTCCTTGAGGTAAATATTACCAGTAATACTCATTTTCAGTCATTTTCACAGTCTATACAAATTCAGACATGAGGCTTCTTCCTCATGTCTGCCTTCTCCCTTCCAAGCATCACCATCCAGTTCCCATGCCAACAGTTTCTGAGAGATTATTCCGGGGCTCAGGTATGGAAGCTGCGGAAATGTGTCATCACTGAGGATGTGGGAGGGAAGAGGAGCTATGTGTGTGGTGGGATGCCCAAAGGGAGAAACCAGTGGGATGCAGAGATGTATATAAGGAGCTCCGTGGTGCTTAAGTCCACTGCTCGCTCAGCCTGTGATTCCACAGTGTGGAGCGTGTGTGGAAAAAGAGGATCTTTCAAATCACCTCTCATCAAGCAGAACCCTCACGACTCAACTAACAATCTTTTTCCTTTTTGCATTATTTGTTTTGAAGCGTCGGGGCAGCTTATCAGATTGAGCAAATTGAGCATTTTTTTTCCAAACAAGACGTTTACATCCTACACCTGCTGTCACATCTTTTCTGTCCGTCATCCTCACATTTGGGCCACCATCCATCATGGCGACCAGCATGGACACGTTCCCTGCCCATCTGCTCCCTTTGGTAATGGAGGAGTTCCCCCAGTCCCTGGCCACAGCTTGTGTCTGCAGAGCTGGACAACGCGAACCACGCCTTCGCTGCGTGCAGTGTGGCATCATCGTGGAGGAGGAAGAGGGCTGCTCTAGCCTGGAGGAGGACCAAGCGCAGCGTTCCTTCCTGCAGACCGTAGAGAGCCTGAGGAGGAGCACAAGATGAAGTCCTACGATGACTCTTATATGTTTAACGTCTGGCTTTTCTTGCAACCCCTCCAAAAGGTGTCCACAGCTATAAGGATTAGTAGAATAATGCTGACTTCTAGCCTATGTGGGTGGTGATATTTTGGTACCGTCATGGTGGGGTACAATATATGGTGATGCATGAGACTGCACTGAGTCAAGATGCTAAGAACTGTGATGGAGCGTATAGTAAAATACGGTTGGCAATCGACTCAAAAATCTAAATGGGATTGTAAAGTGCTATCCAAAAACGTCATAGTATAGGAAAAAGTGACAAATTGCCAACTTTCTTTTACTTGACAGTTTTGAAAGTAGAATTTTACAAAATGGGATTAACAAATGTTAAAAAAAAAAGAGATAATATGTCTTCCAAAAATGTCATAGTATAAAAAAAAGTGGTTAAGTGTTGAACCTGGTACTAGAACACAATTTGACAAAACATGTGACGCATGCAAACTATTTTAAACTTGTCAGTTAATGTTTGGGGAACAGTTTGTTTGAATATAGCCCACCTTGTGCAGTAACTTAGTTACTTTCTTAGTACTTTAGTACTTTGTAATGACACATTTGTAAAAACTGGGTAATAACAAAAATGTAACAACACACAAGGAATAACTGTAATAACACACATGTAACACATGTATAGTACCGCACAATATCAAAGTTGTAATAACTGTGTACTATCAACATTGTAATAACACAAATGTAATAACATTATAATAACACATTTGTAAAACAACTATTTAATAATAACCATGTAATAACAACTGTTTAATAACAACTGTGTAATAACCCATAGGAGTTGCATATGTGTAAAGTCAATAACCAGGGGTACACAGGTACGCATGCCTGTCAAAAATCCAGAATGCGTACAGTCAACACACACAAGGGAGCATTGCATCACAACCCCTGTCAACACACAAGGTAATAACCCATGGTAATTGCACATGTGTAATAACTATGGCTGTCAATTAACGTGATTAAAAAAATTGCCCCCTGTACTGCATACCTCACTGACTGAATACTGTAGGTGTCAGATTTTTATATTTTTGGACAACAAACTATACTATGACGGAATTGGCAAAATTTTGGACAACATAAAAATATAAAAAAAAAAAAAACATATTTTTTTTCAAATCTCGCATTGCAGACGTTGCTAAGCATGTTTCAAGTGTTTCATAAAATGTTGCCTTTTTTGAATTTTTTGGATTACATACTATACTAAGACACTTTTCCCTTTTTTTCACCTCTACCATATATTTCCGCATTGCTGACAATGCTATGCATGTTTCAAGTGTTTTTCAAATGTTTGACTTTTTTGAAATTTTTGGACAACATACTATAACTATGACTTTTTCACTTTTTTTTTTACCCAGGCGTATATTGTCATTCGCATTGTCAACGTAGCTATGCATGTTTTAAGTGTTTTTATTTTTTAACAAAAAATGGAAGACAAACTATGAAGTTTTTCCAAAAATTTGGGACTTCTTTCACTTTTGTCCACCTCATACCGCATTGCTGACGTTGCTATGCGTGTTTCAACTGTTTTAAAAATGTTGACTTTTTTGACGACACATATTTTGGATGACATACTATATTATGACGTTTTTCACTTTTTACACATGTTTTTCACTACTACCATATATTTTCACATTGCTGCCATGCGTGTTTCAAGTGTTTTTAAATTGTTTCACTTTTTTACATTTTTGGACGAAATACTATACTATGGCGTTTTTCACCTTTTTTTCTACCTCTACCATGTATCTTTGCATAGTTGACGTTCCTATGCATGTTTCTTATGTTTTTAAGATCTTTCAACTTTTTTGACATTTTTCGGACGACATACTACACTATGAAATATTTTGTCAAATTTCTGACGACATACTATACGATGAAGTTTTTCACATTTTACAATTTTTTTTCACCTCTACCATATATTTTCGCATTGCTGATGTTGCTATGCTTGTTTCAAGTGCTTTATTATTATTTTTTAATGTTTGACATTTTTTTTACATAATATACCGTGAAGTTTTTTTTTCCAATTTTTGACTTGTTACTATACGTTTTTTCTCTTAAAAAAAAAATATCATGTTTTCGCATTGCTGACGTTGCTATCCATGTTGCAAGAGTTTTTATTTTTTTTTATGTTTTTGGACGACATATTATAACATTACGTTTTTTTTTCAAATCTTGGACAACTTCCTATACTATGACAATTTTCCCATTTGTTTTCACCTCAACCATATATTTTCGCATTGCAGACATAGTACATAGACATGTATTTTTCAAAAGTTTTTCAAAAGTTCGACTTTTCTCAAGTGTTTTTATGTATTTTTTGAATTTTTGACATTTGGGAACGACTATACTACAATGTTATTCACTTTTTTTCACCTCTACCGTATATTTTCGCTTTGCTGACGTTGCTATGCATGTTTCAACAGTTTATTGACAGACTCAAGAAGTTTTTTGTCAAATTTTGGACCACATACTGTACCTTTACCCTATTTTTCCACTGTTGATGTGCTATGGATGTTTGAAGCGTTTTCAAAATTCTTTTTTTTTTACCTTTTTGAACAATACACTAAACAATTATGTTTTTCTCTTTTTTTCACTTTTTTTCCACCCCTTCCATATATTTTTGCATTGCTGACATCGCAATGCATGTTTCTAGTGTTTTACAATTTTTTCAACACATTGACAATTTTGGAGTACTATAATATGATGTTTTTTTCACTTCTTTTCAGCTCTGATATATAAATAGAGCATTTCTGACGTTGCTATGCATGTTTGAAGTTTTTTTTAAATGTTTGACTTTATTAACATTTTTGGACGACATATGATACTATGGCGTTTTTCTTTTTGTTAAATTTTGGACGACATACCTTTACCCTATTTTTGCATTGTTGATGTGCTATGCATGTTTGAAGTGTTTTCAAAATTATTTTTTTTTTTTACATTTTTGGACAATACACTATACAATGATGTTTTTCTCTTTTTTCACTTTTTTCCACCCCTTCCATATATTTTTGCATTGCTGAATGTTTGACTTTATTAACATTTTTGGACGACATATGATACTATGGCGTTTTTCTTTTTGTAAAATTTTGGACGACATACAGTACTATGACGTTTTTTGTAAATTTTTTGAGGAAATACAGTACCAGTAACGGGTGTGTTTGGCTGGCGTATGCTTGCCCATTAACTTTTTAAGTCTGTAAAAAACAAGAAAAACTTGGGACATACAGGCTCTTCCACAAACGTGTATCCCAATACTCCTCTCAGAAAGCAAAGCGCAAAAGGACTTTTAATTGGTATCTTGGAAACAATTATACTGTTTTTACATCATACCACAAAGGATAAATTACACAAACATTCAAATGCAGTTGACTGTACATTAAAACTGAGCAAAATCACAATTGTTTATTTTTAAGTATGTACCTGTACATCAATAAAAACACATAAAAAAGTGTGACGTGCAGTCTCTCCCACAGACATGTCTAACCATATTACAGTTAGAAATACACACAAGACACCATGCTGCACTGCAGTGTATCCACTACAGCTGATAAAAATGCGTTCACAACCCTTCTCTGTCTAATGGATAACTACAGCTCTTTCACAAACGTTAGCATCTGAAAACGTCATTTAATTGTTCGTATATCAAAATATGCGTTTTAAGGAGAACATAAAAAAATACTTACCTCCTCTCAGGAAGTAAAGCACAAACTCAGAGGAGCGCCACGGCGCTGACGTCACACAGCCGCGACTACTTAAGGGGACAGTACACTAAAGACACTGAGTTACAGAATACAACTAAATCTTAAAATAATTAATATGAAAACATTTATTTAATATTAACCGGGATTTGGTCAATGTCTTACTACAAATATATGAATATATTGAATATGACTAAACCAAGGTATGAACTCTAATAGAGAAGGCATCATCATTTATTCATTGCTTGGGTAAAATAATAAAATGTTGATAACTTAAACACTCTTCACACATTATGTTTTCCTTTATTTATTTGTGTATTGGGTTTTTTTCAGGCTATACATCGGCTTGTAGAAAAATCCATTATAATATTTCTGACTTTCCATGTGGTGGCACTATTGACACACTTTATTTTTAGATAAATCGCACAAAGTAATGCTGCACAACAGTAGCCTCCCCATCGAGTCCAGCCTACATGCATATAAACACGTGCAATTCAGAAACCACCCCTGTTATTTCTGATACAATTCAACCATGAATCAAATTAGATTTATCTTTGATTGTTTCATACAAATCAACATGAATCATAAGGCCACAAGACCGGAACACATTAATCCTCCAGGTATTATGTGTTTCTCTCCTTGAGCCTTATAGTAAGAAAAAAAAAACATTTCACCCTCATATTTAAACAAGAAGAAATCAGTCCTCTCACGACCAATTAAATCCCACCATGTTTGCTTCTTAAATAGGTAAGGTACAAAACAAAGAAACAAATATGAAACCATCATTGAAGAGTGAATGAGCAGTGTTGCTTGAATTGAAATAAATATTTTGAAATACCATCTGCTGATGCCTGCTCCAAAAGTGAACTCAATCACAGATCCTGTGTGCCAAAATATCTGCTTCTCTGTGGGAACCCTTCAAAAATGTGTATTAACCACAACAACGGTGTCTCCTCTGATTCCTTAGTTAAATCAGTGATCAATAGTGGTTTTTACGTCAGACAATGTTTTCCATTTTCCAAAGCTTGGCTCACTCAGACTTGGGTCCACAACCATTTTGTTTGAACAAACAAGAATTTAATTGATAAATAAACCTACTTTATGTTTTTATACGTTTTTTGCTCAAAAAGTCTACATGGTAAAAGTTAGTGATGTAGACTCCTCATTTTAAGTCAGATAGAAGTAGTATGAATCTTGCTGCCCTGGTATATTTTACCCATGCTAAATACCCATCTCTGCACCAGTATATCTTTGTCATGCAGTATGTGCCTGTTGGAGTCTATCTTTGGGCAGACTATCAAACCTAGACTGACATCTATAGGCAATGTACAATTTACTGGCCTGTATGTCATTGGACTGTGGGAGGTGGAAGCCAGAGAGCAGAACATGCAAATGTTATACAGTGGCAGCTTCAACACAAGACATTCTTGTTTGGAGGCTTAATGTCCTAAAATGTCCTTCTACCCTAAATTTCAATTCCACATGCAGACACACACACACTGTTAACTGGAAACAAACACACGTCCACTACAAGCTGCAGAACATAAACAGATTAATATACTGTATTTATCGAAGTGTGACCTTTGCCTCTGTGTTACAATAGGCAACTATCCATATAAATTAGTCCCCCATGTAAAACGTCACTGTACTTAAAAATAGAGTAAGAATAAGAAAAATAAATAAATAATAATAATCAATAACTTGATTGAAAAGTCAAATAAAAATTATTGGATTACCAAATATTTCATGGTTGTATTCTTTTCAATGTGATATTTACATGACTTTTACAACTCTTGGGCTCAGAAAAGGTTACGAACTTTGAATTATTATCTATTAAACAAATAGCCTGTTAAAAGTGATTAGCGAAACAATTATTTTCATTTTACGCAATATTGTGATCTTCATTATTATATTATATATTTGTTTTAATAATTGTGCAATGGAGAAGATAGTCAGTACAATAGGTGCAACATACTCTGCATCAACCAATGCAGTAATCTGTGTTATTACTGTGTTTGAAAAACACAGTAATAATCTGTGTCACAGTTTAAAAAACAAGACAACCTAATAATCATGTCTGTGTCACTCACACTCACCTGTTTCATCATGAGATATTACTGAATACTTCAAACTCAGGAGGAGTTATCATATCCCACTGTGCGCAGTATGGAAATCTTGCCAATAAATGTTTATCCTTCTGATCTTAAGCCTTTGTGTAAACAAAATACATTTATCCATTTTATTTTCCTTTCGTACACACTCCTTTTGTAATGTCTAACAACTGTATAACGCTCTCATACTGACCTCAATATTGAAGTTATTAGACTTCTTCAATTTTTTTCATGGCAGCCATTTTGACATTAGGCAGGTCAAAATGGCAGCTGTTGGTTTTTATATTCATCGTTTTTAATTAATTAAAGGTTTAGCAGGGTGTTTTTTTTAATCAGAAATAAATAAACACATTTGGGTTTCAGTGTTTTCCCATTTCAGACTGTTATCAAGAACCAACTTACAAATAAAACAAACTGTAATATCCAGACTTGATCAACTGAGATAAACTACAGACTGGTAGACTTTTTAAAACACACTCTCCATTTGATGAAATCTATCTGATTAACAACACACAGTTTGGTTGTACAGCCCAATTTTTTCATACCTTTACTTTCCTTCAGCATTTTCCTAACTGCATTAGTATAAGCCAGTCACACATTTCTGCACAGTTTACTGCTGATTTATAAGTGGTTAAAATATGAACAATAAATACTGACCGGAAAATGCTCAAAATGTGTATATTTGCCTACAGCAAAATGTTTTTCTTCAGAAGGTTTGCAATTTGCTAAGTATAGACATTTGGAGTCTTTTATTGAGACAAATATTATTTTGGCCTTGGGGATGTAAATATTATTGTTGCTTTGTCTTATTTACATAAAAAGATCTGCTTCTTAGGAAACTGAGCATGCTTTTGTCACAAACTAATGGGATTGTCACATTCATTATTTTTGCCCACACTTCACATTTGGTGACCAGCAGAATTATTAAAACTCACTTAGTTTTAGTCCAAGTGAAAATGTCTGCTATTCTTCATTGCATAATAACATCCTAACTGATAAGCTGCTCTTGTAAATATTTTGCTGATGCTTCACTCATTGTGACTCTCTTTTTCCCTGTGTGATGTCTTCTGCTTATCTTCTGCTTACCACAATTTGAGCTGTGATTTAAGTATGTATAGGATCACATGTATGTATATTATCAGCAGGCAATTATCACCTGTGAAGCTGAAAATGATGCTATAATTATGCTGCTGAATATTTATCCATCTCACAAAGATGTTTATTCCCCCTGTGGTCTCAGGTGCCCATCTTGGGAATGACCACATGGTGGTTTGTGCCACAAGCCATTGTACCAACTCTACTGTAACACCGCTGCGATAACTTGTTGCTGCCAATGCGGTTCTCAAGGAGCAGTGCTGAAGCCCCAACTTCACCCCATCTTCCATCTGCAGGCCAGTAGGAGTCTTTGTCCCCGTTTGTCACTCCCTCAGTTGCTGCTGTGCTGAGATTGCAGTTTTCTCGAGGGAATTTATTCATTCTCACACACTGTATAGTTCTGTGTATTGTTGCCTTGTGGCGACGGAGAGCCTTCAATGAATAAAAACAAATAGACACTATGAATTATTGGCTATATGAGCACCAATACTCCTGATTACCCCACCACAGTCCGCTCACTGAGCACATGTAGAACATGATTGGACTTGCCCTTCCATTTCACTCGCCACGCTGCACCACGCTGCCACGTTGGCTGGTTCATTTAATTCGGGCATGGCATGCTATTAAGGGGTTATTTGTATTATTTACCACTTCTAATTTCCAAGGCTCAGCCATATTGACAGGGCCATTCAAGACTTAATTGAGTGTGAAGATTGAGAGGAATTAATGTCTGCTGGACTGGGAGCTGAATGCGTGTTTTCAGTGGGGCCTCGGCCACCGCAAGGACAAGAGTCTGAGCAGGATTTGTATGTTAAAGGTTGACTTAGCAAAGTCAATAAATGAGCTACTCTGTGGGACTTTGTCCGACCAAAAGCAATCAGCCATTCTTTTTTTGTTCGAAGAGAGAGGCAAGCAATCTAATTTGACTGTAAGGCTTGTACGTGGAACAACAAAAAAACTAAAGGGGACTTCATTTAGAAAGGAATATAATTTTTATCAATGCTCCAGACAAAGAAACATTTCTTTGTGGTCAGATATTGCCAGTTATCCATTTCCTGATCCGTTAGAAGATAGTCCCATGTAATGTATCTTTTATTTTATTTATTGATAGTATTGCTTTTTAAAATACCAGCAATTCAACATTTTGTTATGACTTCCTCTTGAAGAAATATTGGAGCAGCTTCCAAGTGCCTTGTTATTTGTTTATACGGTGGAGTCTGATGACACATTTGTAAGTGGTCTCAAACTTGTGACTTGACTCCAAAAGTTATGTAGACAAAACACAGACTCAGAAGGAAAACTGGGAACAACATTTTATTTTCATGGAGCCTTTAATTATCCGGAAGAGCAGTTGCTTTAAAACGGTTATTGACTGTTTTCTTACGAATACCTCATTATCGTGAGTTCAGTATACTGCATGCCATCCTCAGTTTGGCTGAGAGAACAGAAGTAGTTGAGGAAGAAAGTTTTAAGGAAGTGACACGGCTGAGCAGTGACAACAAATATTTGACATATTTACACAGGGATGGGTTTGGGTTCTAATAGCTGGTTCCCACTTTGATGTGGTAACAGTTCAGCAAAATGTCCTGATTTGCTGCATCTTCTGGTTTAATAAGAAAAAAAATTGAATTGGAATTTGGAGCTCTCTAGTACGTGTGTGTCAGGACCTCCAATGTTGAAGGACATTTCTGAGGTAGTAAGAATGCTGTTTACCTGCTCAAGTTGCCTTTGATCTTATTGAATGTAATACTTGGCACATATTCAGTCAACCAAACTATATAAAGCAAATGAAAATCGAATAATATTACAAATAGCTGAAAGGAGATAACACAACAAATGTGGTAGAGAAAGGAAATAAGAATAAATCCACAAATGAAATCATTTGAACATTTCAGGGAAAATTTAATTAAACTTAAACAAATTAAACTTTAGAGACTCAAAAAAGCATTTAACTTCATGTAGAAATAACTATGATATTTTGCGAAAAATACGTGAATTTAAATGTTTCCTTGATTCGCTGATCAATGTAGATCTTGTACGTTTTTTGACATCGTTTTCAAGGTTTTTTAATACAATATATATAATACAAAAGTTGGCAATCAAATCATATTTTATTGTTTTGCCTGCTCTGTGTAACACCTAGGCCTCCTCCTCAGCAAAAAGTACCATCTCTGTGCCAGGGGGATTACATGAACATGTTGGTTATATCCTTTATTGTAAAATTACAGTCTGGATATGCAAACAGTACATTTTCTTTAAACAAATCACACACAAGACATAAAAAAGATACAAAAGCTGGTGTCTTTTGAATTTACGTAACATGAAAAGGTGCTACAAGTGCCATTTTATTAGCCTTAATCATTTGCCTTCGGGACACTTAGGCTGCGTTCTCTGGACAATTTGACCTGCAAAAAAAAATGAAAAAACATATTAGTTCTCATTGCACGGTAAAACAAGACAGAAATATGTATATGATCTTTCTGTGATGTTTGTGATCCGCAACTGCAAAAACAGTGTTTTTCTTGCAGTTTAAAGTTGAGATTAATTAGGATAGTGCAGCCCTCAAAAACATGCTGCTGCTGTGCTGTTGTGAAAAAATATGTTGCATTCAGGTTGCATTACAAATAACACGAAAGGCATTGTGGTTTTGACATGTCAGTGGACTTAATAGCTGAATCTTCGTGGGACGTTGGCGAACACAAAACGTGCTACCCGTGGCACAGATGACAAAAGTGGTCAGTGGCCTGGACATGCGTGCAATTTGACTTTATTAAAGCTATTGGTGTTAAAAAAATAGCTAAAATGTTGTAACTATTATCAAATAAACACAGGGCCAGTATTTCCGATTACGATACCAATTCGGATACTCTTTTTTTTTAATCAGAAAAGCAGCTAATCTACTTTCATGAAGGGGAAAGCAGTGTGATATAATTTATGAAGTGAATGCATCAATAATATGCAAATTGGGTGCGCTGCTCCCATGTGTGCTCACGTAAGCAAAGGCGAAATATACATTAATTTCATTCAACTAATGTTACACAGGGTCCGATCTGGAGTCCTTTGCAGTTTGGTCCGCATCCGCAGAGTTTGAGAAGCCCTGGTCTTGCAGGAGGGTGTCAAAATCGGCTGGTTAAGTTACTAAGTGCTGATTTCTGAATCGGGAACAGATGAGTAACTGGATGGCGAAGAGTCAGGTGACTGAAAGGCAGCAGGATGTATGTGTACATGTTACAGGGACATATAGTATACTAAACATAAGCCCGTTGTCATGATTGCAATGGCCACATATAGATATTCTTTTTGTCTACTTGCCAAACTGATATGAATCAGTCAACATGTAGAAGCTGTACACCAGGCAAGATATTGAAGATGTCCTATTTAGTAATTATCATTTGAATGTATCTCTATTTTAGAAAAGCAATACATGGTGACAGTGATGAGCAGCACATAGTTGATGCTTATATTTATCTTGGAGTTATTTATCAAATCTTTCAAAAATATCCCTTTTCTTTGGACAACGCTATTGATAGTGTTATTTGTTTTCATGGATTGGAAAACATTATGCCCACTTTTCCCCCCAGCATGTCTTCAGTCTTTTCATTGTTTTTTCTTAAGTTGCTAAACGTCTCTTTTTGTCTCCACGACAGCCATCTTTTGATCAGCGATGTGCATCTGTAGAACTGTGCTTCAGGGAGATGAGAAAAATACCTCGAAATAAAATCTATTGATGGTGCGTTTGTACTAGTGCAGTAAACAAACTATAATACCATTCAAATGGCTCTCTGGCTCGCTAGGTTAGTCTAGGCAGGGGGCCTTTGTGATGATGGACAAAAGATACAGCTTTGTTTTATCTCTAATTTGCACTCCTCTTAAATGTTTCTGTTACAAATTACCCTTTATGCAGTTCAACTAGGAAAACTAAATGTAACCATTTGATGCCCCACATCAACTCTTCACAGAACACAGCCATTGAGTCTTTTTTCCATTTTCCATACCTGGGAATACTTTACAGAATAGAGACAGTTGGCGCATCTATCTCCATGTTAATCAAATAGCAGCATGCTCTGAAAAGTTTAGCCTGCAGGGGAATATAAACACCCAGGATCCCGAGTAGAGAACTAAAAACCTGTGCATTTAAAGCAGTGTCCTCAAAAAACTCCCAGTTGCAGACATTTTTTTGCTGGAGAGAATTTATTCCATTGCGACATGGCATAAGGCATGGTTTATTTAATAAAGTGGACTTTTGCATTAGATTAGATGACTAATTTGAAAGATGCTGCACTGGCACAGCCTTAGCAGTGTCATTTAGCATGAATTACAATGCAGAGATGTTGACAAAAGCCATTTTGCAAGGTCACTTGTCAAAAAGGATTTAAAGGAAAACTCAAAGTGATTGATTGACCTCGCGGATTAGGTAGAGTGTGTGAGAGCGAGACGCCAACATAGCTCTCTGCTGTCAAACATTCAAAAATATGCAGAACTGCAAAGTTTAGTTGATAATCTATTACATATTCAGTTTTTCTGTCGATCTTCGAAGAGGTTATAATTTGAGTTTTCTCTATGTGAATCAAACATATAATTTGACATATTCACTGATCAAAATAATCGCCAGATGAATGATATATGAAATTAATAAAGTTTTGCTTTACATGTACAATTTCTTTAGTATAGTAGTAAGTATAAAGTTTGCATACAATAGATAAAAAAAAGCAGTTGCAAGCCTGAAATAAAAGAAGGAAGAATCAATCCGATCAGGCTGATTTGTGCTATGTGGTCTGCCGGGGAAGGAGTGGGGGGCACAACTTTAGCCAGTAAATTAAGCTGATTCTACTTACTCTTGGTTCTTCCTACACTCAGATAACTCTTTTTTATTCCAGTTTGTCCCTGGCACTTCTCTCACTTGCCCCCCATCCATTTTAGACATGCATTGGCACCATTCATCAAGGGCACTGTAAGCATTCATCAGATGACCAATTATTCCTCCTCTCTCCCACTCCTGTCCTTCTCATTTGATTTCTATCAGTGGGGTCTTGTTCTCTTTCTCCCTGCCCCCCTTAATTAACCTCCAAGAGGAAGTTGTGATGATGAAGCAAGGAGAGAAGAGATTCCAATTGGGTGCACAGCTAACTCTTCAGAGACACACTTTTTCATTCCTAATTTGTCCTTTCAAGGCCACACTAGAAGTTTCCATTTAACCCTCTTCCAATGGCAGAGATGTAAGAATCTGTTATATGTCACTGTAGTTGTAAAACCCATCTGATATGGTACAAAACTGGGAAGCACCTTTTGATACATATGTGGATCTATAATGTAGATATGTTATTATTTGAATTATAATATAATTTAATATAACCTGCTTCTGTGGAGAAAATCAGTGGCCGTGGTAAGGCTAGGTAAGCATCACCAGTTCTGTTCAAACAGCCAGAGTTTACAATGACAGCTGGATTAACAGAGGAGAGTCAATCTGTAGTATTAATGCAGAGCAGAGGCAACCAGAGACTATGTGAACAAATGAACAGTGTCTCTTTTGTTGGCTTTGCAATAGATGAAAATCCCGGTACTGATGACATCTGGATACAACCAAACACATGGCAATAAAAAAAAAAAAAGCATTATACACTATAAGATGCAAGCATTAGGAACAAGCAAAAACTGGACCGAAATACTTTTCAGATTCTGTGGACATAACTTGTCGGTCAAAAAAAAGATTAAAACTAAATCAGATAAAGGTGCCTATTTTAACGCTAGTATGTTTAATTTTAAATAAAATACAAAGCCAAATGAATTAGAAACTAGATCCACATCCACTCTTAAAACTACAGTAGACAACATAATTAATGAATTGATTGATAAAACCTGTATATTATATATTTTTATTCATAATGAAAATAATTCTTAGTTGATATATGAAATGATAATAATCACACCCAAGAGGTTGTATTTTCAAAGTCCAATGTCTGGTGACTACAGACTAAGACTAAACTTTCAAAATACAAAATCACTCCTGCCGTCTATCCAAGAATCTTCATCATTATTTGAGTGTTTATAGTACTTCAGAATATCCCTCATTTTGATGACTCCTTCTACAATATACTGCATGGATCATACGGTGAACTTATAAACTTTTAAATCATTAAAGAAATGGGTGATCGCAATCTCTGGGGGCGACAAACTGATAAGTGGATTGATTGACAGATCAGGGGATGTTGCTATGCGGCATAATTTATCTCCATACGGCTGCTATGGAGTTCACACTGAGGGAAGATAATGTCATTTTGCACCTAATAAGCTAATGGATCCCAAATCCATTTTTTTTCATATCAGCTGAACACCATTACCCTAATGGCAATACACACTGGGGATGGAGAGAATGGCAGTGAATGTTATTTGAGTTTAAATCCACTTTAATCTCAAACATGTGGGGAACGGATTATGACAGGGGAAGTGATGGCTGCAGTATTGCCTCCTCTGTTAGCTGTGACTTCCTCAAAGGGATTAGAATATATTTGCTGGACTTAAAGCAATAAATAGTTGAGTAAAGGCAAGACTATATCTTATTTACTATTACGATGGTATATTTTGTGTCCAGACCATTTGTTTATTTAAACTAAATATTGTGAAAACACAGATAAGGTTGGGTTGATGTGTTCACCATTGTAGTGGGGTGGTGTAAAAAACTGGCACGCGTTATGGCAGAAGTAATAGTATTTGTTAAGTAGTTGTGAACAGACTGATACATTGAGTATGTGAGCTCAATATACACACCTTTCTCTTTCCCGTGTCAAAGTACTGCATGCCATTCAACCAATCATGCGTAATGACAGACAACGATCATCATTCCCCAGGCTCTCTGTCGACACAGCATGGATGAGAGTGTGCAAACAGCAGAAATGACTTACAGTAATAAACATTGTATTTGGATTAATTTCAACAACATAAAAAACCCATTGGCAGAATATAAATCTGTCTTTTTTTGCATTTACATAAATTATAAATATGTAATAATAGTGTTTGATATTACTAATATGCACTAATATTGTTTTTATCCCAAATATGATGCAAAATAATGGTATTCTGGAAATAATACGATTTTGTATAACATCACTAAATAATGCACAATAATAGTGCACTCATACCAATCATAGGTTATAATGTTGCTAAATGTGGGGGTATTATTAAAGGCAGAAATGGTAATAATTACTAACAGTTCTTATCGGTGAGCTGGGCCAAATGCTCTGGCTCACTGAAAAGTGCCAGAATGACCATCTCTATATGGCAGTGACTTCATGAGGCACCTGTGGAGCCTGGTGTTAAAGTTGCACATTTGGTAAGGGCATATATAGATTTGGATTGATTTATTAAAAATAAAAAGTGTATTCTTCTGTTACTAATGAATTATTATTTGGAAGACTGTTAAAAGTTAACACAAACTAAACTGTACAGAGTAGAGCACATTTCCCATCCAATATTCTTACGCATAAAAGACGTGACACTAATTAGGCTCATATAAAAAAACACTTTCTTTTTCTGTTCTTGTTTATTGGGTGCACACAGATTTCTACAAATGGTTTTCTATTGACTTTCCTGCAGTGAAACCAGTCATTGGGACTGTGTAATTTGCTGGTGTGCAACTATGTGCTGTTTATTAATGAACTTTGATATATTGATATTTTTGTGGTTGTTTGTTTCTCTGCGCTGAGCTAATGTCTTAATTGTTGCTCTTAAGGCTGGGAATTTTGAGCTTATTGCAGGGTCTGTTTCTGTATTATTAACTTGTTGTTTACTGGCTGGCCACCTAGTTCATGTCACATTGTTAAATCATATTTATCTAATGTTGCTTATCTACATGTCAATATCTCATTGATGAGCTGTTTAGTTGAAGAGTACCATGATGGCATTGTCTTTTTTAAATCTTGCCAGTGTTTGTTTGTTTTTAATTTTATTTCCTGTCTTTTTCTGCTCCTCCCTGATGTCTTCACCCGTTTGTTGTCATTGGTCCCTTATCGACCTACTCTGTGTCATTCCGTCTGTCGTGATGGTAATGCAACCATTTGTTCCCCAGCACAGTTAGGTTCCAGTGTTTCTCATGCTTTTATGGAACTTTGGGCCCTGGATAATTGTGTGTTCTTGCCTGGAGTGCTGCAGTTTTTGTTTTGTATTCATCTTTTGTTTAAATCTGCAATTTGGGTCCTTTCCACCACTCCTGACAACAAGAGCCCTACAAATTAAACTCCGGTTGGTTACTGGTGTGCAAGTATCTGACCAAACTGTCAAACGCACAATCCATGAGGGTGGCATGAAGGCTCTGGTGGGACCTGTGCACACACCCCATGCACTATGCAGCGCTATTGATATTCTCCTGAGAACAGTTGCATGTCCTCCATTGGCACTGTGTTGTTATCACAGATGAGAGCAGGTTCACACTACAACCGGTTTGCTGGTGAGTTAGTGGTGTTGTGGGGAGGCATATCATTTGAGGGAACCACAGAACTCCACATGCTGGCCAATGCCGGTACCCCGACTGCTGTTACCTACAGGAGGAAATCCTCAGAGCCATTGTCAGACCGTAAGCTTGCACAGTGGCTTCCTGGGCTGCCTGGCCTCATGTGGCGAAAGTGTGTAGGTACCACCCAAGTGGTTACTCAAAACCCTTTCCTTTTAGATAATGCATACTGTTCAAGGCTGCAGTATGTTGAGAACTGACATCAGGGAGTGAAGACTTGTGGATTTGTCCGCTGTTCTCACCTTTGTGGATAGGTAATTCATTGTTATTGCCTGACCCATCCGACATCTCCTGCGCTACCAGAGGCAGACTCCCACAAACTGCCACCTTTAAACCCAAACAAACATGATATTGTGATTTTATAAAGCCTGTTTTGCTCAACTACTTCCGTTTCTTGTGTATGTAGTGATGCCAGTATGATTACATAGGTTGTGCGGTTCTTGGCACTGACTATGTTTAAACTGAGACCGTGTAAATTCTTAGATAGCCTGTAAAAGCCATATCATGTTGAAACAAATGTAAAAATAAATGAAAGACTTCCAGATAAACACAAAATGCAAATGCATTTTTATAGAAGATGAAATAAAAAAAAAAAAACACTGCCTCCTACATTCATGCTCACAAATACTCAGATACGCACGCACAATCGAATACAATATGATTTCATTTTCTGCATAAGGGGTTTTTAAATCTATTTAACTGCTCTTACATGACGTTTAATGCAATTTGTTATCATACTAAATGTAAGTGTTGCTTTCCATTGTCTTTTGTATTCTATTATCCAGCTTAACTCTGTCAGTTACTTATCTTAATATTTTTTTTGTGTGGTTCTGGCTTGTGTTGAGGATTAAAGTGTTTCCTCATCACATCCTCACAGCAACACATACTATATACAAGTGGTCAATAAAACTTGACAAATGTAAACTTTTGACAGTTGAGACCTGTACACAGACTCCTCTAGCAACATAACATAACATTAATACTACTAAAAATATAATGTCACATGTTAAAATGTCAGCCTTTGTGTAAGTTTGGAACAGCAGCAACAATAAGTTTGTAAAATATCCTAAATATCACTTCACAAAAATCTCCCTTTTATGTTTCTACCATTTAAGGTGCATATGAGGCAAAGAAAAGGGTTAAAATTGGGGGGAAAATAATTGCATTTAGTCGCTTGGTGTCTCTTTCCAGCCATTACCCATTTTGTTTCATATGTGATATGTTTAATGGGAGACATCTACATTTTTTTTTCCATTGTTAAGGTTCCTCATGCTAGCTCATGCTATCATGCTGACCCTTTGATAAATGCAGATCCTATGTACCTGCGAGTGGCCAGCAATGTGGTTCTCTCAATGTAACCATTGCAAAAGAATAATTTGAATAATAATAATAATAATGAATACGTTTCATACGAAAGGTTAGTACAAGGGGAATCCCAAAAAGCCAGGCAAATGTTCAGAATCGTCAGGAAAAGCTCAAAACCAGAAACAGGCAGGGTTAAAAAAAATACAGAAGAAACCATTCAGTAAGGAACAGGGCTGAGATACTGCACACAAGCAAGTAAGGAGACAAGTGGCACAGGCGTACATATACTGGGAGGAGATCAGAAACAGGTGAGACACATCTGGTAATCAAAAGGGCGGGAAAACATGTGAGGGCAGGAAGTTAAGATAAAGACAGGTGAGTGCCAACATAAACAAATGAAGCTACATGAAACAAGAAGGAAGACCCCGTCTTGTTAGTCATACAATCATAGGCATATCTATCATCATATCTCCATGTGTGTTCTGAGTTGGCCACTGGACAAGTGTAAGATTTTTTAGACATTTTACCTGCCGTAGAAGGACGAAATGTGAAGGTCACCCCTGAAAGTCAACAGTTCTTAGTAAAGCAGACTTCTATTTCCTTTTTGTTTCCTTGAAGCAGTATGTATTTTTATTTTTGGTAAACTGACCTGTGAGAGTAGATTAATACAGCCACTTGTTATTCAAATTAGCTGTCGGAATCATTCTGTTTTATTAAATACATGTTAAAATTAGATCAGCCATTATCCCTGGGATCCAGAACATTTTACCTTAATGTTTTAGTTCCTCTATGAGCAGACCCACATTAATAAGGAATATACATATCCAGACTTGGAAGCCTTAAATTAGGTGGAATATGCTGGTGCTCAGGGCTGAACCACTGGGAGCACAGCACTCAGGGAGTGTCCCATCAACCCTGATGCGTGAGTTGAGCAACTGTGAAACGTACAGAAATGTGAATTCAAAGAAGTATTGTTGTTGTCTTCTTCCAGCAACAGACTTTAAGGACTTGGGTGGGCCCCTCCTCATCTGCTGAGTTATGTTGTGTACATGCATATCACAAAGCACATAAATGCACATAAAAAAGCTTTTCCCCAGAGAAATGCCATTGTGAAATGAAATATTTGGAACAAGCTTTAAACACTAATCAAAACATTTATCAGGAACAAATGCATTACATTAAGTTGAATTGAAAAACCGTGCATGTAAGGTGTAAGGGCCGGCGGTTTTAAATGTAGTCATAGTGGGAATAACAGGCTTGCTGGAAGCTACCATTGGATCAAAAGGGGATGTGTGTTTGAAAAAGAAAATCTCCAATCATTTCTGGGAGTCAGAGCGCATACTGCAATACTAGCTGAGAAAAACAGATTTTATTTTGCAGACTAGGAAGTTTTATCTTCTTTGTAGGAAAATGAATCAGTGCACAGTTCACCCTACCACATTGCTTTGCAATATATTGGTCAAAGCTTTTGAGATAAAATGGCTAGTTGCGAAAAACATGTGAATAGTTCTTTTTTGGTCATAGATCAAGGGAGGATACTTTTATGCAGACTGAAGGATGAACTCTTGCCTTGTTCAAATAAAGTGGAATTCCATCCGTGGACAGGAAGCCATTCATAATAGACAACAGGCAAACAAGAGCTCCCTGTGACCTGCTTGGGGACTTAAGTATGAATAACATCCAATGGAATTTGGGTTGGCTGAAAGATAACTACAATCAGTGGGTTTAGCAGTGGTAATTTTACGCATGAGCTCCTCAAGGCCAGAACACTCACCAACAGGAATAGATTTACTGTGCTAAAAACAGTTTCAGATAAATCACTGTGATCTAAGACTCTGCAAGAAAGAAAGGTGTAATTTAAACTTGCAATTTGGGCAAAGGAGATGGGCCGAGCCTTTAATCAAAATCCCGTAAATTTACCTGGACCTTGAAATAAACAAATATCTAAAGCATTCCCTTTGTCTAATCCAATACTTCAACTATCTTAGGACAAATGCACCAAAGGTTTCAACGTCAGCTTATAAGCCTGTGCACTGCGTAAGTCCAAAAGGAGGCGATTGGATAACTGCATATGGTGTGAATTTTGTGTTTTGAACTTCAGTTTATTTAATTTTGATGGTGAGAGGTCCAGTACCTGCTCTATACTTCCAAGGTTGGTATTAAGTTGGTTGGTCATTCATCACAGCAGCAGTGCTTAGCTTAAAGTGATCTCAGGAAAAATATATTCATTTGGCTGGATGATAACACTTTGCTGCAGATATATTACTGTACATTACTGACAGTACTGTGCAGTGATATATGTGCTTTCAGGGAAATTGTACTGAAACAATGAGTATACATTTCTGCCAAAAATGTAACCCAATAACAGGTACTATGGGTTAGGTCTAATATTCACACTTCTCTAAACACAAAAACCTGGGGGAAACATGTTCCTGTAGCTATTCAATGTTTAACTTTGTCTTGTGCTTACTGTCTGTGTGTTTTTAAGTTTAAGAAAAAAACAGCTGCATGCTGCAGCCAAAAGTGATGCTCTCGGAATTTAGGGTCAAGTTGGACGTATTGGGATTTGAAGAAAACATTTTTCATATTTTAAATATCAACTAACCTATTTTGGTATTTACAATCACTATTTACAATATGTGTGAACATATGTATGTCCTCACCAGCATGTGCGCGCGCACACACACACATGCACACGCACGTATATAATGGAAAAATAATGTTGGTAATTGTTTCATCTGCAATGCCAATGGGGTGTTCCTAAATCCCTGTTATATTATAATGTGAAAACATAAAAACAATTTCCTTGTGCAGTCTCGTACTAAATTTCTTTATGGGCCTAACTATGATGACTTGGAATACATTTAGGCAGGTGGAAAGTGTTCTGCTAATGACTTGACAATACAGGTAACATGATGTAGTAATTTTACCTTCCATTGGTATTTCTCTGAAAGCCTTCACCATAAAACATATAAGCCAGATTTATTCATTTTTAAGTTCAATGGGCATGAAAACTACATTCCAAAATGTTCCATGCCTGTAGGTCATAACATATTAAAGGTGCTCGTATTCACTTGGCAAACTTTATTATCAGCTTTTCCCCCTGGAAAAATATCGTGGTGTAATTAATTGTGCTCCCAAGCCAGTGCTCCTTGTCTTTACTAGACAGCACAGGGGTAGAATGAGACCGATGCACTGTGCAGCCGTCTTTCTTCATTTGAGTAGATTCTTTATTAGATTGAACACTTTAATTTCCTCTGAAGCAGAAACAAACAGCATCAGGAGTTGCTTATCCACGAGAACCAAATTGCATTTTATTGGTAGACATTAGTGCAAAGACATTCTAATACAACAAATGATTAAATGCATAACAGAAGCCTTTGTGAGAAAGGGAGGAAGGATGTTTCATAAGCTCAAGGAGAATAGGTTCTATTGAAGTATGTACCTCTATTTAACAAACTCCACAACAGCAATCTTCTGAGATGGTGTGATTCTGCAATGCTCTTTGTTATGCATGCATTTTTATTCAGGTTTTGCAAGTTCTATGCAGTGTTTACTAGACATATGAATACATAAATATGTTTTTCTATATTAATAAATTGAGTGATGAAGGAGGCTAGTCAGTGCATGTCTTGTCTATAAAATACCTTCTTTCATTGTGGAGGAGAAAATGTGACATTGTGGTCTCATGGTGTTGAAACAAAGATTTAAAATAATATGGTCTCTGGAATTTGGAGAAATCAATCCTGGAATAATGGTTAACTTATTAGTATTTCAGGTGACTTGAGGTAAATGCAAAACCGTTTTTTTAAATGCTCCTCCTCTGTCAATTTGCTTGATTTACCAACTTTAAAACAAATAAATTAAAGTTAGCAATCCATCACAAAATTATGATTTAAATTCAATTGTTCTTGGCCTTTATTTTCCTTTAACTTTTTGCTCATACTTACAGGTCAACAATACTACAGATTAACACTGCACAGACCTTTGATTCCGTATTATTTGTGGACCATGTTGTTTGATTAAATAGTCATTATAGTCACAACACTTTTTAAAGGACCATTGTATTTACTCTGGGACACTGGCTTACCCAAGGTTCCCCATTTGTGCACATATTTGTGTGGGTTAGGGTAGGGTTAGGATGTGATATTACTAATAATAATGTTTTCACATGTGTTTCTCGAAACTCTTCTGGACACATCATTATGCCACATTTTCAAGGCCCTGTAGCGTTCTGAGGATACACTTGGAAAAGAAATCTAATAATGACTGTGTGATTTTCAGGACAGTTACATCGTTTCCCTCTCCAATAAAGCCCCCCAGTCTGATGGACTGATCTGGGTGTTGATCAGTCCATTAGCATAGCTGCAACTACGCTGCAGTTATTTGCCTGGTAAATTAAAATCCAGTCCTTGCCGACTCTGACAGACACCATCACATTGAGATATTTAGTGCAGTTCAGGGGTTATTTGGGGAGGAATTGTTCGATTTAAATGTGTAATATATTTCTGAGATACACCCACTTCCCCTCCACTTGGCTGACTTCCAATTGAGTTTGTGATTTCATTTGTCAGCCAAAATGACTGAACCACTTCAAGAGAAAGGAATACAAAGGAATTACTTTCAATCAAAGGTGGGCGCATAGGAATATAAATGTCTCCCCGACGCTGTGGCAACACTGGGGCAACTCTGTGATTGCGGCTGAGCCACTTGCTAAAATATCTCGTGGCATCCTTTCTTTATTTTCTATTCAAGCCACTGTCAGTGAAGAAATCTGTCTCCTTATTACCTTTTCCATTCTCCCTGCAATTTGATTGGGTGGCAATTTAAAAATGTACAAAGAAGTTCTTTGTCCGATCATGTATTCCCAAAAATCACTATGATGTCAATTATGCCTTTTTTAAACGTTCATGTAGCTATTTGCCAGTACACAGCAAAACCAGAAATGCATTGTAGTTCTTGCAATTATTGCATTTTAGAATGGCTGTTCCATTTGCAATATGGGAAACGGGGCAAGTGTACTAGTAAACACAAGGTTCAGTATTTGCACTGACACTTTTACGTTGTCTTTGAACATAATAATGGCCATACCCTATTTACTGTGGACTTATCCTGTAAAATGTTGTTTTTCTTTTGATAGAAAATAAGCAGGCTCTGCCATTTTCACAATAGCAGTATTTAGAGTTATTGTTAGGTTTCATCTCCACACAGCTGAGAGAAAAGAAACGATACTTGTTGGGTTGCCTATGGCTGGCTTTAGTGGTCTTGTTTCACATTCACTGTGCACAATTCCATTAAACTGTGAGGTCTTTTGAGAAAGAGAGCATGTTCCCCCAAGTGCAACACAAACAATACGGTGCACCCTCAACGGGTGCACACACTAACGCTCACACACAGAATCACACCCTACAGGCTTCTTTGACTGGCAAGGGAGGACTCACTTAGCATAGCGGCAGAGTGCAAAGATTGAAAACTCAGCGAGTGGTAAGGAAGTCTTATAGGAAGATGGGACGTCTGATGTTAACAGAAAACTCCGTGTGCACTGCAGTTAAGAGAGATTGGCACTAGAGATGTGGTATCAAATTAGATTCTATTTTGGGTCAGATGGTTCCTAGATTATCCAGAGTGTGTGTGATATACTGTGTATATATATATATATATATATATATAAAACCTTACTATATATTCATATTCTTGTATGGTATTTTTTAGATATATATATACCCCCTCCCCATGGAAAAGCCCTCAGCCGATGCAGAAAGCAAACAAATGCACAATTTAAGAATATGTTAAATAACCAGACCAGATATTTGCTGACATATATGTTGTTATTCTGTTGGTCAGTTGAATACCCAGGAATGTTTAGCTTATTATTTACAAGCGCATAAAGAGATGTTTATGTAGCAGTGTAAGTTAAGTTTTAGACAACAATGTAACCTCACAGATACTCATGTTTATTCCACAACTCAGACCAGACGTCTAGAGGCATGGACATGTCAATTCACACTGCCATGTTAAAATTGGAACAATACACAGGTAATTGCTCTACCCCCAACTGTGGGGTAAAGTCAGGAAATGCAAAAGTCTCCCCCCACACCACCTCAGGTTAGAACAAAAGAAATGCATGTAGATGTGTAGGAATGAATTCATGTATGAAGGAAGAAGCATATGAAAGTATATAGTTACTTGTTTATAGCATTACTCATTACTTATTATTACATTACTTTCCTTCATCACGTAACTCATATTCTGTAGTTATAGCCTGCATGGCCAAACTTGTTGACCAGTCCGACACACAAACACTCAGCACAAAGGACACTGCGAAGAGGGGTCTGGACAAACATGTCCAGCCCCAAACAAGGAGGTGACATGCCAATGACCACCACCCACCTATAGTTTAAACCAATAGGAAATGTAATGTAAATGTAATGTTATGTTAATGTTTACACCATTATTTAATGCGCTGCGACGCAGCATACATGGTTCTTCGTTCTTCGCGCCGAGGTGCATCGTTTGATTGCTTTTGCTGCGGGACTGGAGAAACCTTGATCAAGCTTTTTATTCTTTGTTTTTTGTAATAAACTTTTTGTTAACCGTGAAATTAGTCTTGAGCGTTCCGTCTTCGACCTAGAGGAATCAAAGAACGTGATAAATTCAAGATTCATATAACCTTATTCCTAAGGTTTTGGTTACGTTTCAATTCGAGTTGCTATCATATGTAAACGTGTTGGCATGCAGTTGTTTATATTCACATCCAGACCTGCAGTTGAATCCAATGCACTTTTTAGAGTGAACAATTACCTGGGGTAATGTGCGTGAAAGTCAGGAGGGCTCAGTGCTCATCTCATGATGTCCCACCCCTGCCCTTACATCGCTACATAAAGGGCACAATTTAGGTAACTGATCTGCCTCACTGTGTGAGATGAACCTTAACTCATTTGTATGGATTAGCCGCTTATTATAGTTTCTATTTTTGTCCTCTCATCTTCATTACATTGGCAAGAAAGATAGGTTGCATTTTTCACATACTATACATATATTTTAATATGTGTCTCTTGTTTTTACCTGCATCTCATAGTCTCGCTCCCAGAATGTGGCAACAACGCTCCTACATGTTGCACTAACGAAAGACAATCCATAAGAAGTCCTTCCAGCTAAGATGAGTAATACTTTGGCAAAGAAAGTAAACATGAATTTCTTGTAGAGCCGATAAGAACGCCACTGTGAATACACAACGTGCAGCCTTTTCACAAAGGACCTGCGATATGTAGAAACCATTTTACAATCAGCAGTTGTGTGGTTTAACACAGTTTTAATTTGCTACTGTAAAGCTACAAGTAAGTTAACAAGTACTTCAGGTACCATTCATATGTTCTCACTCTGCCTCACTTGCTTCTTTGTAAGTTGCCAGAGATGCTTGAGGCTTTGCTACAGTATATAATACATAACCAAGGTAATTCAGCAGAATGTATAAACATGAATTAAAATAAATGATAAATAATGACACTGATAAAAATATGTGGAATCATAAATTAAGTGATAAACTGACAATATCAAGTACCAAACAGTGTGGCTCATTAAATTTCAATTAAAAAAGTGAAAGAAACCTGAAAGCAGCTACTGAATGTAAGATATTATTCTTTATCGTGTTTGCTCATTCTTTTATCAGGTTGTGAAATTAAATCATAATCATTCAAATTTAAAATAATTTATTTAAACCAAATGTAATCTTTTTACAGCTGCTGAAATCTGGGTTTGGTAGAAAAATAAATACAAGGGTACTCGGTATAGATATTGCAACTCAGGTGTTTTGTTGGCAATGGCATCATCCAATCATTTCAAATTACATATAGATATAGAATAGAATGTCATTATGACATTAACTGGGTACACTGATGCAGTTGGTCCTCACTGCTACAGCTCTCCTGTCTGTGGAGCTATGAGTCAGCAGACTCACGGGCCACCACACAGTCATATGGTGATGTGGTGGCTAGGGGCTTGAGTCTTTAGGTGAGGAGCTGTCTTTTGGGTGCTGCCGTTGACCCATACTCTTCAGGGGTAGAGTTGGAACTTGATGGTTGGTTTTGACACATTTTTTGGACTGGGTTTAAATTTGGCCTGACTCCGCAATTTTACCATTTGAAGAACATTTTAACCACCCTGTAAAATCTTCATACATTCTATGGTCATATGCCTAAGTATTCCTATGATAACTTAGAAGCAGATCACCTTTAAAAACTACCTTGTTTGATTGTTCATTTTAATCCAAACGAAAAATAACAGGTATAAAGGATGCTTCCGACCACGGTCCAGATCGACAAATCAAAATGTAGTCCCACCAAAAGGGGATATAAGTCCAGAAACCAGGAACCATAATCCATTGTGCAGTTGGTCTTTAGTGTGAAGACACTTTTTAGTTGACTTTTATACCCATTGCAGGAAGTTGAGACAGCATTATACAACTTAAGAAGAAAAAGAATCTTAAGAGAGGTAAAAATGTGTCGTACCACATGGAGTGAGGAAGAGATTGAATATTTACTTGGAATTTTGCATGAGGAAGCCATGGACAATTATATAAAGTCACAATACCATGTTTATCAATCACTGTGCCTGAAGTTGGTGGTCCTGGTAGTAAATGCATAATAATATATGGTAAAAACTGAATGTGAAAATAACACAGAACAAAAAAACATCACAGAATGTGTCAGCATTGCTGGCATAAATGACATTATTGTATGCTCTCTGATTTATAAAAAAAATAGGAAACAAAAGTGTCACAACAATATAATATGTGATTAATCCTGAGAAAAGTTAGAGCCTGACCTGACATGAACCTGCTGGGTCAGGTTATGCTACAATCCAAGTAAAAATCTAAGCTCAATAAGAGTAAAAAACTGGCTTGTTAAGAATAATGCTTGAAATCGGTTTCTCAAAGTGAATCAATAATAATGAAGATATATATATAGAATATTATACAGCGAGGCATATCACTGTAACTGCACTGGAGCTGCTGGGTGTGGGCTCAACGTTTCTTCCTTGCATAAAACCTGCTTCAAATACAGTTTGCCAGCATCTGGTTATAATGAATTACAGAGAACTCGGGGGTGTTGGTGTTTATTACCACTTACTTAGTCGATTAAACTCGTCAGTTCACTTTAGTCTGTGTAGATTTTTCAAAGCCGCACGCTGACAGGCTATTCCCCATTTGTGTATGTTTAAGTACTTCCTGTATTTCTGAAACGTTAGTCTGTTTATTAAGTCAATTCATTTGTTAGTCTGCTGGTTTTTCTCGTCACCTGGCCGTCCTTGACATCTTTCAGAAGGACTTTATCTAAATGTAAAAACTGACAAGCAGTTGGCACCATGCATTTGCTTTGGGAATTGCTCAATGCAAAGCTTTGGATTCAGCCATATAACCATGCTCTGTATGAGAGAGAGAGAGAGAGAGAGAGAGAGAGAGAGACCGAGCGAGAGAGAGCTGAGGTTGCCAGCAGTTTAATCCATCTGTGTTAAGACTTGCACTTTGGCAACTTCAGTAGTTGTGCCTTTTAACCGTTAATGCTACTTTGTCCACAGTCAAAATCAGTGCGCTGTATTTATTTATTTATTTTGTTCTTAGATCAATCTGTATCATGTTTAGGGAGTCCCTTGATCACCTGACCTAAGCTATTCTCAGTTAAAACAGCCCAGTACCAAAATGGCAGAGCTGAAAGGCGAGTGAATGTTGAATTCCATATGATGGCCAGGAAACCGATTCTGATATGATACTTCAACACACCGACTGGAAGTAATAAACCACTCTTAATTTACAAGCTAGTCATGTCAACATTGTCAGCCTATATTTCCGCAGTCCACAAATAGCCAAAAAATAAACAATTTTGCAAACACAGAGCATTATATTTGCAAAATAATGTCCACGGATGCCATGAAATCAGATAATAATCTAAATGTGAGGATGAGACCTTTGCACATAAAGTTAAATAGTCTGAAAGAGATTACATAATGAGTGAGGAGAAAGAGGATAACCTATGGCCGAGATATGAAACCAATTAACGGCTGTGTCTGCAATTTCCATAAAATCTCTAATACAATTAATAATTGGCGATAACCATGGTAAAAGGCAGCAAGTCGGGGAATGGATATTCACTAGAATTCTAGCAATGATATTTATTTTTAAAGGATGTACACGGTGTACTCTATAGCTAGTTATTCCAATATGTTCCTCGTGCTCATGCTCGGGTTTTGAGCACTTAAGTAACATGTTGGTGGTTTTTGCATCATGCGACTTCACCTTCATAAATCTAGGTTGAGCTGTCTCAGACCATATGAACTTGTAAAATCTGCTTTAAAGTAATTTCTTCCTCTTTGAAACAACAACTCGGCTGGATGCTTTGATTGTTGCAGTTTTTGAAAACAATTTATTGTGTTATGCAACAATACTGTGTGACACTGCGACACACCCAGCCAAACCGTAAATTGAGATGTCATATTGCCATTTCCTAAATGTGGGTTATGCAAATGAATCTTCCAGTGTTGCTGCTAGGTAAACAGGGCTTCTCTCTTCCAGAGGAAACATCTGTAATTAAGAAATTTAACAAGATGGGTTAAAAAACGTTTCCCTCTAGCTACACGGTGCACCGCCAAGAGACTATTCTGAATGTCATTTAGTCATCTACCCAAATTGGGTGTCAGTATATATCTACATAGGCGTCATTTTGATTAGGAGCACATTAAGCTACCCAAACTCAAAGAGATGAAACCGTAACAGTACCTGACTGCATACAAATTAATCAGGATGACAGCAAATATGTCAGACTGAAATGACTAACAACTCTGCAGACACATTAATCACGACATTTCACATCGAACATTATAATGCATCCTTATTTATTTTTTCCTGTTGAAATGCATATGTAAAATGTGAAATTATTGAACGAGAGAGAGAGAGAGAGAGAGAGAGAGAGAGAGAGAGAGAGAGAGAGAGAGAGAGAAAGTACTATATGGAAAACAGGGTATCCCCAGGGACAGCTCCTACTGCTGGTAGAGCGACCTGTCTGAAATAAATCAGTCCATTTTCATGCCCAACTTCACTATCTTCTTTTAATCCAGTGTGGGAGAGAGTGGAGAAAGATATGGGAGTAAGCTGTTTGCCTTCCTCCTCTGCCTGTGTGTCGCTTTAAGCCTTTGGTAACTTTAATTCGCAAACTTTTTTTTTTTTTTTCCTTGTGACCCACTTTAATATAACTGTAAAGCCAGTACAGTAGAGGGAGACCATTTTCGGTTGGATTTCCTGAGAGTGAGTAAAAGGGTTGTTTTCATCAGAGCATTGGTTTCAGCTGCATGACCTGAGCAAACTGATCACACACACCTGCAAGCAGCTCTGCATGGGACACTGATTGGCCTGGATCACTGTGGCTTCACCGCGAGCAAATAGCTCGGAGCCATGCTAACTGTGTTTCTTTTTTGAAAAAATTCAAATGTCCTATTCGAATTTTTAAGTTTAGATCTCTAGGTGCATTCAATTCATTCTAAATGACGAACAAAAAGTACGCTCGAATAAGCTTTAAAATGGAAGTAAATGCAACACTCGTGTTTCAACAAGGACTTTATATGATTTGTATTCGTCTAAATCCAGCTCACTTGTTTTGTTGTCCTCAGGTAAAAACAACCACCAAGCTTTATTTACAGTATATATGGAATTCATTGGGGACACTAAATGAGATTCAGAGGTCAGTGGTAGTCCTGCAAACAGGGAGGCTGTTCCTAAGCTACCCTTGGCATATCTCATGGGTCCGCCTGAAAAGTGCACATACTGCATAACCGATCAGTTGACCCTGTCAGCTGTGCCTTGCAGTGACTGACACTGCACTCTTAGAAAGCTGCAGACTTTTACTCGAGCTGACAAGACAAGGTTTCCCCCTCACTCAAGTTCTTCTAGCTCACTTAGCCCGGAGGCCTTTCAGTCTTTCGTGTTGTGATCAAGTGCGGGGAAAATATTTGCGAACCCTGATGGAGAAGTCCTTCACTCTTCAGTGAGCACTGGGCTTGAAAACAGAAACACTCGCCGCAAACACCAACCATGAAAGAACCAACAACCCTGATAAGTAGTTACGAGAAATTGGACATGCATTCCAGCACCAAATAAAGGGAAAAAGAACTTTGGTTGTAGAAAAGCCACCCGATTTGAAGCACACATTGACAGTGGTGACCAAAAAAAGCAGGTTGGGCTAATTTAGCATAATGTTCTGTGTTTTGGGGCTGTGTACCTACACGCCAGAGAACAGCATCCCTCTGTGTCTCTCTGGAGTCCCTTTTAATCTTTCTGCAACGTGCCTTTGGATCCCCACTGTGTTCTTTTGAAAAACACTGCTCACGGGAGAATATCTATTAATAAAAAAGGCAAAAGATTTCTCAGTGAAGAGATTAAATGCAACACGATGCACAATGTACGCTTTGCATATGTTTGCGCTGGAAAAATAACAACCCCCCTCCCAACTTGTTTTTAATGCCCTGAAAATATAATGAGTGCCTCTGCATCCTTTTGCATGACAAAGACCATTATGTCCAGTTTCCTTTGCTGTCCTCTTGTTGAGGCTGCAGCCTTGTGAGCGAGTGACTCCCCGAGAGTTTCACACTTACCGGTTAAATCACATCTTCTTGCTCAGAGCTTACTCGACTCATCTCTTGGAAGTCAGCCATTTTCAACATTATATCCTTATCTTAGTTAGTGGAGCCCACCAGGAAAGAGCTCAGGCTGGCTTTTTTTTAGGCCATGGAGACTTTGGCAATCCAACGAAAAGTTCTAATTCACAGAGCTAGAACATCTAGTTTAAAACGTTTATTGTATACCCCGCATAATGAGGCCTCACGTCCCTTCAACAGAGCTCACCCAGCTCTCTGTAAATATCTGTCTTTGAGTATGAGGAGAGAGTCACAACAAAGAGAAGCTGCAGCCTTGGTATCATATTGATATATTTATTTTATTTTAATAGGGTAAATCCAAAGGCAGCAGCATTTGCTTTATGCCTGGTTAAACAAGGTTAAATGTCAAATGGAAGAATACCTGTGCTTTCTTTCCAAATATAAAAATAATTGTCCTGTAGCTATGATGTTAACTACCTCACCTTTGACATAAAATGAAACTCAGTTTATGTCGGTTTCCATGGACCATAAAGCCATTTATCACCTCAAAGACTTTTGTGGTTTCTTTCGGTTAATATCATACAGATTAGAGCTTTCACTCTGGACTATTGCTTTTATTATTAATGAAGACGGAATTATGATTCTGTGAGTCAGTCACGTGTTTCATCTCTATGAAAACCTTAGGGCAATTTGAAATGATGTATTTTTACTTATCATCCAGCAGTGGCCTGTATCTGAGTTATTTTCATAATCCCACAATATATTTATTGTCTGCTCAGAAAGATAAACATGTTTTCCTGGGGCAAAACCATTATCTACATATATTTTTTAAAATTTTCACCAGCCATCACTGCTGCCCCTTGAATAACAACTTCAACATATGTTAAAGGAAGGGCAGACTGAATCTGTAGAAACATTTGTTTCATAACATTTACACAATTAACAGTTGCATGGCGTGGAAAAATAACATTTGCCCCTAATACTTTGTGGGCTATGATCTTACCTAGCATTAACATACGTCTGAGATGATCTGATCACAAGTGGACAGCTTCATGTACATGTGTGAATGCATCCAAATGTATTTTGCACTTCACAGTGTTTTTTAAACATCCATTTATTTGTCTTTATTCACCACATTTTCAATATTGGCCCCCCATATATTGATGACATTTTTTTAGTTGAAAAATCTTATTTCACTGTAGCGGCGATACACGTCTCATACTTATGGGGTTGATTAAATATTAGGTTATGGCATAAGCTATTATACAATGAAAAAGTAAACACAGCTAAAAGCAATGTGGTTTTTTTTCAATGTTCGGACTATTATGATTGCTTTGTAAATGCATTTTAAGTGGAGGTCTTTGTCTGAACTCTGGTAAAATGGTAAAACCAAAAAACGGAACAAAGGGGCATTGGTGCAGAAATTACACAATACGATAAGAGATGCAGATGGCCGTAATGCCAGGGACTCATTCATAATATTGTATAGCTTTGATTTAATTTTGGATTCTCATTGAGATCAAGGTCTCTGCTCTTTGCAATCACAGACTTCTTTCAAGAAAAAGTCCAGAAATAGTACTTGCCCAGTTTGTATTTATGGTTAGCTAGTCTGGACATATAGTCTTGAGAATTGCAATGTTCTGTATGTGTGTCAGTGATCTTTTTTAATATTTTCCTGTAACCTTTAATGGGTGACAATCTGATCCAACATGTTTGTTTACCCTCCGAAGATTTTATTTTACACTTAGTTAACTTTACAGCCAGATTGGTTCCATTTACCCTTAGTTTGCGGAAGAAAAAAAAAATGTGAAAGAAAAAAACAATGTCATCTTTTAACCTTTTATTCAAGGAGCACATTAAACATACATTACGTACACTGAACATCTTTTGGATCTAGAATGACCTGATCTCTTTTTTCAAAAGCAAATGGCTTATTCATACGTTTCATCCACACCTGATATTCCCATTCTCCTACTCAATGTCAACATCCATAGCCTGCATATCGGCTCAGAGAATAAAGATCTGAGCAAAAGTTGAATACCTATGATGATCCTAATGCACTTGAAAACATTCATTCTTATTTTGTTTGGTTGTTTCCAGAAGCAATGAGCATAGATGCCCCCTCGCACTCTGAAGTATTTTATATTTACTGTGAAGGGAGGAGTCACAGTTTCCCACTCACATTATGATGCACTGCAGCTTGCCTTCAGATTTGGCAGAAGTAGTTGGGGAACCAGGCAGTTATCAAGAAGGCGGTGAATGATTGTATTATATTGGTTGTGTTGAATTACCACTATAATGTCCCTGAGGTGGGGACATAATACATTTCTCCTTCTCAGCCTGTAGTAGAAATGTAAAGTATCTCCAGTGCATGATTTTTCTCTCTCTATTGGAAGGAAGGAATTTTCCGTTTTTATTTGACTAAAAACCATAATTACACGTATATATAGATGTTGTCTATACTGTATATACATTGTATATATTGTATATTTGGTTTGATTTGCATTTTTATTTGCTTTGCTGTTTTGAACGTTTGTACTCTTTTTTGTTTGGGGAGAATAAAGGATTTCCTTATATAATTTTTTATTGTTGCCTTTGCACTTTTGTAATTTGTCCAGATTTCTGTGGCCGACTTCCTGCGTCATTGTTAAAATCCAGCAGCACAAGACAGTTTATTTATAGAGCAGATTTGACATAAGTGCTTTGCAGCCGGATTCAATTATGACCAATGATTACAATTAAACCACAAGATCAACTATAAACACAGATACAAATAAGATGATAGCAAATTAACTAAAGTATAGCCTGACTGGATACAAGTAAATAGCACAAACACCATTGCACAAGCAACAAATATAATAGCAAACAAATGAAAGACAGAAAGTGGTCGGGCATGTCTTTATGATGACAAATACCACATATTTTAAAGATATCAAAGGAGGGAGATGATCTAATTGTAAATGGAAAGCAGCAGTCTGGAGGTGGAATAGGGGATGAGTAGTGTCTGTCCATAAAGTGCTTTAAAAAAAATAATAATAACCTCAAACCCCATCAATTCTGTATTTCACTGGGAACCCGAGAAGAGAGGCCAACACAAGGTCTTCCCATTCCCATTGAGGAATTTGGCATTTTTAACCAGTCGTGGGTGAGATGGGTTTGACTGGCTGATTCTTACCCAGAGAGGACTGCAATAGTTGATCTAAGAGGAAATGAGAGTGTGAACCGCAGTCTCATGACCTTTTAACGGACAAGAAATTTCACAAGTGATCTAAGATGAAAGGTGATTTCTTCATGAAATGTTTAAACCGAAATCAAAGAAAACAAAGAGATTTCTTCCATGGGACCTTGCATTCAGTGACGGAGGCCCAACGGCATTGATTGTGGACTTGTCAGCAGGGTGGAGGAGTAGGACCTCGGGACCTTAACTGATGAGGATCTGATTGAAGGATTCTGACATCTGTGAGTATAAAATGATAATGAAATCCTGGCCTAAGACTCCTTTGCCTTACATACTCATGCTGTTTGAGCATTGTACCTGATTCTTATAAAGCACTGACACAGAGCACTGTTATAGTATTGTCTGAAAGTTTAATTGTAAAGCTGTTATATTGAAAATGTTAATTACATACAAAATAAATATACGGGAGATCTGCTGTAACGTAAGGAGACACATTTATTATGCCAGTGTTCACTCACAATTTACCCACTGGCCCTATGTAGCATTTAGTACTACATTGTAGGCATACAATTGCTACTGTTGTCTGTGTTGTTGTAAAGTGTGGCAGGCTACAGATTTGGCATGGATAAGAATTAAAAATCAATGTATGGACAGTGAAAATACATAAACAAGGTGCTACGACAGGAGGAAATTACAGTTCACCCCTGCAGTTGTACTGCGCAGACCAATATAAAAAGTGCAAAAATACACCATGTCCTACTTATATTCAACACAAAGGTATGGACACCTGAGTTTGAAGGCTGAAAACAGAGAGGTATGCAACTCATCTCACCCCTTTGTCTCTGACCTCTACATGGATTGGGCAGAAAGCAAATCCATGACCTGTTTCAGAGGAGCAGCACAAAGCAGCTTGTGTCTTCAACAGGTTTGGTGTTATGTCCTTGATACAGTACATGGTGAAAACTGAAAAGCCAAGAAGAGTAAGTGGATACTAGGTGGAGATTTGAGGATGCCAGGAACAACATCTTTGCTATACAAAGTTATGTAGACAGGAGTTTTCACATACAATAGAATAGAATACAGGAATCCCACAAACACAGACTCTTTGAGAGTAAGAGCAGGAGCCAAAAAGACTCACTTTAAGCCTGTGACAACAAGCACAAGATCCAGAAAGTAAGGCAGCACTGGGCGGTGTTGAGAATGATGATAATAAGCATGACAAAAACATTATTTGTGTCAAGGTTATCTGGGAAATCCACACATTCCTTGTGTTTTTCAAAGCCAGCCACGACCTGCGTGGAAACACACAAAAAAAGCAGAAGGCGTATGCAATCCAATACAGAAAAAAAAACAGTTGGTGAAAATACTCATATCTCCTCAGGCTAAGACTCAGCAGTTTACCACACCAGAAAAAAAGACAGACCTCCAAGGACAACAGAGAATGAAGTTTAGATAATGAGGAGAGATGGTTTGAAAGAGGAGTGAAGGGGGATTATCTGCTTCTACAGTAGAAACCATCAATGGAGGTCTCATAGATCACTTCTTTCTATCACGTCAGCCACTATGCTGTCCTTTCTTTGACTCGACGGACATTGAACAACCATTGACACTTGACCCCCTGTGCCAGGAGCACTAACACACCAAATGACATTATTGGCCTTGAGAATGACCCCATGGAGTTGAAGAAACCTCGTGGATGAGAGGTGAAACATCTTCAAGTAGGTCCAGTTGCCCTTCATTCGATTCTTTCTATATAATTATGAACAGGATGACTGAGAAGAAATCTTTACTTGTGACAAATTTGACCTTTCTGATTGTACGGTTGCAGTGTAATATTCCTCAACCTTTTCAACGGTTAAACCTTGATGTCGCTATTCAAAAATTCATCAATGGGTAAGCTTTTATTTATATATTTGTTGCTATAGTTTACCTTTCAATGGTCTGTGTATCAGCACAAGTGTTTCAAGCGTGCTTGTTAATCAAATGTAGTTGCTGCCACTCGAGTGGTCCAAGCTCTTATAAACAAATGATGTTCATAATGCATAAATCCAGCACCCTTTGATTTAATTCTTAAATATCCTTGTGTTTTAATTCTCTTTTGATTGTGTTGTTATTCTTTTCTGTAACATTCATTATTTGGATAGATCCTTCATACAATGCAATAATAGTCTGGCACTCTCAAGTACCAATATGAGCGTAAAGGGGAGAATACACTTGTATGTAGGGAAACTAAGTGGTGGTCTCATACGCCACAACCCACACTATGTCCTCTATTTTTTTAAAGCTGTTAATATAGAACAATAAACAAACACATCATGTCTGAAACAAATGCAATATGACTAGTCTCCAAATATTGGTAATTTAATAAGCAAAGTATTTAGTGATTGCAGTTTATAGTCTCATTTATTAGCAGTAAAAACAGCATGTCATGTTGTTTTAGTTGCACTTTGTGTGCCCCCCGATGTGAGTACCATGCCACCACGATTATATCATCAACAATGCCTAACAACAATGGGATTGCCGCCATTTTCTTTGTAAAAAGAAGGAAAATAGATTAAAAACTACAATCAGAACTTTGTCTCCAATACATTATGTAAAAGTGCTTTGTTAGAACAGGATCAACCAACCTTTCTAAACATATATCAATTGAATAAATACATTAAATTCTGTGCCTGTAGAAATCTGTTTGTTAAGCCAAAGTGGCTTCCCACAGGCATCTGTTCACATCATATAGACAGAAAAAAATGCCAAAGATTGGCAGCAGCAGAAGATTAATTATTTATTAATTATAGATAAAATATTTCCTCCATTCTGCTTGTCTTTGTTTAGGTCGGCTATATTACATACATACAGTTTGCTCTCAGACAATCTATAAAGCAGCTATAAGAACAAGGGATATAAAGAGTAGTATCAATATTCAACTTTGTATCAAATGTAATTTAATTGCTGTAGCTGCCCTTTAAACTTTTATTGACTTAACCAAAAAAAGAACAAACATATTGATACTTGATTCAGACAGTGTTTGTGTGTGTGTGTGTGTATGCGATGTACGCGTGTGTGTGTGTGTGTTTGTGTGCGTGTGTGTGCAAAGGTCGCATAAAGTGTGTTGCTCCCTCCCCACTTCTCATGAGTCAACAAGAAGTGAGAGGCTCTCACACAGGAGATCATCTCTGCAGGCCTCTTACCTAGTTACTTTCCCTCAGTGCAACATCATACTCGTGTTTTGGTATTTATGTGTCCTTCATTTCCTCTTTACTAATTTCAAATGGCTGCCAACTGCAAATATTTTACCCCAGCGACCATCTGGTTAAGTAATAGAATATTATGGAAATGATCAGCTCAATTAATGGCGGTGCGGGTGTGGAAACATGCCACTCATTGCGTTAGTTTGTTCCACGTAGATGTTCTTTTACCTGTTTATTAGATATGGCCATGCAAGCAGGGTCCAATGTATGATATGAATTGACAAGTTTTTGTCAAGGTGATCACGCTCAACTTTAGTATGTGCACTTGGCAGGAAACAAAAAACTACTAAGAATGAAAGGGAGATGTAATTTGTAACTATACAAATGTCAAAAAGTCAAGGCATGTAATCCTTTCAAGAGGTGATGAGGTCTTTGGTTAGAGCTTGGCATGATTCCAGACTCTAACACAAGAAAAGTGCTTACTCTAAGATCTGGAGGTGAGCTCCCAGTTCTGATCCCATTTACAGATCCTCTCTCGCCCTCCTATAAATTCGCTCTCCATCTTTGAAGGGATTATTTTGCGATCAGTAGTAGTTGGATTTACAGTAGCAGTGTACATGAAGAGATGGCCACGTTCAATTGTTCCATTATATTTTCAATGCCTGCAGCATTTTTTAAAGCATGTTTTCCAAAGATGTACAAGCCCTGAAAGGTGTAGGTAGGTAGAAAAAAAGTAATATCTCTATAAATCCTCACCCGGTATTCCCAATGATGCATTTTCTCCTTGATAGGGCCTAGATTGTGTCAAAATATTGTAAAAGCATGGAGCTGTCGGCGTGAGAGACCTCTGGGTAGACACCAGCCCTGTCAAACATAACAGCCTAGAATGTGTGAGGAAATCATTCTGAGAACCAATCAGTAATTATTTGCCGTAAAATACAATGGGATGACTTTACTAGTTTCTTAAATGAATCAGTGTGTTTTATTTTGGGGTCTGACGCACCATAATGTTTACAGTCGTGTTTTAAAGAGTATAAATCTCCTCAAACAGTGATTATTCATGCAATCACTGTATTTTCCTTACTTCACAACAAGCCCCTCATATTTAGATGTACAATGGGTCCTCTTCCATGTGAACTGAATCATTATGTTTCGCCAAAATTGAAAAAAAAACAACCTCACTCTGGGGCTGGGTTGGGTTCGAAGGTCAAACTCACTGTAAGGTGCCAACAAATCCAACACACTGCTACTGTAAAATAAAAGTGCTGGGCATGTTAACGCGTTGTGATTAATTGCAGTAAAACATTTAATCGTTGCCCAGCACTAGAAAATAATAATATGTGTTCCTCGAGGAACACTTGAGGTAGCCCCACTTCAGCCCACAAAGCTGGATATTATAAGACAAAGAAACAAAGGTGTATGTATTTAATTCTTCTTCATCAGAATCCAGAAAAAGAAAAAAGACTCAATGGCTCAAAATAACCATGCTCAACTGGGATACTAAATTGTATATAATTAATTATCCTTAACATTGTTCATATTGTTATATTAATGTTAAAAGGTTTTTTCTCATGTTTGAAAAGTGTTTTACAATTTTTGCCAAGGGTTGGTCCTTTTTAAATTATTATACATAAAAACTGCAGGCCAAAACTCTTATTCGATATTCGATGTATTTTAATGCTACTTTTTTCAAAAATACTTTTGTCCACTGTCTCTCTTTGCAACGCTTGTCTATCTTCTTCAACATATGGCAGCTGTTGCTTGGCAACAACTCATGGCTGCATTAGAATATTAATATTGATATAATTCACCAGAATCCGGATCACAAAAACGGTAATGATCCCCGCAGGGAAATTACTTTTTGTTACAATTGCTTAACACTCAGAAAGAAGTAAAACTGTTTAAAAAAATAAAAAGTACTATAAAGCAACTATAAACTATTGATAATGATAAATATTCTGTGTGTAAAAAAAGTGATTTGATTGGATAGAAAATGTGCAAAAAGTTCAATGCAAAGTAGTAACACAGACACACATTAACAAAGTAAATGAATAGTAATATAACTGCAAATTAATTTAAATGTGCACGAGGGTAAATATTCAGAATCCTTTTACTTCTTCTGCAACATAAGAAAATAAATACAATAGTCCATAATTAGGCATTTACATGTGATTAATCATTGAGCAAACGGGTTTGCAAGCATATTTATTAACTATAGTGCGATCGCCAAAACCTTAACAGTAATATGTTAGGCTGTATAATAAATTAATAATACGTTAATGTGCACTTGACATAGAAAAGAGATTTCTGTACAAGATTTCAACTCTGAGTTTTCTAGATGAAGATCAGTTTGTAAAAAACCTCAGGCCATGTCCTCAGCTATGCAAGTGCTCAAACATAAGCTCTCAGTACTGTGTTAGTACTGTAGCCCATAGAGACAGATTATTTTAAGTCGGGCACAAGTCATCTATGTTAACAACATAATTAACTTCACTTGATTGACACAAGATAAAACTGCTAAAAGGCTGATTATGCCATGTTCCCTAAAAACCCAGGAACACCGTGAATATCATTTGTATCTTGTGTGGCTTTGCATGATCCTTTGTAATCCCCTGCTCTCCATCCCACCTGCTGTGACATAGCTGCAGATTGCGCAGTATGCACATCTAGCAACATTATCCTGCATCCGAGCACTGTCAGTGTTTGAATTGATTTTTCACGTACAGGTTTTGTAGATTCTGGAGCTCGCACTCTCTCTTACTCTAGATTCGAGCACTCTTGACACTCCGGGACATTTCTCAAATGTTTTAATTCCTTTAAAAGAGAGAACCTGCTCTGACAGGCTCAGACAGGCCTCTCCTGCACCTATCAAATTCCTGGCTTAGGTCCATATGCAATGTAGATGACTGGGCTTCTGCCATCAGTTCCAAATGACCATTCTTGCTGTTGACACTTCTCAAAAGTCAGAATCTTTCAAATCAGCCCTTACATATTTCTAGATATGCTTTAAATGCATTAAAATAATTTTCCTATGGATTTTTACTTTCTTCTTTGGGTCTAATAATAGTTTTGTTTTAATCTTAAATACATTTCAATGGAAATATGTCCTACACGCTTGTTTCCTGTGAATCTTTGGGTAAAATATTTTTCTTTATTTTAGCAAAGGGTTACTTTAAACTGTGTATTCTGACCTTGGTTGTTGATGAATAGCATTTTATGTTTTTGAAGAATTCCTAACTGAGAGAAATTGCCTAAAAGTGCTGAAGTGGCAGTGATGATAAGAGCTGGTCAAATTCACCAAGTGCAAAGGTGATTCCTTTCTTATCTACTTTGGCAAAGGATACCCTGAGGCAAGGATGTAATGCTGTACCGCAATTCAACAGAGCATCACATTTATGAGTGGGACTTTTTTCTTGTATGTTGGCCTTGCATAATCAGATGTACTTCAAATACAAAATTACAGAGTTCTACTCTTAAATATTTGTAGTATTAATGAAAACACATTATACGAAATACATTATTTGCATACATGCTGTGCCACCCACGACCCTCCTTGTGGAATGCAATAAAAATTCAAACTTTCCTCTTCGAGAATGATATAGTTTACTTGGCTAAGGGGGTAATGTATGCATGTCTGTCTGTCAGCAGAATTACTATTACTCCAAAACTGCTTCACCCATTTCCATGAAACTTAGTGGAAAGTTGGTGCATGACCCACAGAAGAACCCATTACATTTTGGAATGGATCTGGATAAACAGCCGCTCCAGCAGCAGGATTGGTTGGGGGAATGCTCTCTCTAGTTTACTCTGGCTCTTCCCTCAATTTCTATTTTTAATAATTTATCATTTTCATGACTCAACGATCGCAACTCTTTTATTCCTGTATTATTGTTTTTTTTAACAGTTTCTATTTTTCATTTACTTCTAATGCGGTATATTAGGGCTCCTAAAGGTGCCGGTGTAAGGCAGCAGTCTTGTCATTTGAATGGCTGAACAGTTGGGTAGTTGGCTGCCAGCTCATCAAAACGCAGGAAAAGGGTAGTGAATATCGTTGCCACTGCCAACCAACTGCGCCAACGCAGGTAACCACCTGTTTTGCATAAGACATGTCTGATGCATCTGAGCTCCCAGCAGCCACTGCAGCAGCAGCGGTCCCGCTAGTATACCGACTGTGAGAGACCCTTAAAGTCACAGCCGTGAAATCCCCAGCGTATACACTGTAAACAACAATAATGTTTATTAAAGAGAAATCTATCAATTCATTGATTTAACGTCTGGTAACCTAAATGTCATACGCGCTTGTAAATGCCTATCACAGTTCACCAGGGCCCAAAATATGCTGTCAAATAGCATTTTTTGTATGAGCAGCAATTGAACACTCCCGAGGATATTTCGATTTTTGGATTCTTTGGCTGATGGTGAATTGCACAACTCTCTCAGCACCATACCGGCATACACAGCTGCTCATATAGTTCTCTCTCACTTCCTCTGCAGCTTTTCCTCTATGTCAAAGTGTCGCTTTGTTGACTGTGTCATTGATGCTTGAAACTATGCCAGCACAATATGACTTAGCCAAAGTAACCAATATAATGGTTACTTTATTTGTGATCTTTAATTTTAGAACTTGACAGTCAGCCAACTAATTGTATGTTTTCTTAACACATTGGTGTGTTTTTGCTTGATCGTCCCCGTAGTTTTGATTTAGCATTCATTTGTACTTTTATCCCCTCAATGTGCAATATACTTTTGTTCAAGTTTTTATACAGTTGTCTTCATTCATTTTCTGTTGTGCTCTGTAATTGTGTGTGTGTGTGTGTAACTAACATGCATTTTAAAATATATAAACAAGATATATAAACATAGATTAAACTACAATAATAAAAAAGAAAAAGCAACACAAAATAAAGATGCATGGAGAAACCAAGCATAGACCAATAAATGTTGAAATGGAAGTAAATTACTTACTTACTTTTACTTTCCCTTTCCTTTGGCAATCACTTAGTGCTTATCGCCTAAAAAGCCCTAAATAAATCTATTTCTTTAAAATCAGATGAGACTCAGCTTGTCATGTTTTGCCCGCTAGTGGTTTTAGTAATAACACACAGACAACTACAGATTAAGCAAATCAGATGTCTGCCTGCACCCTAAAGGGTAACATCGGATGACACCAGCATGTCATTTTTAAGCTCTCCCTTTCTCCCTGGGAGAGCTGTATTTCTGGAGCTTCAACACATATTCTGTATTTTCTGCCCACATGAGTCGAACGGGCACGTTGAGCAAGTATCACTTTCGGGCAGCCACCACATGCCTCGGCCGCTGCTGCCAGTTTGCTCGGAATCCACTTTTGGCTCAGTTTTCGCAGCGCCAGTCATCTTGCAGTAGGTGGGACTTGATTCACAGCACTCGGATGTTTGCTTCTGTCTGATGTTGTGATAAATGATCCATTAGCCAACATATGAATCAAACCAAATAAAAAAAGCCCCATGATACCTCACCACACTCTCACACACATATTTGCGCTTCTGTCTTTGTGAGTACACTCATTGATTCAATACATTATCTACTCTCTTCAACTCTATCTTAAAACACAATTGTAGGCCTTGATGTACATCAATTCTATTATATTTTTGTTAAACATGATTTATTCAACATTTCTGCTTACTTGAATGATGTGAGAATTATTGTGAAAAGCTGCCAACCCTGATTGCAACCAAGATGCTGCACTGAACATAGTTTTGTGTCTTAGACATCTGGCACAGCTCAGAAGTTTCCATTTTAGACAATATTCCTTTTGTCCATACCTTTCTGTCACTGCTTGTTATCAGTTTGCAGAACTATTCTCCTTCTTTGTCTGCATTTATACATCTAACAGGTGTTATTAGCTGTTTGAGGATAGACAACAGCAGTCAACTGGGAAACGAACTGTTTCACAGCTTGCAGGTGGTCTGTTTAACCTGGCTATTTCCATCTTCTACCCGAGCTTTCCACTCCCTGAACGAAGTGTCTCATAAAAGGACATTTGCACTGAATATCTGAAAAGATAAATTCATAATTGGGAATTTCAAGTTTGGGTAAAATGTTTTTTGTATAGGCATTTCAATATACTGTATGTTCTGGCAGTTGTGGTCCATCCTTCCATTCCAGCAATTCACAGACATAACTACCTACAGGCAATTAACCCAAATTTATTCTGCATATCATTGGACTGTGGGAGGAAGTACCCAAGGAAAAAATGACTGCGCTGTGATTTTTGTTAAAAGACAAAAAACACAAAAAGCTCTAAAGCGGCATAAGGTTTGATAGATACAGTAGATTATGAGGCAGTGGACTACAGGTGAGGGAGACCAACTTTTGGCCAGAATGTCGCTGATTTGAGGCCACCTAAACCTCTAACTGTGATCCAAACAGCAATCTCAGAGGAGGAGTCCCACCCAACTGTCCAATCCAAGACTTTTCCTCGTGCCCCTGAGCAAGGCACTTTATCCCCCCAAAATCTGCTCCCAGACACCAACAAAATGGCTGCCCACTGCTCTGTGGCAAAAGGCAGGAAGTAAAGGGATTTGGAGTTAGCGACAAGAGGTAAACACACAAAAAAACTGGAAGTGTGAAACAAGTCAAGACATGAGTGAAAACACACTAAGCATGAAATGCTCATAGTTTGCGAGACACAACACATATACATTTTATTGGAGATACAAATGTAATATGTGAATGTCTTAAAAGATGTACAATCCTGCCTCAGACACTATAGGGCTAATGTGAAACCTGAAACCCGAAATGACTGACCATGGAAATACTAATAGATTCAATCAGCGGTTAATCGCTAAATTATGTTCTTGATTGATAGATGGCTCTGTTTTTAGATTATCATCTCCCATAATCTGCTGGTTCTAACATCACCAGCTTTAAACTACTGAGATACAAGTTTGATTGCATTTATCATCTATGGAAACGTGGATAGTAACCTCTTGAAAACCTTTCACTTTTTCACACTTTCCTTGTTCCCTGTCCCCTGGGTCATGGTCACACTCTGCCCTATGCTCGTCTTTGCCTGAAAGCTCCTTTTTCTTCTAATCTGGTTGAAAAAGTTTCCCGCCCCGCTGCTCCAGACTTTGCTGACAGTTGTGTTGTGCATTAATGTGATAACCTCCAAAAATCCAAAGCTGAGAAAGAGATATCATTTTATTCGTGGAAAGAAAATGTAAGCCAATCCTATTGTTTGTTTTGTTTTTTCTTTACAGCTGCACGTGAATGTACCACACGCAGGGTCACTGGCAGGGGAGCAGCCATGTGCTTTATTACTTTCTTCCTCCTTGTCAGATGGTGTCAAGTGTAATGTACAATTGAGGACCATGAAAACCAAGTCTTAAACCACACTGACCCATTGATTGAAAAAAAGAAATCTGATTTATGTCTCAGAAGAAAAGAAAAGCATCCATCTCCCACATATAGTATACATACTATATGTGCCTGAAAATTAATGAGATTTCTCTCCAGCGTCTGAATTGGATCAATGTGTCTTATAAGAGTAAATTGATCGGTTAGGGAATAATTAATGATCTCTTTGCATGGACAGACATTCTGGACAGGCCACACACCAGTACGTTTGCCTGCACCAATTGCCTCACACCATTTTGCCCGGGAAGTCATCAAGTACATTGTGAATGAAATGGAGCAATCCCAAAGGCAATCACGACCTAGCCATTTTGTGCTATTTGGCCAGTGGGGGGTTGCGATAATGAAAAGTAGTATTTTCACTGGATTGCTGTAGTTGTTATAGATGCCTTCAACTGAGATTCAGTCTAACTGATTTCATATGAAATGCATCTGGAAGTGTCATTGAGGGCAGAGTTGGCTGTAAGACTTGTATTTTTATGTCTGTCACAATGTTCTCCAAGGGTCTGTGAGCTCCTTTGTTCATCACATTGAGTCAGCAGAGGGAATAGCCTATTGTGCTGTTGATTATGGAATTCTCAGATTTTCTTTCCTGAATGTCAGACCTCTGTCACACAGATGAAGCGATTCAAATTAGATGAAAGAGTCTGACTTCCCAGGCATAATACAGAAAGATCACTCTTCCTTTTCCTCTCAGAGATCCACTTCCCCCCTCTGACCTCATAAAATAAGCTACAGTAGACTTCCTCATTGCACATTCTCCTCACTTCAGCATTCCGGGAGCTGCTTAGTAATCCCTTTTGTTTGAATATTTCTATAAATGTTTTCATGTGCAAATAGGGCAAAGATGGCAAAGTGGTGACATTGCCTGTGAATAATACATTCCATGAAATCTACTGGGAAAAAAAATGCAATTTTTATTTGTATTCATGTACAGTATGAACTACAATCTCAGGTATCAATAATTGAACATCATCCTCAGAGAAATTAGTTGGACTCCTTACAAGCACAAGTCTCTTGTTTTTTTTCATTCTTTTTGTTTATTTTTTTTTATTTTTTTTAACAATTGAAGCACATGTAAAATTATGATCTGAAGATTTTTTTTTTGTATTATGTTTTTGAAAATATTTTTTGTAGAAATGTCACCATTTGATGATTATTCTCTCCAAAAATGAGAGAAAATGTTCCCACATACAGTAACCCTCCCCATACATAGACAGTTTGCAGAATAACAGACAGGAATTTGATCACCTTGGCTCAGGGCTTTGCACAAAAATCAAGCTCACTCTGCTGGTATTTCTAGTCCAACATTCTGCATGTCAGTCATAATTTCAACCTGGCATTCAAATATAACTTCACAATGAGCCATTCTGCACAAGTAAATACCAAAACAGAGATATTCCATTCATTCTGACTAACTAACAAGCCTCATCATGTATATATATATATATATATATATATATATACTGTATATATATATATATATATATATATTAAAAATGCTCAACCTTTTTTTTCACTGAAGCCAGCATCAACATTTAATCATTAAGCCACCAAAAGCATTGAAAAAGGAAAACAGTGAAAAGGAAAAGAATGGTTCACTCACTGACTTTACAATTCTTGTTATTCTTTGCTGATGAAAGGCTGATTATGAGTGACTTTCTGTTTCAGCTGTCCATGATCCATTTGCAGTCTCAATAGATGTCTTTAGATGTAAATTTTTCTTGCACCATGTTGACTATTTCCCCGTTATTGTGAAAAATGTAAGAAGGCATTTTGCTCAATGACTGGTCAGAAGCGCATGATTCTCTGACAGTGCTTTATCATGGTCACACTACCGGCTACGATGGTAGCTGTCCTCACAGAGATGAAAATCAATAAGGCGAGTAGAACTGCCACATAGCTGAATTGTTCCATTTTTCAAATCATACAATGATTTATTCCATTTAGATAACTGAAACTGGCCATTGGTCTGCAAAGATGATATCATGTGAGGGTCAAATCCCATCAAAGCCCTCTGTTAATGCATGTTTCATTATAATACTTTTGAGAAATGAGATTAAATGTGCCTAAAGTTTGCCTGTTGCACAGGCGAAAGAGAGAAGCATATCTACCTCTTACTTTATGCACACGGTCGCCGTTTCCTTGGCAACAGTCTGATGGCTGGTTTTGCCTCCTTATTCCTTATCTATTTTTCACAACTCTCTTCATATCGGCAATATCTCTGTGTGAAGACCCCTCATGACTGCTGTGTGTGTGCCCCCCACCCAACCCACTGTTTTTTATCCCTACTTGCCCCTTCCTTAAGCCTCCCTCTTTGAAAGACTAAATAAAAAAGCAAAGTGTAAACAGTCTACAGTAGAGACAATGTTTTGATGGTCCATAAATGATGCAACAACAAAGTGTTGGTGTTTTTCTCGGACAAAAAAAGAGCGTGAGCAGGGGTCGCTTCGATATCAAAGACCCATACCCCCTGTTAGATGTTGGGCACAGGGAGAGTGGAAAGTCTCATGCTGTTTTGTTATCAGCTTTCCTCTATTAGTCAGCAAATGAACTGCTGATACAGATTAATGAGCTATACCCATCTCCCCTAATTTTTTAGCGGGTTCCTTGCTGCCTCACCGACTATGTTAGCCCGGTCTGCGTTCGTCTGACAGGGTCACACTACATTACAATGCAGCCTCATTTGCCTCTTTATCTGCACTAACAGATGGACTATCAGCGCCCAAGCTTGTGTGACCCTGTGGTGATGGCAAGGTAACATGACACTGAGTGGACGTAGATCATTGCTGGGGTTAACAGAGAGGCTAGCGACTGCCGCCTTATGCTCCCCTTCATTTTCCCAAGCAATATTCTGCTGCCGTACAGCATATTCCGACAGATAAAGCTAGACAAATGAGACATGGTGGAGGGGTGAGGAACGTGCCTCGGCAGAGTGGCAGAGACAATCAAAAGAAGCGAAGGGACATTGGAAGGAAAAGAAAGTGGGGTGGAAATGAGCAAGGGTAGACGGGGGATGATGGAAAAGTCAGACATAGAAGACAAGTGGTGTTGTAGAAGGATGTAGTAAATGTAGAACCACAGAGAATGTGTAGGAAGAAGAAGGATGGGAGCAGGAAGTTAATCTTAATTAAAGAGAAGGATGTATGTCTGTTGTTTGAGAGCCACAGGGGAAAAGCACATTTACTCATTTGGCTGCTTTGCTCCTCAGGCATGCTGGCTTCACTGTGATATCATCCGCAGTGGTGTCATTAAAATATCCCATTTTGCGTTGACTGACAGCTGGAAAACAATGGCAATGAAAATAAACCCCATTTTTATTATTTTTGTCTCATAAAATTCTGCTAAACTGGACAAGATTTACTCACTAACAGGCAAATAAATACTTATGATTAATAAAGCCTTTCTAAAAATGATATCATTATTGGGTAAAAATGTATTAAATCGATGACGATTAATTTTAAAATAAAAATGTTAGGCAATCTCTGCAGTTAGTTTCATGTGAGATACATTTGATGAATTCCATTTTCACTCTTAGTAAACCATTCTTTACCTTGTGCAGTATTACACAGAGAAAAAGAGAGAGAGAAATCAAATGAGCTAAAAAGCTATAACAAATTGTATTTTTTTTTCATTTAGTCACTAGACAATAAATAATCTTTGTTTTTGTAAAGACACTTGTTTAAGTATCATATGTTGTCTCTTATCCAAATGCTGATTTATCGCCGTCATCGACATAAACTCTATCATGTCAATGTCATTTTGATTTCTTTTTTCGTGTTTTGGTCCATTGTACCTGTATGAAACTGTTAGATTTGAGTCTCTTGTACATTGTCTTTTGAGCATGCTTGAATCAGTAAAGGTTCCTGTGTGGCAGAGCTGTGTATGGTACTGAGCATTGGGGCGTGGTGGTAAGTGCTCTTGTAGGTGTTGTAGTGGTTGTAGTGCTCCAAGGGGGGCAGTGATAGGTGTCTCTCCATTGCAGCAACACCTGCCAGCTCTTCTTCAACAGTAATGACCTCCATAGAGGAGGCTGGGCCATCAGGATCCTGCTGGTTATGCTGTTTTCTCATCTTGTAGAAAATAACCAGCAAGACAGCAGCCATAAGAGTGATGGCCACGAAGCAGCCAATGATAATCTTGGTGGTTTTCATCACTTCATCCAGGCCATTAAAGGCTCCCTCTCCGTCTAGATCGAGAACCGGAATAGTGTAAGTCCGCTCTGTGGTCCTCGTTGAAACAGGAGTACCTTTTGTTGTTGAGGATGACACCCAGCCAAATGGGGGAAGCGGAGTTTGGCTATCGTCCCCTGGGGTCTCAATGGTCTCCACAGTGACTGTGGTGAAATAGGTTACGCCACTGTTTTCCACAGAAGTAACATTAAGGACAGCAGAGGCAGAAATATTGCCTGCTGTGTTGCTAACCATACAGGTATATGTCCCAGTGTCCTGCATTGTGACGCTAGTAAAGTTCAATGTCCCATCATTAAGTACAGACAAACGCACCTTGTAAGCCCCATGTGTCACCAATGAGCCATTTGGGGTAAGCCAGCTGATGGATGTCAAAGAGCTTGTTCGACATTTCAGCTCTGCAGCCATGCCTTCTGTCACATTCAAGTCACTGGGTGGCTCCACAATGACAGGAACATCACACTGGAAGTAGCTGTGGTCCAGTTCCCCAATGTAGCGACCTTTAAAGACTGTTGGAGAATGGCAACGGGCGCAGCAGCTGGTATTGGCAGGTACGGTTTCCTTTAGCCACCAGCTAAGCCATAAGATATCACAGTTGCAGTTCCAAGGGTTATGATGGAGGTGGACCCGTTCCAGGCGATGCAACGGTGTGAAGAGGTCATGTGGTAGAAAGGTAAGGTTATTGTGGGCAAGGTTGAGTTCCACCAGCGACTGAAGGTCATCAAAAGAATTCCTTTCGATAGTTTGGACCTGGGCATGCATCATCCACAGCTTCTGGAGGTTCACTAATCCAATAAATGAGCTGGGCTTGACAACAGAGAGCTGATTCCCTGACATTTCTAGTTCTTCAAGCCTGACCAAAGGTATGATGTTGGGAATCTCCTTGAGGTTGCACATTCCCAAATTCAGGTAGCGCAGGTTGCTCAAGTCTTTGAAAGCGCCATCAGAAATGTAGGAGAGACGTTTGAGCTCACCTAGATCTAGCCTACGAAGCGAGGGGACCCGGTTAAAGGCATATGAAGGTATACTTTCAATAGGGTTGTTCCGTAACCACAATTCTTTAAGCTTGGATAAATACTCAAATGCTCCATTGGGGATTGTCGTGAGCCGATTATCAAAGAGCTCTAAGGTGTTTAGACTGGCCAGCCCATTGAAGGCGCCAATTTCGATGCTGCGGATGTGGTTCTTGCTTAGCTGCAGGATCTCCAGATGACGCAGATGTTTAAAACTGTCCACCTTGATGACCTGGATCAGGTTGTCTTGGAGGTTCAGGTAGCGAGTGTTTGTGGAGATGCCATCCGGGACATCCCGTAGACTGCGTCGTGTACATATGACTTTGCTGAACTGGTTACTGCATGAGCAGACAGAGGGACAGGTCTGAGCACGCACCAGCCCAGCCACCACCAGGATCTGAAGGGCCAAAAGCAGCACAAAGAGGGGGTTGGACAGCGCCCCCTTCAGCCTACGACCTCGCATTGTCTGGTGCTGGAGGGAGGAGATCATCGTGTTCAGCATTCATAGTTCATCTGCTGTTTGTTTTCTCTGCAACAAGAACAAAAAATAACAATATTTAGTAACCCCACAAGGCAAAGGATGCAGTAATGAGTTAGTCTCGTCTTTCATTTACAGCAAATATTTTTAATGCTAAATTGACAGGTTGGCAGAAAAATAAAAATAAAAAATAACTTCACATAAAAACAATTTCTGCTCTTATATATTTTATATGATTTTTGATATGATTGTAAAATAAATATATTTTGGATTTGGACTGTTGGACAACTGACACCCACTCTTTTAAGATACTCACAACGAAAATAATATTTACTTAGCCCTTAGCCCCTAAGTCAGAATATCAAAAGGGTATTAATTAATTGATGAATAGTATTGGCCATCTGTAGACTATAACAAGCGTTTTGTTAGACCCCTAACTCGACATTGCACCAGATTTCAGACTTCATAGAAGTTGATACATTTGCACTTGAGACCTAAGATGAAAAACAAGAACTTAGCATCTGTCTCCCAATTCAAGCAAGAGCTGAGACTTCCTTGTAAACTCTGTACTCATTGAAATCCCAGGCCTGGTATAACTTAATATACTATAGAAAGCCTTTTAAAGGAAATGGCACCCTCTTTTAATGTCACAGGCACCCAGTTTTAGGACAAGGCATGTCACTGACACCAAAGCATTACACGGTAAATTAAACACGGTCACAAAAAAATGATGTCTGAGTGCCAGGGAGAAATATTTTTACAGATTATCTGTCACCACTATAAACAATGCAAAAACCAAAGCAGTCCAACAAAGCCAACTCTGCTTGCTTTAAATAGTTATATTCTATAAATAGTGAATTACTTGATATTAAATATATAATATTAACCAGTTTGTTGAGAAAATGGTAATAAGTAGGGGTTCATTTGGACTTTTTTATGTTTTACTCTAAAATCATACATTTCTGTTTTCTAAATAACTATTTTTTCATTCACACGTCCATGCGTAATTCATGATTCACAGTGTTCACTTTTCATTCCAATCCAATTCATCATCACACCAAATCCCGGAAAAATTGTGTGACTCTAGATTGGAAAAAGGTACTGATGTACTGATTGTCCTTGTGTAACTTTAGCAGAACTCAATATCCCCTGAATCAAGTGACTAACAAGAAACTCATTACTCTGTTATCCTAAATGAGATTAAATAAGATTACATTAGTCCACTCAGCCAATGTGTCTAAGAATATGCCAGAGTGTGCGGAAGAAAAAAATTCCTGACATCCATACACATACAATGCAAGCCTCCAACTTCCACCCAGCTGTGTTGATGTGCTGCCAGCACCCCTTATTATCTTCTGCCCGCAAAGATGGTAACCTACGCATAAATCAATACGTATTACATGCTGAGCATATCATATATGTTGTGAAGCTATAAAATGTGACAGCATTGTGTCAAGCTGTGCTATCAAGTTCCTCACTGCTGTTAATGTCTTTGCCAAGACAAAAAGCGCTTTATCCTTTGCTCGTGCAAAAAGAAACCTCGTACCTAATTGTACGTGTTTTATAAACTGTACACGTTGTTAACTGAGGTGGAAATGTTCTCCACTGAAGATGAATGGCCAGCTTAATCAGTAGAAATTAGTCTGCATGTGGCTTGGGGTTGCACCAGCCCGGCAGCCACAGCGTAGAGAGGCTGTGGAGAGACAAGCCTCGGCTGGGGCATTGGATTAAATGAGGCCTCCCACTGGCAGGAGCTTGTTTATTCTGGCTAGAATTACAACACCACTACACTGCCACCGAGGAGAAGGACATTTCAGACATGACAAACTCACTGACAGAGATTAGAAGCCGTCAATTAAACATCTCTTGTTTCATTTGCCATGCAGGGGAATGCAGCACAGAATGACTCATTACATAAAGGGATGCCACATGTATTTCAGGATAAAGATCGCTTCAAACAACCGCCTTCAATTTGTTGGTGCAACACAGCAAGAATTAATGTCATTGACGCACACTCGACATGTATTCGGAGTACGCAGTAAGCAGTAGCTGCTTACATCTAAAATCCTGCCAGCAAAATAAAAAGCACATCCACCCTTATTTTTCTGCCTCTGCACCAGCAGCTATTGGAATGATGTCTAACACTGCTGTGATTTGCTAAATTCATTTCCTGTAATGAGTTTGTTGGGAAAGGGCTTTGCTAACATATGTCTCAGTCAGGTTGAACATAGCAAGAAACTGCAATATACTGTATAGCAAGGATATTTGAGAACATCAGAGCATTTCACTTACAATGTCAGATAATTAGAGTGTCACTGGTGTGCACTGCAAGCAACCATGTTCTGTTCCAACTGGCTAAACTACTTGGACAACTTGCTCGGACATTCCCATACACCAGGGAAATTAGCTTGGCAGTTCACAATGCTAAGCCCTAAAATAACTGAGCAAAATCAATCCTTAAAAGTAACACCCATTTCCAAAAAAAGGATATTGTGATGGTATAAATCTTAACAATGTTAAAACTGCTCAACACAAGTCAAATCGGGGAATATTATACATCTATTAATATGACTTTTTGCAAAAAAAATGCATTATTGAACCACTTGCTTTTTTGGATATTTGTCTTGGTTAATTGGCATATTTATTTTATAATTGTTTAATTTAATTGTTCCACCAAACTCTTCAGTGGTATTTGTTGCACCAAGTGAAAGTTAACCAAGTTGCACTCCCATTTTCAGAAAAAAAGGAGACATGTTCAGCAGATCTCATGTGCTGCTCATGGTTCAAAGTCTGATATTATGATAATATATCATACAAGATGTCATTCAAATGTGCTCAGGAATAATGAACAGTTTCACATGAAACTGCTTTGTTTTAAATGGTAACTAAAATGCTTGAAAGATGGAGTCAAAAGTGCTTATTAATTTCAATGTATTTTGGTATTTGGGGAAATTCTGTTTGTTTACTGGATATACTGTATGACCAACCGCAGCCATTTGCAGTCAGTCCAGTGAGTGTGAAATTGATAGAGTGGGTGAAAATATGGAGTAATATGAAATGTGGCAGGTTAACATGATGACGGAGAAAGAAGACTGTGGCCAGTCTGAACACTGTCAGATTGACTTAATCTCATTTTGTTAATTCATTCAACGCATTACTAATTCATCACATTTGCATATGTTTCTTTGATGTTTTGTTTTAATCTCGTATTTGCTGATGTTGTAACTTCAGAGGCTCACTGCATCTCACAAGACCTGTATACAATGCATCTGTAGGAGATACAAAAGGAACAGTTTGCTGTATGTTCGAAAATATAACACACATAGCATATAGTTATAGACAACGCAACATAGGAAAATGTGATGAGGATGGGTTTTTCTTAATTTAACAAATATAAGACAAGATCAAGGCATGGTGGACCTATCAGTACTAAGGGATATGTATAATTTAGCTTGAGGTCTATTTATTAACACTGAGGTTGTAAATGGCCAAAATCAATAAATACACACAGAAATATGTAGAAAATAACATATGCAGCTTATATACACATTATAGTAATACAAATGTAGTTGCTGTGTATAAAACTCATATTTACACCCATTACTAAATAGAATGTGTTGCCATGACAGGTCAATTCATTATTGTCATTGTATCTTTGCATCCTTGTATATATAAGTTGCATAGAAGGTTAAAATCTTTACTGTGGGCCAACATAACCAATGGCCACGCAAGCTGCTATCTCAATCTATCATGCAGAATGACAGTGCTTCACTCTGTTCTGCTCACCCTTAAAAAATAATGGCAATCTCCCTCCCCCACCTCGGCTTCAATACTCAGAGTGCTGGTGTTAGGTAAATAAATCTCTGAGGAGGCTGCTGGATGCAGCCGACGGATCAGCCAAACTCTATTCTTTTAGCAGAAACAGAAATGATGGTCCTTTCTTTGACCGCACGAATCAGATCAGCGAGAATGAATTGTATATTTCTGAATATTTGTCTTTCTCTCTGGATATTGTTATCCAACAAAGAGAGTTTTTTTTTTGTATTGGCACTGACTTCCTTGCTGCAGCCAATTTTAAACTGGCTTTATAACTGTAAATAGGGTGAGTTCAGTTTCCTCAGAATAATGGACTTAGCCAACTACAGCTGTCAAATGCATCATATTACCTGGTATATTGTCATGTTTAGGTTGTGGTTGAATCGCAAAAAAATCCCACTTGCTCTGACCACTTCTTATGTATTTTAAATTGACTTTATGCTTCATGAAGAGGTTTGCTTTGGCCAGTTGTTGTAGAGCTGATGCAATGAAATGCATTTTAGTTTGATGTATTAATTGCTTTAAATTAGGGAGTTAGCGGCAAAACAGCGCACTGCTGCGTTATCCTAAGATCCCAATATTGTAAAGGGTAAATGGACCACATTTATAAAGCTCTGTAATAGCCTTATCAATCCCTTAGCCTTACACTACAATACACATGTACCCATTGTCACACATACAATGTATACATATAGGACATATAGGACTTTTCTGTTTGATGATATATCAGTAGTAATTTGAGTTTAGGTATCTTTCCCAAAAACACTTCAACATACTGCCTGAAGGAGCCACAGATCGAACAGGATGAGTGGACAACCCTACCTCCTGATCTGTCCATCTGGTGAGTGGTGTCAGAACATAAGTTTAACCCTGGATTTTGTGTTGTACTGTCAAGTTTAAGGTCCATGGAGAAATCTTACATGTGCAGTTGGAAATTAATCGGCTTCATATACATGTCTGTGGTGAGTTCTGTTTGTGTGCAACATAAACAGTCATCCCATCTCTTAGGGCACAAAGAGCACACCATTTTTTGGGATGTCTGAATGAACGCTTGGCGAGCAGCTCGGTGGTCTGACGAGCATGACATTTCACAATCTCATCGGTGTCATCATCAAAGGGCTGTGTCTCCATTTTGGAGAAAACATGATTGTTATGGTAACAGCAACTGCAGTTTATGGTTTAAATAAATTGGGGAATCTCAGTCAACTCTCTCATCAATTGCTCATCCCAAAAACTTCACAGGCCTCAGCAACAAACTTGCCCAGTTTGAAGTCGATTGGATTAGCAGTTCCGAAGGAAATCCTAATACAGGCAGAGTGAGATTCCTCCATTTATTAGCAGGATATAAACATATTACATTGGGTTTATGCTCAGAAATACAATAGGGCCCACACAGGGCATATGGATCCAAGTGATAGTATAAACAGTCAATTTCCCACACTCACTTATGCTGAGCAGGCTCACAAAAGGCTAGAGTCTACCCAGCTAACGGTACACTGAAAATACCCCTGGTTGTGCAATCCCTAAATTGTAGGCCTTTTTCTGTTTAATGTGAGGTGAGAGAAGGTTTCCGTTTATCCCATTCAGCGGACGAAAAACAGACAGTAATCTGGCTATGGAGAGGTGGTACAGCTGACACTCTGACCTGAGCTTAGCAGCTGCCATCCCCTCAGGGCAAGAGCACTCCCAGATGGCATGATCAGATCATAGAAAATCATCATGACTTTTGATGAGCAGGCTCATTTTCTTCAGTCTGTGATGGAGCGTGATTAAACTAAAACAAAGGCAGAATTGGGAGCAATCAGACCGCCATCTGGAATAATGGTCAGATAGACGATCATTTTGAGAGCAAAAAAGAAAAGATCGACATTTTCTTTTTTCTAATGGGAAATGTGATATTATAGCCTCAATAACTTTATTCAAGTTTTGTTTATTATGTGGCTTTGAAAATACCATGACACTATATGTTTGGGGGCTTACAAAAAGCAAACCAGTAAATGGAAAATAAACATTTACATACATTTAAAAGACTATTGGCCTTGAAGACGGCTTTAAAATGAACTACAGTGTTAAATAGTGTATACAAGGCCACACATGTAATGGTAACTCTCGTACACATCTGCACATTTAGCAAATGGGAATAACACATAACACAGCTAGTGTTAAACATGTACTATATACCTGGGTGCTGCTGTTTTGTCACAGATGTGCACTTGATAGATATCTCCTGCATTACGGAGCTAAAAATAATCATGTTATAGTCCTTTTTGTTATTGACGTCCAGTCAAGATGGCAAAGAGATACCTTTTCAATTGAAAATTTTATTTGAATTCATGCGTTACCTTATGCTGCCTCCATTATGATAATTGCAGGGGTTTAATAATCTGCACGGACGTGCGTTTTGGAATGTACTCTGCCAAGGCTCTGTCTGGTTTCTGCAAAGGGATTAGGACAGGATGGCTTGGATGGCAAACGGACTGAGGGCGAGGGCGCGCTTAGTATTCCTGTCACTTGTCTAACCCACCAATCTGCTCCCACGACTGCGTTCCTAAAAAGAGATCGGCAGGATCAGTCGACTGTTTTTGGAAGGGCCTGTCGCAGAGTCAGGGCTGACTGGACTAAATGAAAACACGGAACGGAGAAGTATGTTAGCATGACTCAGCTGGTGGGGGCAGGCCTGGGTAATTGGTTATACAGAAAGGGACTAATGCTCTCTGGCTGCAAACCATTTTTGGTTGTGCTGATCAGAAAACACATGCAGTGAATGACAGCAGGTGCAGCCTGGGTTTAGGCAGGTAAGGGTACACACAGCCTGCAGCGGTGGCAAAATAATGAGCGGCACATTCCCGGTAAGCTGCCGCCTTACGGTAGTTAAACAGATAACGCTTCAGCCGAGGATTTGTTCGAGCGATGGAGCAGGCTCGTGCAGACGGGGGCCAAGGCCATAATAATGAACTCGAGACTCTCATTTTGTCTGAAAGATCAATTATTAAATATTGAATTGAAAAAAGGTTCCACATTACAGCGATGACTTTGTTGCATTTTATGCTTCATCAGCGGAACGTGGCTCCTTCTAAATGACATAATGAATGGGATTTCTTTCGGGTTCATAAGCTGTAAAAAGTGGGCCGGGGAGTTATATTTTATTTTATATAAACGCGAATTTCAGATTTGCAGTCTGGAACAAAAAAACATTTCAGTTTGCAATTTTGTAGGAACAATTTAGATTTCGACCTCACTTTAGCATATCATTCGTGTAGCGGTGTTCAAAAAGGCCAAAATATTCTGATTCATTGTCGGTATCGAGGAAGACAACAGTGCTGTCATAAAAAACGACACAATAGCTTCAATGGCCGGTCTTGGCAGGTTGCCGTTCCCTCCAAAATGCAGAGTGCTCGCAGGGATTAGCTCACTGGAGTGTCCTCTGTTCAGTCACAGCTATTTGCCAATGAATTCTGGCCATTCTAGTTTGCAAATTGACTGAATAGGAGAGACTGGAGGGAGTTCTCTCCAAAGCTTTTGTGTTAATGTTGGGGTGACAGAATACTGATAACAGATGGCACTATGTGTGGTGCCCTCTCTTGTACTTTTTAGATTAGTGTCCGCCAGTGCGCCACTGTTTCTCACTTGGAATAATTCCTCTAGATTGTGCCCCTATGTCTATAGAAGCCAGAAAGAAATAAAAAATGTGCTTTGGAATAGTTTAGAATGAAGGCACCTAAAGTGTTAAACCAGAGGAGGGCTATGGCCCTGAAGAACGGTCCTGGGTCCTAGCCAGTTTCATCATGGACAAGACCCTTATAGAAGATTTTGACAATAATTATTAAGAGGGGGCTGGGGTCAGGTGCACTTCAGACCCCTGTGACCCCCTGTCAGTCATCGTGCTCTTTCCTAAATTCATAGTCATAGTTCAGATTCGGGTAGTAGTATTTTTGTAGGTTTATAATTAGGTCAGTTTATTGTTCCATTTTATTGTGTTAATTTGTGTTAACTTCCTGAGTGACATCAGTAAAAGGTTATTTTTTGCACTCGGCTTGGTTCTCTGTCTCGTGCTTTTGGATCCTCGCCATCGTACATCCCTAACACACAGTGCACCTGACTGTAAATGTAATAATCAAGTGGAGAGCCGAGTGTCTTATAAAACGTAAAAGTGAGAGTTTTGATGCAACAGTGATGGATTAGTGAGGCTGACACAGCCAGTTGGGTTCAGATCTGTAGCCACTCAGAGGCCAGGCTCCCACTCTTGAATCATGTTTGTTTCTTTAAAAATGGCCAAGATGAAAGCAGTGAGGAAGCGGCCTCTGTGCATAATGGGCTCCACCAGATGAATTGGCCTACATACAGTATTTTCAAAGCAAACAGCATCCAATATTGTAGTTATGCCTCCATAAAGAGCATACATTGTGCACCTGTGAGCTGTTTCCGCCTAATTACCTTTATGCTCACATCAACAAAAAACATTAAGTACTGCACTGAAAAGCTAAAATGCAGTGGGAAAAATGTATATGTCATTATGCTTTGTCATAAAAATTAAGGAGGCTATGTTATTTAATATTCTGCTCTAAAGTAATTCATTACAATGAAATAAATTAGTTTATATATATATATATATATGTTCCCGATGTGCAATACAGTATATGTCGCTGCATATCTTGGCCAAAGATTAAATTCAAGCTTAGACCTTCTTTCCAAATTGCTCGACTGTCTAGAATAAAAAGATAAAGATGTTATACGTCTATTGATCCCCGCAGTGGAACTCTCTTTTCATACTGCTGCCTCCAGGGAGGTCAGAGTGTAGGGTCATCTTCACATAGTGCGCCCCTCGAGCCGGCAAAAAGTCAGTGGGGAGTCACTGATTTTCTCAAGGGCAGGAAAAGAAGTACGCCAAGTCCATTACAAGCTCTTTCCTGTATGGCTGTGGCTTTTCAAATCTCTTTTACTTAGAATATCTTCAAAAGAAACTCCCAACATAAGACATACAGCTTAGAGAGGTAGAGGCTTTTATTTGATGTGAATATTAGGGGAGCGCCATTAGGTTGTCCTACTTCGAAGACAAGTTATGCGCCCACTCCTCCATATCGAACAATGGGCACTTCTCAACTATTATTCTTCAAGTATATCCCTGCCTTACAGGCCTTGTTGCATTGTGAGGGTACTTGGTGCCGATAGTGCTAATTAGTATCTGAACATTTCCTGAGCATTTTTCCATGTGGTATAAGTTTCAACACTGCAGAAGATAAATTAATTTCATAAAGCAACTAGTCCGTCCCACTGGAACGATTTACAGCAAGGAAATTTAATTCCCTTCGACCAGATTACTATATTTATCTACCTCACGGTGGAGGTTGAGCAGAGGATTATGGTCTGTTTAAAAATAACCACCAGCCAGTATATTTGGACTCGATAAATGAAAGCTGAAGAGCGGACTTTTTTCCTCTCTGTGGAGTGATTACGAGCTTCCCTTTTCTCTGCTCTCCTTTCTTTTCCCTCCGTAAATCTGCTTTGATAATTTAGAAGCCAATGCATGACGCTCGGTGGGAGACCGTCTTAAAGTCAGTCAGAAATCAAAGCAGGGAAAATGCAATTATTCAAGTAGCAGCCAACAATTTTGTGCAAGAAGGATGTACACTGTGTGTGCACGCAGTCTCTCATAAAGACTTTGCTAAGAGGATCACCAATCATCACCATGGACCATATTATTGTTCTGTTTGTGCAAGGTCATTTGGTGGGCTTGGTTTTTATCGTAATGTTGTCGCACAAACATTATGTACATTTTTAACTTTGTATTTCATGCCAAGGACGATGATCACATCTCATTTTGATCGTGGCAGAGGAAGCGTTATTATGTTTCATTATGTACCAAGACAGCTGCTGCATACAGTGTGGTTGTGCTAGGTAAGGGATTGTGTTTGTTTTCTCACTGCTGATGGCAGATTGATTGTTTATAGCCAGTGTCGACAGCACACCGTGGGTAGTCCATCTTGTTTTTCTTTCATTATTTGTTCATTGTGTGAAGTCTCCACTGGCATGCTAATAAGCTGTTGATGTTTAGTGTTGCACCAAACTTTGCATGCCCCCAAAAAAGGGTATTCCTATCAGTTTGTCTACTACAAATGTATTCATATTATGTGTTCAGCCTAATAAATCGCTTGTTAATGTGATCTCTGCTCCTCAGCAGATGTTTAATTTCAGATTCTCAAAAAATGTGCAATGTATAATTATACTGCAAACCTGCTTCCTGAACCTGCTTCTCGGAATAGGGATGAGAATGATGATGGATTGAATTAAACAGAACATGAAAATATCATGCTAATTTTACCTTTGTGAATCACACTGCAGTTGCTAATTGGCATAAGTCCATTGCTCTACAGGCCAAACATAATTTTTCAGTAATAGTGTCTTTTCACTTATGATCCTCGGGCTTTAATCCTGAGTCGACATTACCCTGGGTTATCTTTACAAATTTCACACCATTTATATTTAATCCTGGTTGCCCAGAGGTGGAACTGTCCAGCTGCTGTGGTGCTGATAATTTTTCATCTGGGGTACTGGTTTTTCCTCACCTTTCACTATTGTTCGTTTCAAGCATGTAGCCTGTTTGAAACCAAGCCAGAGATGTGCACTTTGTATATTTATTATATATATATTTTTTTTTCTCTCCGAAAAAATATAAATGAACTCGGGCTCAAGCCACTAGCCAAAGCTTCATGCAGCAGTGACGTTCACTGACTTTTACACACAACCACAAAACCCCAACTCAATGTTTGATTAAGGTGTTTGCTACACCATGGACATTATACATAAATAAATGTGACATATCAAAGTGGTGGTAGTTGACAAGCCCCAGACGTTTTTCGATGGACAACAGTCAGCTGGAAGTAAACCTAGCCTCCCAAGACAATACCCTGCTGCTGCCAGAAGTGGGCAGTAATCTACACAATGTATGCAAACAGGCTACATCAGAGCTTATATGGGACAGAAAACTATTCAGAGATCAGGCCAAACATTCTAGCAAGGAGTCCAAGATTAATAATGATTTAGGAACATTCTCAGAGCAAATCTGAGCAAGGAAGTGCGGGAAACGTTTATCTTAGTGAGGAGGTGTGTTTGACCACATTGCTAGGTATGCTTTTTCAAGCTGTGATTGGCTGAAAAAAACAATACAAGCTGTCTCAGTGACTAAAATTAATTGATTTCCATTGATTAAAGAGTCCATCAAGGCCCAAGTCATCATTGCTACAATGTTGCATTTTCTCAGATACCAGATATCTTAAAGTAGCGATCACTGAAATTCCTGGCTAATGGCATCATTGCGTTGGGTTGGAGATGTGAGTGCATTTCGAACCGACCAAAAACATTATCCCCACACGATCCAATCTGTAATGTGTTAATGATGAGATCGTAACGCTTAATGCATTCTATATGGCTGCATCTCGTCTTTGCTAGTTGAGCTAGTTGAAGAAAAAACACAACTGCTACAGGTTTGCAATCATTATTTAACATAATAATCAGTGCAATTATAATAAGATGTATATTTAAGTAAATATTTTCATTAACAACTACTTTCCCATCAAGCACTGTGTGAGAAGACTCCATCACCAGTCTTGTGTTGTTAACAAATACTTAGTCATACAATGTTTTTTTAGGTGAAAATCATGTCTGGCACCATTGGGTCATTGTCAGGATATGTTCACTCACACGTGTAACAGTTGTGAGTAGACTGTCCATGCACCACATATTCTCACACACTGGAAATACCCAGTTTGGTTTGGTTGAAGGTTGGCACCGGGTTAGAGCAACAGAAACGTCATCCATGCCCACGGAAGCTGTGAATTCTCCAGACAATTGCCAGCGTTGTTCACACATGGGCTCTACCGCACATTACACAGACTACTGTAAGTGCTAAGGAGAGGGCACGGTAAAATATGTGTACATGTCATCTAGTTTGGACGTTTGCATTCTCGACTACAGCTCCTCTGGGCAGTGTCTAGAAATGTCCATGGCTATTGCATAGATGTTTAAACAGCTTTAGACAGACAAATTCCCTCACACCTACGGGCAACACAGAGTCCATTAGTCTCCATTTTGCCTAATCTACATGTTTTTATTCTGTCGGAAGAAACTAGAGAAGGAAGATTTGGAAATGAAGGACGGAAGAATGCAGACGTAGATCCAATGATAATTTATGAAGAAAAAAAGATCCACAAAGAAACGTTGTGCCTGGAGATTGCATTTTTGGTCTAACTGGCGAGAAATACATTAAGTTATCATATTTTCTATATTTTTCCATGTCAGCTCCACGACACCCGAGACGTTCAGCTTTGTCACTCTCTTTCCTCGAAGCACCCTCCTCCCTAACTCCCGAGAGAAGCAATATCTGTCTCAATCTATCCTGGAGCCTTTTTCTGTCTGCCTTTCCCTCTCTACTATCATCACTAAATAATTTCTTACAGAGAAAAATCTAATCAAATCTAAGTGAGAAAAGCAGAAATAAGGAGGAATTGTCTATGTGTGTGTGTGTGTCAATCCACCTTGGAGGTGGGGGTGGGGGCGAAAAGAGACAGAATCAGAAAGCAACATTGGCAGTGTGTGATGGGGTTGTAGAGTGGGAAAACTGCAAGTGCATTAGCAGTCAGAGCACTTAGTGTGAGGAATCCATTCATTATTCATTAGCTAATTCACCATGTATAGTAATTAAAATCAGAGCCTGCTCCAAAATGGAAAGAGCTGTAATATACTGTTTTTTCTATGTGCAATATTTAAGGGGGCTGTTTTCCAGCACTCCAGCTTCGAGGTTTTTCTTAAATCATCTTTATGTCTTTAAATGGTGCAACTATCTGCTGTCACTACGACACTCTCCGAGAGCAAATACATGGAATGACTTCTTTCTGACATTAGAATGAATCCAAACTAGAAATATGCAAATGTGCAACATGACCTACAAATAGCAAAAAGAGCTATTTATTATACAGTACATGTGAGAAAGATGCTAATTCAGAGCAAAATCTGGCATTGTGTGAAGATATACATTAAATAATTAAAGCACACCTAACTTATTCTGTATACTGACTTTTTTTGTGTTGGCTTTTTTACTGCAATTGATTAATAAGGCCAGTGTGTGCATAAAATATTAAAAATACTGTGTTATGCCCTATTTAAACACATGCACACGCACGCACACACAAACATGTTTATTTGATCCTGAAAACACTATGAGACCAAAATAATGCCATGTCAAATCATAGCAAACTAAAATTAGAGTGTGCTGATCATGCTCCAGTCTATATAAGCAATAAAATGGGTTACTTGATTGAGCTATATTTGAACAACAAAGTCATCTTCTTTTCTTATTATCTGATGGCTACTAATTTTGCCTGGCGAGTGTGTGAATTCAAGTGCGTACGTGTGTGCGTACATCTGTGTGTGATGCAGGCAATATCAGGCCGCTCATTAATGAAAGGATACCGAACTGATTGAGTAGGACAATTAATCCAGAATGTAAATGTGCCAAAAAACCCTGCAAAGATGTTAAAATAAACAACAATCTGCACACATGGATGTTAATCTAAAACTTCAATTCCTTTTGAAACCAAGATGCTCTATAATATGGTGAATAACAACAAATACCTAAAGTAACACGTTGTATATTGTTCTTTATTTACAAATTATACCACATGGCTGTGAATCAAATCCATTGCATGAAAACTTTTCCAAAAAAATGGTGTGTATGCTTTTCTTGGAGCATCAAAGGCAACTCGTTTGGACTATACTTTGGAAGAGCAGGCCATTAAGCTCAAAGCTCCAAATGTAAGGAAATTGTTGTGAAACATTGAAATAGCAATCTGCAAGCCAGAAATAAAGTACAGAGGGGTTTAGCCATCCAAAGATGAAAAGGATGAAGGTCAGAACAAGATGTACCGGAAACTTTTTTGGGGACAAAGCAATAAACATTTATCAAAGCTGCTGTCATAAAAAAAAAGTGGATGAAAAAAAGAATCTCATCAAATTTAGACACACAGAGTGTCTGTAAACAGCAACGAGTGACACCGTGTCAACACAAAGCGATGTTTTGGCGCATCAAATCCTTTGCCCATTTAATAACAGACATATTGTACAAACTGTCCTCTTATATAGAAACAAGTAACCATAATTTGTGGCATGGTAATCATGTGGATCTGAATCATAAAATGACTAATTCAAATGTCACACCATCCCAACATGCGGACCGTCTTGTCAGCACTAACATGTAATCTACCTGAAGAGAAGTGGCAGAGCTCATTGTGCTTTTCTAGTCCTGGGTATGTGTATGTAGCATATACGCTATATATATCGCTATATCATTTTTCTTTAAATGACACAAAATTCACATGATTTAGGAAGACCTCCATACATGTATATGTGTATCTGTGTGTCAATAGCTCCCCTTCTTTCACTCCACTACTCTGCCCTTTTGTTCTATTGTCCCATTGGAGAGGCGAGGGTCTGTCGTCCACTGCCATAGTCTATCTTCGATTTTTTTAATATTTCGTGTTTATATTTTCGTTTCTTTTTTTATGATGTCTGTCTTTATATGTTGTTGTTAATTATTTTATAGAACTTGTGTTAAATGCAGTCATTTTACATTTTGTTCACAGTTAGCTTAGAGTCTAAGCTAACATATTCTAAGCCTTAAACATATGGCAAATTAGGCAGAAACTTCTGTTCTCTGCTAAAATTCCTTTGTGAGGGAGTTGGGGCAGGCCATATTGATTATACCGAGGTTCCGTTATGCCTGTTTTTAACAAAATCAATCGATTCCAACTGTCCCTAATCCTTCCCTACACAACGCACGGCCATACTGGTCTTATGTACCATATAACCACACATTCAAGCCAAACATTATTTAATGAAATAATATACGTTTCGCAGCCTTGTTTCCAGCCTTTTGTGGGTTTTGGGATCCAATCCCTATGTTTGGTAGAGATGACTGATTTCTTCTGGTTTACCTTACTACCATGTGCACATGTGCACTACCATGTTGCTCCTGCAACCACTGCAAATGTCCCCACTGTGGGACAATATCTTATCTTAGAATATGTTTGTATACTATAATTGGGACGCAGTTGGAGAGTAAGAGTTATATATGGACATGTTTGAAACATTCTCAAGATCTTATATATATATAATTGAATATTTAATATATCATTATTATTTTATTATAATGATTATCAATTAATGTATTGCTTAATAAGTTGTGAGGAAATAGTACCACAACTCTGCAATAGTTTGATGTTTCTTCAATTAACATATCCGGTCTTGTGTCACAACTTTAAGTGGACGAAAGTGACTCTCGCATGAATGAATCGAAGATTAAGGGAAAACGACAGATGCTGGCTGAAATCACTGTTGCCATGGCCGAGACATGCTAACATGCTGCTGTCTGGGATGGACTGAGACAATCTTCAGTGCCTTTGCAGAGCTAATCACCTTTGTTAACAGTCTTGAATTAGGACAAGGTTCAGAGGACATTTCATATTACATCTTACTTAAATGTGGTCTGTGGATAAATGTGTGGCATTGGTTTTTCTATTTACTGGGATGAGCATTGGCAATCTACAGGAAACAGGAGCAACACTTCAATCTGCCTGAAGGTGGTCTGCAGTGAGGAATCAATGCGTAGTGGAAAATATTGCTGCACAATCATCTTAATAAAATTCAGTTTTGGAGAGGTGTCTCTCCTCTGGTCCCCTCCCCTGTGTTTGGGTTGTAGATTGGCCTGACCTTATGACATTTAACCTTGAGCACCATTGGGGAATGCGTAAAAAGGAGGCCATATGATTTTCAATAATTAAATTGTCTCTCCTGGTGCAAATTTTAGAGTGCACTGCCACGTTCTCTGCCTCCCCTGTTGCTGATAGGCCAGGTCTTTGTTGTGCAAATTCCTATTCAGTGTATTGATCTCAACTACTCAGACACTGTTGATATATAGACAGCTGCTCATTTATATGTATCTCCAGCGCAATATAAGTTTGACATGCCGAGTGAGGTATTTACCTTTCTTCCCCTGTGTAATTAAACAGAGGCAGCTGCACAGGGAACATACATGTCTAAATGATTTTTTCAACTGCGTCATCTGACATTGCTAAATTGTTTTTTGACTCAGTGGATGTTGCACAGAAGGATGGAAACCGTGATATAAGCCTTTCATAGAACGTCCTTATATCGTGACATCTCAGTTTTTGCAGCAAGACCTTGGTCTAACACCTACTTGCACATTGGGTGAGGAAATGACTGGAGAGCACTGACTGGAGGGAACAGGGAGACAGACAAATGGTTTTCATTTCTTAAAATATTTCAATACAGAAAAAGGCAATGAGCTTATATATGTAATTTAAGTCCATATTTGTAAATTTAGAAGTTCATAAGTTGAACAGGACAAAGATAAAACCCATCAGTAAAAGAATCCCTTACATAACAATGTGCTTTGCTTCCTCTCATACTGGGCTGGAATAGGCACTTCCATTTTGGATCTGGTTCCTGCTTGGTAAAATGCCTACATTTATTAAGTTTATAATCTCTCATTATGTCTCTTTAAGAAGCAAAAAAAATGTAGTGATAAAATATCAAGAAGAAGAGCCAGCGCCATGAGGAATCTGGAGTGAAATCTCAGTGAACAGAATGACAACATGCACATTAAAAACCATAAGGACCAGAGCTTATGTTCCATTCCCTTTCCAATCTAAAAATGACAGCCCATTAAAAGGCCTGTTTATTCTTTCAGGGTGGAGAAGTGTACGAGGGCTTCATTCTCATGTCTAAGCAAAGCAGAAGAAGGAAGCTGTCAATCATTCACTGAACAACTTACTTGAACACTTGTATCAAACGAATGCCTATTGATCACCATGAGTATGGGCCACGCTGGCACAGATCCACTCTGAGGAAACTACTGCTGTGCAGAAGAATCACTCCCCCTCACCAAAACACACTTAAGGTGGTTTACATAAAGTTTTCTTGGAAATCTTGGAAAACAGATCATTCCGATCTCAGAAAAAGTGTCCCTTGGAATAGGTTTTAGACACACAGTCACACAGCCGTGATTGTGACCTTCATTTTAGGGATAAACTCTGGAATAGATGAGACCCACTGTGGTGTAAAACCCCCTGATCGCCTGATGGGCTAAAATGTTAAATAAATCCGTACCATTACCTTAATTGATCAAACGCACTATAATCCCAAAAATGAATCTAGATTCCCATTTGGATAATGTAAATGAGGTGCATTTTAATTGGATTGTTAATTGAAGTCAAAGGTCATCTCTAACAACTCTGGGAGGACTGTATTTACTGTATTGTTATATTATAGCTGAGGGACAGTATTCTGTTAATGTGTTTGTGTCTGTGAGTGCTTTCCTTGCTCTAATAGAGTAGGTTCTCTTCCATTACACCTTCTCTTGTCATTACATCTAACATTTTTTCATTGTTATGGCTTTATCCACACCCATGTCTACACCTCATTAAATCATCGAGGCTTTAAAGGTTACCAAGGTCTGCTTTCATACTGTTTATACAAACACCGGCCCTTGCACGCACACACATGTACATTGTACAGGTGTCTCTCCTTGCAGTGGTCTGCGAGGTGGCTCTGGTTATGCTCAAGAAGAATTACTAGCTCGAGGGCTTGGAAGAGTGCCAGATGTGCCTCCTCGATTTTGGGTCATAAACGCAGCCTAAGGAAACAGGGCTCAGCTCGACTGGACACACTTCTGTTTCTCCGTCATGACTACTACCAAGCCAGCTGATCAGAGAGGCAGAACAAAGTCCTCTTCCAAGCAAGACTGGCTCTCATCCTCTTGAACAGGACATTTTTTTCCATTAAAGAAAACAAAGAGCGACCTCATTTCAAAAGTGGTTGTAGGTGGTGGAAACTGCTGAATTCTCTGCTACAAAACAAATTCAGTGAAATATATTCAGACATCAGCAGCTCATCTCAACATTGCAACAAAAAGCATCAGGACCAGTGATGGAAGAAAGCAAGATCTATATTTGTGCATCAGGCCAATAAAGGGTAGTAGTTATATTCAAGTTCAACAAGTCCCTATACATTCTCCATCCGGCCTCACTCATACTGGTGTTTTTGAACGTCTAATTTGTTCGTGAATATTGCATCGGGCACCATTTGGCTCATGAATATGAAATAGATGGAACCACAGGCTCTCCCCATAATCAACAGTCGACACACACATTCCGTCGTCAGCGCTCTAGCTCAGTGGTAGCGTTTTTCTCCAGCATATTCAGCCAATCACAGCTGATCACAGCCTCAGCAGAATGTTAGTGTTCGTACAAACTGTCCATGTATAAAGTGTGAATATAGTGTCTTTCATCACCAAGGGTTTCGAGCCTTAATCTGCCTCTTCTCCACAGTATCTCTCATCTGGGCGCACAGACAAATGGTATTGACAGAGTGATAGCCCTAATCCCGAGTACACCAACTTTTCTCCGACGAGGAGAAAAAAATATCCGATTGTAATGTTTTATTTACTGCTGTTGGATAAAAACACTCTACTCACTGTAGAAACAATGCTGGAACATGATGCAGAGTTGAACAGCTAACGCACCAGCAATCCCGACCCTTCCTGCCTTAAGCCGCATGGCTCCACTCCAACACTACCATATGCCCCTTAGCCTAGCTGCTCTACTCTATATAAAATGATTTAGGAAACAAAGTCTACATGCCACCATGAAAGAATGAAAAAACACAACTGGGGGATGATAACAGACAATATAGTGATTTTTAATTGACCTTTTTAATTACTTTGATCATAAGTTTGTTAAAGTGGTGCATCACAATCATTGTCAAACTGAATGTGGTGACCTCAAATAGCCTATTTCATCTGATCTGAATTGGAAAACTGGAAACATTAAGCTCCCTATCATATATGACAAAGAAAGACGTCACATTGTGAGAAAAAACAAGGCTCCCAAGTTTAACATTTGTGAGGTGAAAGGTTTGTTCTTGTTTGAATGAATATTGATTATGTATTGTGCCTGACGTGCTTTGCATTCTGGGACATTTATAAAAACTGCAACAAAAATACAAGGTAGGCTAGTGAAGCGATGCTACTGTGTGTTTCATAACCAAGGTGTGAAGGAGATAAAGACTTGGCACTCCCCCTTCGTTTGTGCAAGTATTCCCTGCCTGGATAATTAAAGTCCAAGCAGCAGGTGCTAGTTAGGCAAGCTTGCAAAATGTACCTTCTGCTGTGTATTCTCAGTCATTACAAGGAAACACAGAGGAATGCTTAAAAGTGTAACAAATAATTGCAGAAGAGCTTTTGTTGCTTCTCATGATTGAAGAGCTTACAAACTAGGGCTGCAGCTCATGATTATTTCCATTATTGATTCATCAGCAAGTTGCTTTCATGATTAATTGGGTGATGTCCTTAAAACCCACACATATTTACATATTTTATTTTTGTTTGGGTCGATGAGCCTATGCAAACAGCACCCTACATTTCCATTATAATACAAAGATCACACAGTTGAAGAGTGACCCATGAGTTAATTGCACAGAGTAAAAATTTCTGTGTCAGCCGGCAATGTGAACAAAGCCGCTTTAACTGTCGTCTTATATCTATCTCAGCATGTTTTAGGTGAGCTACTACTCTGACATGCTGCTAGTGTTTGGAAAAGTTCATTGCAACAGCAGATTCAGTTGAGAGTGAAGCTAAATGAAGGCTTTGCTTTATTGTGATCACATTCTTCCTCCACCATACGTGAACACAGACTGATAGTCCTCATTCTACAGAAAACTGGTGATGTATGTATGTTTAAATGTAGGCCTATTGCACTGTTATGCCTGCACTCTGCAGCTGCAATGTGCTATGATTGGTATAATAGTGAAAATATTTGTTTGATTGTGGTATGAAAAAAAAATGATTGGGACATTACTATCCCCAGTTACTCAGAACAGTTACAGGATTCAGTGAAGGCATACAGGAACCACTATCACCTAAGCACTCTAGCTGTATTGGAAACTCAGTTGCGCTCCATAAATTTCCCACCATAAGAAAATGACATTGTTACTACTGAAGATACAAGACACAAAAACGAGCATCATGGGAGCTTTCTGCTTTCTTTCCTTTTTGAAATTTGAAGGACACAATGCTTTTGAGGCAAACAATGAGGTTCACCAATACTGTGGGGACCAGGGAACAGGATGTTCCATCAGCCATGTTCAAATTCAGAAAACCCTGCACCGAAGAGCAGTGTTGTCAAAAAAGGGTAAAAATGCGACTCTCAGCCACACACTGAAGAGGCAGTCTTGCCAGCCTTACGAGATTCCCTTGTCGGTTTAGTAGTGTTTGACTTGGCGACAGTTGCCTGTGTTTCATCTTTGCCAATTAAGCCAATCAAGTATAGTCCTGCAACACGAACCTCCTTTGCCAAGGCATTAAACAAGCAGAGATGAATTGTATTATTACACTGATTTGGAATCTCCTTCATTGCATCATGGGTAGTTGTCTGTTCCTGGTCGGTTGCAACATAAAAGTCCATGCATGCATGTGATGGCTCTGAGTAATGTTTAGATATTTTCATTAAAGGCATCAGAGCTAAATGAACTGGCAGTAGATAACATGTATATTAATACATGGGGAATCAGATGAGTAGGGGGAAGTTGGAGAGAGGGAGGCCGAGAGGAGGGAGCCATTGAACGTGAGAGAGATAGAGACTCATCATGACAGTCATCACTTCAGCTATTATCCCTAATTCTCTGAGGGAATATCTCAGTAAGGCGGAGTGAATTTGAGGCTGATAAGAAGACAATGAGATTTGCCCGGCCTTTGCCAAGGGCTTGTTTTCACCTATAGATTTGAACTTGACTCATCAAAAGGACAGGGCCGCACGCTATGTGCCAGAAAGTTATATATTGTGGAAATAACGGTGTCTTAGGTGAAACGCGTCGTCGACACCATGTCTTTTAGGATGTAGTATGTAATATCTTTGTAATCATATGGCCCTTTCACTGTCAGATCAGACTTTTGTTGTTTTAGGCCCTGATAGAATAGTGTCAGGAAGCTGCTTGATGTAGCGACAATCACTTCGGTCATTTCCAGCTGAGCTGGTCTCGATTTAAGTTCAATTTGTGGTTTAGATGTATTGCACCACACTAAATGCTGGGTTCTGCTGTGCAATTTTGTGTTGAAGCAACATTAGCAGGTGTGTTAGCAGGCGTGTTGGTGGGCAGCCATTAGCGGATTCCTTGCAATGCACATATAAACTCTCTTTGGTCTTTGCAGTCAAACGAGCAGCAAACCTTTACACAGCAATCTTTGAATCTCTAATTAGCGAACCACAAAAAAGTCATGGAGAAAACGGTAGCCTCTCACATTAGGAAAAACTCCAGAACTCTCCTTATGGCGTATAGCTGTGGGCAGAGATAACAGGCACGGCACTGGACTATCACAGAGAAAGAGGCGTGCTAGTTAGGCAGTCCAGTACCACTTTGGTGGTTCTGTCATGAAATCTAGTTAAAACATCATCTAGCTCTCCAGCAGACTTTAATAATCGTATGAACCCACCAATTGAGTTGCAATTTTTGGTGAGTCCTTGACCGTCAGCTTGTGTTCTTCTGTATGCAACTGAGCTTCTAGTTCTGCTTCTTTGGTTTGTGGCCCGCCATCATGTGTCCTTCAGCTTCCTTGCTCTAACTCTTAGGAAATCCAAAAAGTCTGACCAATGCAGCTATTTCTTGGCATCCAGCAGTGACAGGATCCTCTGGTCATACTTTTACACTGTTTACGCTCCAGGACGTTATTAGAAACTGCCAACTTTAATCAGCGTCTTCAGCTGTTTATCCAACTGTGGCTACATACTATAATGCACATATGTCAACTCTTGTGACGCCAGCTGATTCGATTTTGAGTCTCGCTAAGTTAGCCTCTTGAGTTCAAAGGTAATATGCCGCAAACAAATTGAAAATTTAGATAATAAAAATATGTTTTGGACTTAAACGTATGTATTCTCATGAACTGTTAATATGGCAACATTCCAAAAAAAGGAACGCTCCAGCAATATTCAAAAACTAATTAGGATCAGATTTCAGAACTATCCAGCAGAGTCCAAATTCATCTTTTTGTTCAAGGTTTGCATCTATTTTCTTTGCAACGGATGATAAAGTAGATTTGTGGTATTTGAAACCTGGATTTCAACATATTGCCCATTTTATAGTGAAAATTAAGAATTGCATTGTCGAGGGAAAAGGAAGTATCTCTTGCAGCAAAATAAACGTCCCTTCTCCCAGCAAGTAAACACAACACAAAATCTTGCTGTGGCCATATTTTGACAAATGTTTTAACTGTTTGGAACATACCGACCATACAGATGGACAGAGGAAGAGATTGATTATAATAATCTGCATCAGTTCAGAGGTTTATATATGGACATTTTGATTCCCCCCCCCCTCTGTCTGTGTTTTTTCCACAATCATTGCAACAGCTGTGAATCCAAGCTGCTGTCCCTCATGAAAGACCAGGGAACAAATCACAGACTGTTTGAGATCCAATACATTAAATGAAAACTGATATTTCAGCAACTAAAGCCAAAGTTTTAGTTTGTTTTTTATCAGATTACCATCGAGTACATGATCATTTGGCAATTTAGAGTTCAAAAAATGCAACTGTCTCCAATGCGGTTTAATGACTATATATGAACTTTACAGTTACATGCACCCACACAAATGATCAAGGCTTTACACAGGATATCTATCCTTGGTAAAGGATTGATTTCTTTTGACCTGCATATTAACAATACCAAGCTTAGTGGGACATAAGCTGAAAAGGCGATTTGGGAAAGAGATAAAAGGATTCAATTAGTGAATTTTTGATGATGAACTTAACTAATAAGTGCTTTATGAATTTGGGATCAGATCCAAAAATTGAATAAGAATACGCAGAATAACCCCCATGATGCACAGCTTTCTGTGCTTTCCTGTATGCTGCACCAATTGTTGTCTTCTGACTTGGTTTTATGAATATTCCTGCAATCTTATAAAACGTTTGAAATGGTACAGGAAAAAAAGAGCACTGTAACGATAGAGAAGCCACGATTGCCTTTAGGGTATTGTTCACTATGATTATGCATTCTTGAGAGCAGTGGGCGACCGTAACTATAGCCACATAAAATAACGCTGATTTGAGCATCATTGCTCAAACTGTATATGCACCGTATGTCTGTTAGGAGCCTGTAGAAGAGGCTACAGAGGTCGTTACGCGCGAAAAAGCCTGTTGCTGAAGAAGACATGATGGTACCCGGAGCATGAACATACTTTTTCTATCGGACACTCTCATTGGAGTTGATGGCCAGTTGCTGCTGCAGGCCACTGCAGACACATGGCACACAACACAGATGGCGAAATACGGCACCAACGGCTGCAATCAAAACAGTCAATGAGTCATTGTGACGTTTGTGCCATAAGTTACAAGTTTCTTTTTTCACAGGCATCAACACTGTCACTCTATATACAGCATACTTGGTGATAAGGAACAGGGCTGGATCTACGAACACGCACATGTAGAGACAGCCTCCGTGCACCTCTCGACATTAGTATTTGTTGATTTAGAAATTCAGACTTTTAAATGACACAGAGCAGGATTTTCTGAATAATCCTATTTCTGGTGCACAAAGGCATAACTTAAGCTGCCACAGTGAATACTAAGTCTCTCCAGCCTGGCATGCATCGGACTCCTTCACACCTGATCAGGCCAACCCAGTCAGATTGGTCTGTCTCTTGACTCGACACAAACACATGTCTTGTGGAGGTGCGACGAGAAAGATACAGACTGCTATCTATCAAAATGCAGCTGGCTGGAGGTCTGTATGATCTTAAGCTGTATACCACTTGCTTATTTATGTTACGCAGACACATGCTATACAGAAATGCACACAATCCTTCTGAATTAGTTTGGATAAAAAAGCTCAAGCCTGGAGGGTTCTCAGCCATAAATTATCGCCACTCCCAGCACCCATTCTCACATGACACATAGAAGGCACGGGGAAGATATAAATTGATGAAACAACACAACAGCGCTCCTGGTTAGTAAAGCATATCCCTCAAAAAAAAAACTGACTGCACCCATCAGTCGCCAAAAGCATAAGTGCAATGGAGAAGATAGCAGTTTGGAAATGAATCAGCATATTTTCTGTTGACAGGTTGAAGCCCTATGCTTTTAAAAATGAATGCTGTAGACTTGACCTGCTGTAGTTTTACAAATGTCAACATTTTACAAAGAAGTGTTTAGGCGTGTTGGAAGGTTACGCAGTCATTTACTCAATGAAATGACAACCTGCTGTAGACTCATAGACCACAACATATTTTTTAATCAATGTTTACAATAAATGTTCTTCCATGAAGGGTCAATATCTTGATGGTTATGTTGTTTGAATAGCTGATCAGTTACCCACCCTAGAAAAAAGGAAGCCTGTGCCATTATATTTGCCTGAAGCCCGAGGTGACACCTATAAATTGTAATCTCAAAATTCATAGCTAATCAATATATGTTATGAAAAAAAAAGAATATAATCAAATCCTCGCATCTGAACCGTTATTCCACCATCTCAAGAGTTTGTCACTTAATGTTTTATCAGTGAAATTTACAGCAATTAATTATTTGTATGTTTCTTCTGCTCAATCGTGGACCACCTGACACTGTGGATTCGTAGATATAAGAAAATACAAGTGGTGGGCGGATCGATCCAAATATCGCTAGTATCGATAACAAGTCGGTATTGGTATCGGATCGATACTGGCCTGGTGAGATCGATTATTTACTTTAAGTTCCGCTCTTGTTTGCAATGCTGCGGTTTCGGCAAAGAGGAAACAGCCAGGTCGCCAAACTCGCTGCTCCTGTGTCAGCGCAGAGCAGACACACTTTGCTCCCCTCTTGTGTTTAGATGTTGCGCCGTCACGTGAGTCATGTGACGTGACTTAGACGCGCAAAGCAAACAAACAAGCAAGTTGCCGGCTCAGGTTCATCAGCACACGCACAGAAAATACAACAGAAGAATGGCAGAGAGGAAGAGGAGCACCGTGTGGCTGTATTTTAAGGACACTTAAGGTCATGAAAATGTATTGAGATTTAGCAATTCAATTACGCATCCATCTTATTTATTGAAAAGTATCGGTATCGGCAATACTGGCCCGTATTTACTTGGTATCGGATCGATACTAAAATATGCAGTATCGCACACCACTAGAAAATACAGATTTTCTTGTCTTGTAAAAAGAACAGGATTTATAAGCGCTAAATAAATCATTAAAACTCACATAAAAAACATATAAGTCCACATAAGTATGTAACTCAACTATCACTTATTTTATTTATTTTCTGCATTTTGAAACCCTTGGCAGAGCTGGTTGCTCAGTATTTGGGTTGCTGGGCGTCAACAAATAAAATCTCTGACTTTAATAAAGGGCTGTGTATCTTTTATGATGTACATTGTTTGACTTAAAGGTGTTCATTGAATTGAAACTGTGGCTAGTGCCTTGAAAGTATATTTCAAGTGCACATTCACTCACTACAAATGCCTGTCTGAGGTGTGAGAAAGTAGTTATAACTACCCTAACCCCTGAAATATAGAGGGTGATATCATGATGGTACTGCATCATGTAAAAACAAATACACATAAACTGGTTCTTCATGCGGGATGTTGAGCTGGAACAAAAGCATTGTTTCAGCGAGAGCATAAAACAAGCCTTGGATGGTTAAATGAGTCACCGCTCACCCTGTACTGAACCAGAGGTTGCCTGCATGTGTGTCACGCATGAAAAGAAATCTATTCACCCAAGTACTTATTCCCCACAGTGAAGGCTTCTGTCAGGGCTGCTTTGGCATGGTTTACATTCATTCGGTACCTTTGTAGGCAGGGGAATGACAAAACCTACGCCTGTCACAGGGATCACCGTTTTTTATGCTTTCGGGTCTTTGTTGGGATGACAGAGGAGAGTCATAAAGGTAACACATCCAAAGGCCATGTCAGTCCCTCGAGTTTTTTTTGCTGAGCATGGAAATAATGTTTAATACCCTGGCGGTAATGGTCACCAGTCAGTCGAGCTGGGCCCTGTGGTGTTTCAAGAAACAATGTTCCTGTCCGACTTTCCAGTTCAAGAAGTTTAACTACTGGGAAAAGGAAATTCACAATGCACTGTTGAGGTCACAGTAGAGTTTTCTTTTTCATAATTATGTAGCTCAGTGTGGCAGCTCAAATAATTCATGGTGGCCCTATAACATAATGAAACACTTGTGGTGTTGGCCTGTGTGTGGTGTGTGGCCTTGATTTCAGCAGTTAGCATGGCATAGCCAGGTGCTGCATATCTGGAATTGAGTGTTACGTCATAAAAAAAATGATAATAGTTATGAAACTAACTAATGTGTGGCAAAAAAAAAGAATTGTTAGGGAGCAGGAACATATTCTGCTTGACTACAAACTGGAAATACATGTGAGTGACATCACCAACAAATAAACGGATATGCTGAAATGGCAATACACACAATTTAATCATCAAGCACCAAACCTAAGGAAAGAGACCGCAGGTGAAATGTGATGGGTAGACTGTGCTCCTACTGTGGTAATCATTGATATGACAGACCCATTCTTAAGCCCTCAGACTGTGTCCTTCCATTTACAGGCAGCTCGTAAAACTGCCAGACATGACAATGAAAGTGTATTGAGGACGAAGCCGCTCGGGTTCGAGTGGGACGCTTTTGGCCGCAGCAGGCTTTGGCAAATTTCGGATGTGACAGCCGCTCCGAACACAGCTCCCCTTTCAACCAACACAAAAAAAAATGTCCAGCATCAGGGGCATCTCAGCACTGCTGGACAGCTCCTCTTCTTGATTTTGAGGAGACTGCGTTGTCAAAGCCACAACTGCAGCACTTGACAGTGTAGAATTAAAAATGTTCTGGACAAGCTGCTCAGCCTGTGGTGAGGACAAATGACAACCTCACTTCTGCCCGAGGGGTACCACCCATGGGTCTTACAGACATATATATGTACGAAGAGAAAGAGAGGGGGAGAAAGGGGTGAGCGTGGTCGAGCATGAACAGATTTTGTGAAATAAAGCTTGTCCTAAAAGCCTTTTGCTTTGACACCATCCAAGTCCAGGCGCCCTTCTTGTGGGCCAGCCTAACCACCTGGCCAATCCGGCGCTCTTTTTGCTGCAAACGTGTATGCTGCGAATACCTGGACTGAATTTGAATTACCATATGACGTAGGCCTTTTTCTTCTAGCAGCAATGTCCTAGTGGCAACGGGCTCTACAACAGACCCATGCAGTCTGTACCAGGCGCTCAAACACACAATTTGTTGCACCGGCTAACCCCCCCATCACCCCTTATCTGCCCCCATCCATCTTATCTTGCCGTATCTCTCGCTCACATTCACACACACACACACACACACACAGGCACACACGCGACAGAGACGGCTACAATAACCTACCGAACGAGGTGAAAAAGGACATGTAAAAAAAAGTCTCTCTTGTTGGCATGGAAGTCTGGGAGCCATTCACACAATTCACGGGTTAAATGTCGATGAGTAAACGGGCTACACAACGGCATGTCACACCGACAAACACAGCTCGAGAGGACTGGATTCAATAAAAGACACTTACGCATGTTCTCGAATGAATGAAATCGAGGTTGAAAGCGGTGCAGGAGAAAAAATAAACCAGCAGGGCCCAGGTCCCCGTTTATTCAAGATTTGCAGTGGGAACGAGGCACAAATCTCCATGTGAAAGGGGCCGGAGGCTGCTGCAGTCCGTGCGTCTGCCTTCGATCACAAGTCAAGGTGTTAGTCCTGCGAAAAACGCCAAACACTCGGAAAGAGTTGCGCGCCTCTGCGGCTCTGCGGCCACCATTCCCTCGGATGTGATGGGTGGCCGATGAAATTCCCCCTCGGTGGACCGTCAGTGGCCTGCCCGCACCGGATGATATTCCTCTGGACGGAGGAGGAGGAAAAAATCCTGCAGAGTTTTTGGTGAGGGGGATCAAGTCTGTAGGCCCTTTCCTCCTCCCCCCCTCCTCCAGACCAGTCACAGTCCAAAATTGACTCCCACTGGTGGTTTCCTCTTCCCCCGTCCAAAAAATCACCAAATCAAATATGATCAAAAATGAGGAAAAAAAAAGAAAAATATAAGGGAAAATAAAAAAATAATAATAACCAAAGTGGGTTTTCTCCGTTAGGATTTGGCAGGCTGGCTGTTTTTTGCGTGGTTCATTGTTTTCTAAAACAAATTACCAAAATCAGTGGACATGTCAATCGGCAATTGCCTATTTAAATTGCTGATAAGATCTGCGATGAAAAAGGGAGAGGGAAAAATAGAAGAATAAAAAAAACCTCAGAACGCCTATTGGATAAAATTAGGGATATCCGTCCCACTGCAACCATCACACGCGTCGCATCAGGACGAATGGGTTGTCATAGGCTGCTCTAATAAAATCGCAGAGCATAAGGTATAGGATATACACACAGCCTACTCTATCAATAAGAATGGGAAGAATCCACGAGATGCTGTATTGATTACATAAGCGCAGCTTATGGTAAGAATTCCGCTTGTCGGTGAGCGAGTGTCCGAACCGGACGCCGAGGACGCGGCGGCATCATCCGTGTGCTGCGAATAAAAGCTGCTCCGCCACCGGTTCTTAATGGATCCCCCGCTTGCTGCAGTCCATGACTGGAATAGCGATCACGCTGAGACCACGCACTCCAGGCACAGACCTGCCGGGCGCGTGCGCGAGTCAATGCGAGCGCAAACGCACGGTTGCGCGCCCGCGTGGGCGTGAGCGTGTTCCCGTATTGCCCAGGGACCACTTTAACTTTGAGCACTTTGCCCGCCCGTCCATCTGCCCCTTTGAATCGTCCTGTGGCCGTTAATTATAAGGGATCAATAGCATTAACGCATAAAGCTCGGATCTGATATCTTTGAGCGTGTGTGCGCGTGCCAGAGTGTGTGTGCGTGTGTGCAATTCAGTTGTTGATGAAGTATGGTTGCCACCTACAGGCGTTAGTCTCTATACAGTCACCCTAAACGCCCAATTTATCCACGGCCTGCATCCACATATACACATCAACCCACTCTTCACAGTCAACATGGACACGTTTTGTCTGTTCCCCTCTGCATTGAAAGCATACATTCATCATGTTAAAAAGAAAAGATAAAGAAATAATGATGAATGCTTTGGACTCACTGGGCGTCACATTATTTTCCAGCCTGCTATTTTCAATAATAGCATGTTTACATGCAGCCTGTTTATTCAGCTTACAAATGCCACGTAGAAGCAGACAAATGTAACCTAGGCAACCTCTGCTTGGCTGAAACCTGCAGCCTGATTGCCTTTACTGGTGATGGCCATGTATAAGAGAACATTTCATCCAACATCAAAGACGAGCGTGGCAGACACTGGTGGCCCCGGTAGGGAAAGAGGTTTGGGGACTTGCAGGCCTACAGATAGAGTGAGTGTGCATTCATTTGATCTGAGATGAACAGTCTGTCTCATTAGATGACATAATGGTCCACAATTCAGCTGCGTGACAGAGTGGCTCCTGGCCACTGAGGTCGTGCTGCTGAATTAGCCGGAGTAAGACAGAGGGAGAGGACAAGGATGAATATAAATCAGTCATAATGGAAACAAATTACATGCTGGTTTGATCATGCACAAAAAAATCAAATGAGAGCCAAGTGAGAACCTCTGAAGGAACCCAAAGTGAATAATTGGAATAATGCTATGACAGGGGAGAATGTGAATACCTATGCTTCAATACAGGGCGTGAGGTGCAACTGAACTGTTTGTGCATAAATGAGGTGATTCGTATGCCTCAGTGTCACCGTATCACCAGATGAAAACCAAGGGTGTATTCTGGACCTGCATGTTAAACAGCACTTCACACCACCATCATCAAAACATCAAGTGAGGGCCATACTACCAAAAAGTACCTTCATTATTAAGTTATCTCGTGACTATTTTAATTCAGATTAAAATCTATTAAAAAAAGGGATAATGCATACTCTGTGCCCACTCTATACACACTAATCTTATTCTGTTGTTTATTGAAAGTGATACGGGGGAAGCTCTTAACTCTCTCTCAACTAGAGCCTGACCAATAGGGAATTTTAGGGGCAGATGCCAAAATTAGGCAATAAAACCTTTCTGTTTCTGAATGTTGGCCGACACACAGACACACAGAGGCGTTGCAACGGAGCAGGCAAACTTGGCAATTGCCTAGGGCCCTGAGCTCGAAGGGGGCCCCCAAAGACGGTTGTTTACATTGGTCCACAGCAACGACAACCTGAAACCACCTTAAATGTCTTGCCAGGAAGAAGACACTGCAATGACACGTCGGGAACCCCCTTATAGGGGGCCCCTTGGTACTTGTCTTCATCGTGCATACATTGTAAATATTTTTAAGCATTCTATTAAACACATAATATCCAACAGACACAGGGATTTCTGGGGATTGTTTATTTGAGCAAATACAGGATATCTGTCTGCGAGTACAAACATGCAAATACCAATATATCTGTGACAAGCTCATATCATGCAATTACCATATTACAGCTAACTGATAAACTGGCTGTGCTGTATTCTTAAATGCCCTATTTATATCAGTTACGACTTATCAAAATTCTATATCTTGAACGTAAATATTATTATGTTTTATTTCTGTACACCTGTGATATTTACAACTTTCCTCCTTTATGCATAACTAGAAGGGTAACTTAGAAAGAGCGTAACTCTAGAATAACATTTTTAGAATTTTTAGAACCAGGTCCAAACAACTGGACCTTTTAGTATTTCTAATTACCTGTTTGGACCTTACTTCAGTCATTTATTTTAAGTGCGGCACTAACATTAATATAACAGTTACATAACTATGAGAGATGTTCACTGTCTCCAATCCACAGATACATTTGATATATTTTCTGTTATCAGCATTTTAGTCATGATTTGATGAAACATGAGTTTCAAAATAAAACGCAGCAGGGAGGAAGGGGAGGGATGCAGTGCTCTGTGTTGCCGTTAATGAAAGCCTCAGCAGATCTGCACAACCAAATCAATGTCAACCGCATGCTGCTTCACCAACATACTCCCTCATTACATTGTTTTTCTTGCAAGGACAATATAAATGTACTGTATGTCCAATTTAGCCCTATTTGAAACCCCACAATAGTTATACTCATTTTCAATGCAGAAGATTCCCAGCCCACTAATGGCGCTTGGGTGGTAAATCAAAACAAAAAGTTTGAAATGTATTTGACAGCTTGACAGCCTGTGTTACTTCTTTTTTCCATGCAAAAGGCGATGTTGGAAAGACTTTGGATAAAGCATTTGCTCCTATGTGTTTTTTCAAAAGAAGTCAATCAAGCTTGAATGGCAGACAAAGCAAAATGTAGTTCTAGCCTTTATGAGTCAGACAAAAATACGGGAACTGTGCTTGAAGCTGTGTACCCTCAGTTTGGTTTGCTTGATTCAAATACAGCCAGATGGACTGGCATTCTCCCCAATGGCTCTCGCACAATAAGAAAAGAGCAAAATATGTTTTTTTTTTAAATCGCACTTAAAAAGCCTCAATTAATTTTGAGATATTATGTAAAAAAAAAAAGAGAGAAAGACTATTGAAAGTTTTAAACTGCTTTATGTTTTAGCCAGTCTTTTGGGAGGAAGCAGGGTCGTTTCACTGACTTATTTAGACATCATGGCTTTAAAGTCAGTCAAACAAATTGAAGGATACAGATGGGAACAGCTATGTAGAAGTGTTTAACAAATTATGGACAGAGATGGCTTCAGTTGACACCTTTTCATGCCACATTTTGGTCCGCCGCCACTTTTCCGTCAAAATAGATTTGGCCTCTATATTTCTTTCTCTGTGTGAGACGTTTCTTTTCCTTCTTCCCTCCTTTCCATCTTCTTCCATCAGCCCATTGGGATCGGATCGGCTGCTGTGGTAGACTGCTTTCTGGGACAAACTTCAAGAAGCTGCATAAAAAAAATAACAGAAAAAAGATGTGAGGGAATACATGGTGGAGAGAGAGGATCCTCTAACACCACAAAGCCTCTTCAATTATTCAAATGGCCGCTGTCCCTCTGCACTTGTTCTCTGTGTTAAGTTCGAATATTAAAATGGCCGCCCCTAAGGAGACATATCCTGAAAGTGAAGCCCACGCAGAGAGCAAAGGCTAAGGGTGCTGGGCTCCCTGCATTCCCATCACAGCAGTTGATGACCGAGGGTCTATCTGACTGCATGACTTTGAAGAGGGAGTTATTCCTGTCACGTTTGGCCTAAATTCCATTAAAGACATGCTGATGGACAGAATTATTAGCATCAAGGAGAGCGTGTAGATCTTATATCCCAGTGGACAGGGGATGCCACCTTTTCTGTAGAAAGTGCACAGTGAAATGTTAAAAGGAGGTCTTGATCTTCTCTAATGGAGCTTGGCCTGGTCCGCCACGTTCTGATGAGATTTATTGAAATGATCATGGAATTTAAAGATCACTAGAGATAGATAATGGACGTCACCTACCTTAACTACATTACTCAGATTTAGTCTACTTTTCCTTCTTCCTTGCTTTTTTCTCATATTAGCTGAAAATCTTTAGAGGTAATGAGTAACTATGTTTGTCTAATAAGGAAGTGGGAGTATTCATGTGACATACACATCTAAAATACTTAACCTGAGCCTTATATTTAGACAAGTCATACAAGTCATTTGGAAGAAATTATTTGACAAATGGAAGTGGATATTATTGCATTTCAACCGCCTGTTTTTGCTCCTTTCTGTATATAATTATTGCAAAGTTTGCAGATACAATATTATGAAATTATAACTTAAAAAAGTGAATTAGTAACGTGTATTTTTACCACACAGTGCCATGGATACATCTCTCCATGGCACTGAAATTAGTGTTTGTGAAAAGCATTGTCCAACACATCAGTCCAAAATTTCCCACATCTTCAACTGGCCCATAGATTTTAATTCACAATTGTATTCATCAAAACAGTGTCTGCATGCAAACTCTAGCCATTCCTTTTCTTCACTCTTTTCTTTATTTTGCCATTTGTTCAGACTAGTGGAGTGACTTTTTTTTAAAATTCATGCATGTGGCTCAACAGACCTCCCTCCCGCTTCAGCAAATTTAATTTATTTTATATTGTATTCAATTTAATTGTGTTAGTATTCAATGATCACAGTCAGCGTCATAGAAGCACAAGCCTTAATTGACTGTGTTTCCTCTCATTACAACAGTTCCGGAAAAAATCTAAGTGGCGTTTTTGTGAATGCATATTACACTAAAGCCCCTTTGTGGATTATAGAAAAAAAAACTCAGCTGGTGAAATGAATGGGACGGCTGTAAATGGTTCCACTCTGAAGTGAATGGAAAAGTGCCAGTTTGAGATGCTTCGTCAAGCACCATGACAATTTTTAACACGTAAACAAACACTTTTCTGAGATAGAAACCTTCCTCAAAACAATGTTTCCACTCATATCAAAATAGGGATGTGTGATGTTAGTATGCAGTACAACTATACATATGCATCTGGTTTACAAAGTTTCCACAATTATCTGTATCTGGGTCAAAAAGAATCTGTTCTTTGCTTGGTCAGAAGCCTCATCCTGATGTGGAAAAAACAGCCATGACTTTAATTGAATGTACTGAATTGAAATCAAGCAAACACAGACTGAAAGATATATCTGTATAGCAACTTATCAGACATCACTTCAGTCTGTTTGTTAGTTCTTTTAAACCTCTTTTAGGGAAGTTAATATAGAGATTTTACTATCACCAAAGCAACAGTTAGATAGTTACATCTGCTGGGTGGATACAAGCCAACTCTGCAAACTACTCACATTTTTATGACACATTTTCCAAAGGGTTAAATTAGGATAAATATGTTAAACAAATTTGTTAGCCCTTGTCAAAGGTTGGAAGCTTGATTATTTAAGAAGAAAACAATAGAGAGTTGGGCTAAGAAACACAGGTCTCTTGCATGCCAATTGGCATTTGTAAGAAAACCTGACTTGAGCACAAGACTATGGTGGGGGGGGGCACTTGACACATGGCACAACATGAACTGGCACAGGACATGGGGAGACAAGGACTATTCATACATGGGGTAAGTAGGAACAGGTGGAGACAATCAGGGGTGGGGCAAAGACTGACAATGGTGGGAAAACACACAAAGGCAGGAAGTAAAGGGATCTTTAATGAGGACAAGAGGTAAGAATACACAATAAACAGAAAGTGTATAAAAAGACTAGACGTGAGTGTATATAACTCAACATAAAGTGCATGAGACAAGACAAGGACGAAACATGTCAAAACTAAGGCCCAAATATGAAACTAAATGCAAAATCTAAACTGAAAACCCAGAAAGACAAAAAATAACGTAGGAGAGAAGAGCATTTAGCCTGAAAGTAACAACTTTTGCGAGACTCTACAGCGTTTGTCAAACACACTGCATGTTCCATTGTTGTTGAACATTGCGTTCCAACAGGCATTGTTTCTCCAGAATACATAGTTTTGATTAATTACACCAGGTCCCCATTGAATTGAACGACTTTCTGGATGGGCCCAGATTTCTATACAGCTTAAAAAATAGGCTCATTAGCATAAACCTGGAGCAAGAAAGAGGCTTTTATCTTTAACTTTCTCAACAGTTTTACAGCCTCACATGAACCACCCTTCAGTTCAGAAAGACTGAACGCACAACGATGGTGATAAATGCAGATGCTTTAAGCACTGAGGTATGCAAAGGGACAGCAGATAAGGGGAATTTGGTGTGTTATTTTGTCATAAACGCAGTGGCATATCACAATAAAGCAAACCACTCAGAACCCAATGAACCCAATATGCATTCAATTACATATGTGTGATCTGTATGGTGCTCTAAGTCGGACATCATTTCACAGGGAAATGCTTTGTCTATACATTTATCAGGGATTAAAAAGTATCACAGTCGCGTAATAATGAATTCCTTTGAAACCATTTAGATACATTGGATTTAGAGATATGGTTTGTAGGTCTAATTTGTTTAATTTGTGGTTTAGAGAATAGAAATGTATCACTTTGAAAATTAAGCAGCATGTTAAGATACTGGGTGTGCTTCTGCAGTGGTAGTTCAATGTCCTTCTTAATCAGAATGGACAGTGTGGTGCCATAAAGGACCGAAGCAGTGACCTTCCATTTGTAGGATTGCCTCTTACAAGCCAAGCCAGTCTTCTGCAACATTGATCTCTTCGTCCTCATGTACGGAATTTTAAATCTTATCTCTTGCCAAATTCATTCTGAATGCCAGATGCATTTATTTTTAAAATGAATGTTCGGGGAAAAAATAAACGTCTGCAACAGGTAAGCACTCTTTACTTGTCTTGGCGATAAAATTGTCACCCTAACAGGATCATTTTCTCAACTCTAAAACCCTATAAACTGGCTGATGGATGACAGATATGATCAGGTGGTAGTATTAATCAATACAAGGGATTTGAGATTATGGACTAGTGTGCCATGATCTTGACTGAGAAGCAGCCATTTACAGGAGTGTAATTCAAATGTCAAAAGAACGTTATACTCACCTAGAAATAGTGACTGTGGCATAAATCTGTGTGACAATCTGTCAGGCAGCAGAATTAATTCTGTAACCAACTAATCTAACGGCTCCATTCACCAGCCAGCTAATTTAATTAATAGAGGTTATGTCTCCTGGGTTATCAGATATGCCCTCCTTATTACTCACGTTATGTAGGTACCACTGATGCTCCGATGTTAAATTCATCACTGGTACTCGAATTCCTTCTAAATCTGTTTTTTTCCCTGCCAGCTGGTAGGTAAGGATTGTGGAATGACTAAAGACCACCTGGAGGCCTTTTCACAAATCAATACCAACCTCATGGTCAACGGTATCTCCTAAGGAGGGTAGTTAAGATTGATTGTTGTTAAGCACTTTACAGGATGGAAAGAGGATGAGAATGGATCATAAAACGCCCACGCACCACCTACCCATCCTTCTCAGCTGCAACAGAGTGTAACCAATCAATAGGCAATAGCAGGATAGGCAAAAACAGAAACAAATAAGCATTGGAAAATTTGATAAAAAAAAAAAAATATAATATTTACACAATAAATGTTTTAAAATTGTATTTACAAAATATGATTTTTAAGAATGGGTGTATACAAAAAGTGTTCAAATGCAATACTGTTAATTTTGACTTGTTTTGACTTATTTGTACCTGTTATGTAACCAGTGGAGTCCACTAGCTCTCCAGATTCGACCTGTAATTAATCAGATCAGATTAGAGTTGGGAGATGAAGAGAATAATGAAGTTGATGAAAAAAATGAAGTATAGTGTTACTCTGAGGACCTAAGCAGTCAGCTTATTACTGTGTCCTGACAGATTTTGTGTTCGTAAAACAAATTAAATATCACTGAGACAGTACATCTGTACATTAACAACTAAATTTACATTTTAGTTACAGCTTTTAGTACACCGTTCAAGCCATAGACGTTGTGGGGCGGAAATGACTCACATCATTAAATAAACTGTGTGTATATATATATATATATATATATATATATATATATATATAAATATATATATGTGTGTGTGTGTGTGTACATGCAAGAATTGCTAAAATTCTTGAACATTATGTAACTGCAACACATGACATTCCTTATTCATGTCACAGCACATTACATTCTTATCCTCAGTGACTATATCTGCATAAACACAAAAGCAGCAAAGACCCAGTGACACAAGTTCAAACATAAAACATTTTATTTAAATGGCCCTTTAAAAGGTACTCAAAGGCACTTTACATGATAAAAATGATAAAAGAAAACATTGAAAGTAGTGCCAATATGAAAACAATTATTAACAAAACAAATTAGAGATCACAGATTAAAGAAGATTGAAACAGGAGGGTTTTGAGGCGTAGGGAGTGAGGGACAATGTCTGAGGTGATGGGGAGAGTTCCAGAGGTGAGGGGCGGCAATGGAGAAAGCCCTGTCGTAACAGGTCCGGTGCTTGGACTGGGTGAGAGGGGAGAGGAAGTTGGCATTGGAACTTGGTAGTATGTTGGTGGAGGTCAGTGAGGTAGTAGGGGGCTAGGTTTTGAAGGGCATTGTAATTGATTAGGAGAATATGGAACTGGATTATTTGTTGAATGGGGATACAGTGGAGGTCTTGAAGGACTGGGGTTATGTGATCTGTGGTGTAGACGTGGGTAAGCAATCGGGCAGTTTTGGATGTCTCATGATTTGTTGAGGATTTTGGTGGAAGTAACGTAAAAGATGCGTTTGTACTAATAGATTTGTGAGGTGATGAAGACTAAGATGAGCATTTCAGTGGCAGAGAAGGAGAGGGAGATGCGAACACGGGCACCGTTTTTAAAATGAAAGAAGGTTGATTTTTTGATTGGGTTGACATGATGTGAAAAGCAGAGGATACGATCGAAGATGACACCAAGGTTAAGGATGTGTGTGAGTCATGAAGAGTCAAGCTGTGGATGAAATTGTGGCAGGATTTGTTGAGTGATTTGGGGCCACTGATTAGGATTTCAGATTTGTTGCTGTTGAGTTTTAGAAAGTTGACTTGCATCCATTTCTTTATATCTGTGAGGCAGTTGGTGAGGGTGTAGTGAGTGGTGGAAGTGATGGATTTGGTTGAGATGTAGAGCTGGGTGTCGTCAGCATAACAGTGGAAATGGAGTCCATGGTGTGCCGATGATGTGGCCAAGGGGAAGCATAAACAAGATGAATAGGAGGGGACTGAGCACTGAACCTTGGGGAACACCTTGACAGGCTGGTGCTGTGTTGAAGTTGGATTTGTTGATACTGATGAACTGGTGGCAGTCAGAGAGTTTTGAATGGATTTAGCGCTGTAGAGCTTTTCAATAAGATAATAATCTCTATAAATGCACAGGAAATCTTCTCCAGTAATTACACATCAATTTAGATATTTTGTTAGGTTCAGTCATATTATCTTTTTATCTAACCTATGAAATGTGATAGATTCAGAACAAAATGTGGAGCAAAGCAAACATTTAAAATAAAAGGGGCTATGACAACTGTGCCACCTTAGACACTGTATAAGAGCTTAGTAAATTCATACATACCTGCCTAAACTCAACTGAAGGAAACAGTATTAATAGTTGACTTTATAAACATAATACCCAGACAGATTACAAAAAATGTAATGTTTTTCTAACACCCATGGGGTGAAACACATATTTTAATATGCTAATACATGCGTTTTCCCCTCTAAATGATACTAGTGCTTTGAGACATTGTATTCACTTGCATTTTAAAATCAGTGTTGAGATTAGAGTGGTGACAAATGGGGCTGAGTGTGTCCTATATCTGTCTGCTTTCCCTCATAAAACTGGTCTGGGTAACGAATAGGAAAGGACAACACTGGGACAGCCAGAAAGTTCTCACTGGTGATGTAGTAGGTGTAAATGGAGTTGTGCTCTTTTCAAAGAGTAAGGCTTGTGTGCACGCTCTCCTCATCCATCATACAGGAGCTGAAAAGGAGGATGACAGATGACTGATGAGGTGCCATCTTGATTTCCTAAGAGCTCAGTAAGACCTGTTTTCTGGCAGCCCGTCTAAATTATTACCGTAGCTTTGCAAGTGTTTGCTGCGCACAAAGTGATCCTAAGTTACCCCTGCGTGACTGCAGACCTTTTTGTGAGCTTTGGTTTCCCTTTTATGATTAACCTTCTGTAGATAATAAGATAGTCATCTGTATGCCTCTTGCTTTTGTAACTGTCAGATGCCAGCTGGTTCCTAGAGGCTTTGATGATAGAAATTTGAAAAATAATCTGGAGAGAATAGTAAGTGGTACTGATGTTTCTACAAAACTGATGCTAATGTACAGGTGGTCAGTCCCACCATCAGGACGCCAGATGCTACACGTAGTGTCCATTTCACCACAGATGCGCAGAAATCTCAGGTCTGAAACTCTTTTGTCATTCCAAAAGAATACATTAGCATACCCGTTTCATGATATTATTTCCAAAGACTCATGCAAAATTTGTATTTTTTATGTTTAGACTTGAAATACATGAGAAAGGATTGAACTTATACTTTACATGCGTGTTTACGTGTCTCTTGAACAGCTGCTCTCAAGTGATCGTGCTTATTATGAAAGACTTGACACAAACAGGCCCTAATGATGAATCCTGCTGCACACTCATTAATTCAAGAGCATTAAAAAAAAAACGTGTGGAGTGAGATTGGCTCCCTTGTGGGCAGACTCTTTTACTCTGAGCTTGGGTAGTGAGGGCGCCGTCCCTCTCGTATGATAGTGGCCCTATAAAGCATAACTGGCAGGAAGACTCAGAGAAACGTGATCCAGACACATGTTTCTGCCAGACACTGTGGGATAGTGCTGAATGGGTTCTTCAGCATGCCAAGCTTGTGAGGAGGAAGGTAGGGCAAACAATGCTACACAAAGTACCACAATTTGGACATTTTTGGAGCCGAAATTACATAAATACAAAGTGTCTACGGATTTGCATATATTTGCAAATTAACGAGCAACAAGTCCTTGATTTAGCAAATACGGTATCTTTAGCTAAATCTCAAAGAAAATATATTGTTGTAATGACTGCATGATAGTGTTTTGAGAACGTTGTAGCTTTGGTTGATTTAGTCAAAGACAGCACTAAAACATTGAATAGATGTGATTGTTCACCCTATGCCCAAAGGAATATTATGTATGTCATCAGAAAGTATTTGTATCGTGAAAAGTGCAAGACTTTTTTATTTTTGATTAAAGGTCTCATCAACGCTCCTTTGTGCAAGATCTCTCTGCTCTGACTTGCTCTCTTAGTCATCTATGTAATAAGTAATTTTCATTAATTACCAACCCTGAGGTTCAGGAAATCTAATGAAGGGAGAAAGCCTTTCTTGTCTCATAGTACATGTTTTTTTTCCATTTTGTCAGCTAGCATGGTTTTCTGCTCTATTAAAGGGACACTGCATATTTTTTTAATCCATGTTTCCAGTTGGGGATAATTCTCGAGTATATGATCTTTTGTAATTGACATTCAGAATTTGTTATGATTAAGTGATTAGGAACTCTATGAATGAAATAATCCCGCGTGTTCCCTAATATTCTTTTCATTCATTTTAATTGCTCAATTGAGTAGAAATTCTCAGTTGTGCAATAAATCACAGTGAGTAATATCATCAAATAGCAACAACAAAGTACCAGCAGAGGGCATCAAAAAATCATCATCTTCCCTGGTAACCATTTGTAGGGCACCTCCAAGAGCTTCACTTAACAAGAACCCAAAGGATGCACAACCCAGGAAAAGGCGAAAGCTGTGGGGCAAAGACATGCTTATGGGACCTAGATGTGACAGTTATGTTGGGATAACATATTCCTGACATGTTGCGCTGTGGAGCAGTAGTGAAGTTGTCAGCCCGCTCAAAGCCTTAATGTACCAGTTGTGCACAACTGCAAAAATAATGGCTGTCTTACAATCTCTGTCTTCAGAATCAATCACAGTCTGCAAACTGGGTGAGTTGTAGACTTGATAAAGCACTCTGCACACTGATGCTGTTTTCTATGATTGCCTGCTAAGATTAACCACTTTATACCTTTGTGGTTCAAAGTAAGGTCTATTTTAATACATTTTTCATCAAATCAAATCCAGAGTAAGCAACCTTCACTCCTCAGATGTCAGATAAACCAGCTTCTAGTTCAAGAGAATAGGTGTACAATTTAAAATTATGCAACATCGTCTTGGCTAGCAGTTAATTTAATCCAGATATGGAAGTAACTAGATTATAACAGAAAGGCTGCCAGATCTGCATTGGATGTATCCAATCATGTTATGCATGAAATGCACTGCAGCAATACAAAATATTTGCTCTGTGATATCGGAGATGTTTGGTGGCAGCTGCATAGGCATTCTGTCTTGTGGCTGCTTCTTGAAGTAGGGATGTGTGCCAGGAAGAAACTAAGTCCCTTGCAAATCCATTCACTGGAAATGGTTCTCTCCCTCCAATCCATTCAAATTTGATTTGGCCAAAACTACTCTGCATGACAGAACCTTGATCTCCAATTGGGGAAGGTGATGAGGGGGAGGTGAATGATGCACATGCGTTGGGAGCTAAATGAGTGAGGAGGAAGATTCTCAGAGCTCGTACAATACGCTTCGTTAATAAATGTAACATCTTCTTTTGAAATTACACTCTATGAAGCAAGGATGTATAGATTAAGGCCACTTTTGAGTTGTAATGCTTGGGGGTACGCTTTTAACAAAAAAGGTAATGGGTTGATGCCTCGAGTTTGCTTAATGTGCAAGTTAATGTTTTGTTGCAGCTACGGACAACAACATGAAAGTATTAAACTGGTATTATCACCAGTTACTGCACAAGCACGAGGATGCAGGATGTAATGTGTCTTTTTTTAAGACAGGGAATTTATATTGGCTGACAAGAAAACAGAGTGTTCATTGCAAAGTAAATGACCTCAGTTTAGAGAAGCATTAATTAATATCACTGTTTTAATTACTTTCACTGTATCATCAGCAGAGTAAATAAACCATAAGTCCCTATTTGCACTATTTTACACTAATTCTGTGGATCAAGTTTAATTATGCTAATTATTTAACCCCTGCACTCACCGAAACTTATGCAGATCAGTTTAAGGCTAGTTTGCAGTGAAAGTAGCAAGTGAAAATGTACTTAGTTCAGGACTAATGACACCATAGCAAGAATCACATTTTCTTAATAATAACATCTCAACAGGGGAAGAATATTGCATTGAACATGAAGGATTTGAAAGGACTAATTACATGAATTTAAGATTGTAATTCATTTGATCTATGTCAGGTTGTACTTATTTCCATATAACTTTGCGTAAAGGGTCATACATATTGGCCCGCCAGACTTGGATTTACCACTAACTATAATTCAGGCTTTTACCGAACATCAACACTTTTTGGGATTAACTCGCTGCTTTGAGAGGACAGCCTGTCAGCTGTTATCAGCATCATTATTTAGTGGCATTTCCTGAAGGAAATTTGCATTCCACACTAAGATAAGGAATTAAATGATTTGCCTGTTCTGAAGTCTGCAGGAGCAATGTTTGAATCAGCAATTTCTGATTTATGTTCATCAAGGGTACGGTGCTCACTAATAAATCAGGATTTAGAGGAATAATTATTATTCAGTGGCAAATAAGGCTCACAATCTGACATATCCTCGCTTTTCTTCTGTATGTTTCTTCTCTTTTTTATTTGCTATGAAAAAGGAGACATATCTCACATCTGTCACATCCTGTCTCATGTTTCATGTATTTTCTGTTGCTTCCTGTTTTATGTTGTTCCTGTCTAAATCTTATTTCCAAGCAATTCACTCCCAGCCTCAGGTGTTTTCCCGCCTTTTGGATTACCCAATACATCGCACCTGTGTCTGATTGTCTCCTCCCACTATATATACCTCTGTGTCCTTTGACTGTGTGCCTTGTGTTCAGTTTGCTGGCCTTTTTCCTAACTTTGTGCTACTAGTGTATTTTAGGCATCTGCCAGTCCCCCGATGTATGACATCGGTCTTTTGACTTTGCACCTTTGCTCTTCTCTTTGGATTCCCTGTTTAACAACCTTTTTAGGACCATTCCACAGGAAATATTTTGGAAAACCAATGGGGTTTAATGCTGTGACTAAATGGTGTATTTTCAACATAAACACACCATGAAATCATGGAAAATATCAACTTCAAAATTAAGATGAGGAAGCCAAAGCTATACTCTCAAAGCATATTTGAAGACAAAAGGGCATCTCCCCAAAAACCTCATAAAACTCAAATCTAAAATGGTACTGTATAAGCACGGTACTTTTGTTTATTGAATATCACACCAATGTCATAGTTGAGTTTTCCCCTAAAGGTACTGTTTTAACATTTTATTGATTGCACATTGATGCTGCATTAATGTAGGCGTCAATATAAACCAGAAGTATAACCACAATGATTATGCAAATATTACTCCTCAGGGCTTATGCATATTTTAATTTTCTTGTTTTTTCATATAGACTTACAAACCACACTTCACTGAACTGCCAGATTTTTGGCAGGACTTTTCATGTAATATAGTAATTAAGCTCTGGGCTAATTTGTGCCAATTCAGCTTATAAATGCAACAACAATATTTGCCTACACTAAAAACAACACAGAGCAAATTTGTATGAAATGGCTTCCTGACTCACCAGCGATCCTTCTGGAAACAGAAATGTCGTCACAAAATACTGGATATTAAACTAAGTTTTTTTTTTTTTTTATAATCAACTTGTAGACTTACAAAGTACTACAGTTTATACTAAAACTAACAAATTAATGCTGAACCTCCAACACTAACATGAAAGCGCAAAACTATTCCCAAAACAATAGAATTACCATTAAATTAGCTGTGAATAGTAATGTGTTGATATACATCCACTCCACGTGTACAGCCATAGCTAAGCTAACCATAACCAAATTGCACCTGATTGCTACGATTTACTATAGTGAAAGTAATACATAGCGTAGTTTCTGGCAGTGAAATGTTTGGGTCGTCCTAACCCTAACCCCCAAACAAAATATAGATAAAAAGGCAATAAACAATGAGGGAGGCAAGTTTGAATTTAAAAACAAGCAATAAAGCAGGAAACAGGATGTGGGATCTATACATTACACTTTGTGAAGAGTGAAGATACTATCTCTTCACCCAGCCACACATATTCCATATGTGTGGGGAATGTCTCCACCTGACAGGTGACATGGGCATGCTAATATGGTTGGAAGCTCACATGCTGCTCCAGTGGCCCCCAATCTCTTAGCCCTCATGCACTACCAGAAACGGATCTGACACAGTTGGCATCGGAGCACTTGGCCCAGCCTTCTCCCCCGGGCAAGGTTGTTTGGGGATCCTCACCAGGAGAGGGCCACACAGCCTATAAGTGACCCTCACTCTGGCAGTAGACCGAGGCTGAGGAGGTACCTCTGTACCAGCTGCATGTGAAGAAGAGCAAAGGGGACTACCCTACTACTACCATTGTTGCCGCCTCCATCCCCAGGCACAGTATCCAGGTGGCTATGGCTTCTGGGAAAAATAGTGCCAGGTTGGCCCTGATATTGTCTTGTTTCTCTGGGGTATGAGTCAGAGTGTGGGTCTCGGAGTCTATAACCATGCCCATAAATCGTGTGACCTGGCATGGTACAAGCCATGGTTGATGCAGAGACTTAGGTCTTGGATGTGCTCTACCAGCCAGGCCACATGGTGGCAACCCCTCTGTCTCAAGTTCCTCTGTTTAGGCACATACCAGCTAATTGTCTTGATAATCCATAATTTTTTGCCCTTCCTGTGTGAGATGCCCAAGCACCACACCCATGCTGCTGGTGCTAAGGGCCAGTGAGATCACAAATGGGAGGACACAGAACTTGGAGATCTTTTCGTAGCGTGCATACTTCAGTTACTGCCTGCAACACTCCCAAATGAAGGTCTGAAAATTGGCATCCTGGAGGTATACGGTGGTCTGGATTGCTTGCTTTGCTCTTTGAACTATTTAAATCTTCAACTTAAGCGGCGTGAGAAACCTGTTTAGGCCCCTTCAGGTCCATAGTTACAATCTCTCATCCATTTAGGGGTCAAGGAGTAGTGGGAGTAGAACCCAGCTCGCCAATCCCCGCGCTCTAACTCTCTGACAGCTCCATTTGCCAGGAGGGTAGACAAATCCACCAATTATACTGCCTGTTGACTGCCTGTACTGTGCTGTTGATTCATGACTGACAACACCTTCATTGTTTTTGTCAAAGGGGGGCTGAGCAAACTTTAGTCAGTAACCAAGGGTGATGGTTGAACCCAGGGGTCCGTGCCAAGGCGAGTCCAATGAAGGTGGAGTCATCCACAAGTTTCAAGAGCTTGACAAACAAACAAAATGAACAAGCCTTGTGTGGCAGTGGAGCGTGGTTAGTGCGCGGGCTGCAGGTGAATGGTGGAGAGAGGGGAGTGGCAGTTGGAGACCAGACAGCTGACCAGAATCAGGTAATCAATTAAATCAAACATAATGCATGTGTTTTACCTGGTTCTGGACTCTTGCAGTAAGCTGGATCTTGAAGGAGAATGGTTGTATGCGCTTCTCCCACAATAGAGAACAGCTGTCTATGTTTGCATTAACTGTTGGTGGTTTGAGAAAGTGGCACCTTTGAGGTCAAATTAAAAAAATAACATTTTGACTGTCACAAACCCTTGGCCTGCCTTCCTTGTACCTCACCATGAGTGTGAATCCTCACACATTTATGTTGTTCTGGATGCACATTGTTAGGTTCTTATTTTGGAAGTAGAGTTGAAACAAGGATGAACCAGAAACTCAGCTGAGGGGTACCATGTGCTGCTGATAAGAGAGAGACAGGCAGTTACTGTCTCCTCCCTAACAGATCCCACAGAATAACATTGTTTCTTTGTGTTAACTTTGATTTTAAGTCTTCCAGTTGGGGTGTTGTCTTGTTCTTCATTGGAGGTCTTAGTCCATGTCCATGCCCAATGTGGCTTTCTTGTCCTATCATTGTCCAGTACCCTGTGGACAATGTTCCTCCCAAATAGATGTCCCCAGGGTAGTCCAAAGCTCCTTCCCTTGGCATCAGTTACTGTTGAATTAGTTAACTGAACTAATTGGTAACTATTTACGAAACCTATTGCATATATTGTGGCCCCCATAATGTCCGGTTTGTGAGACACCATAAATACCTTCGTTGGAATGTGGCCAGTTTGTGAATAATTCTTTGATCATTCAGCAGGAAAACTATATAGTGAGTAGCTTAGTGATAGAAAGGTTTAAGAAGTATTCAGGATAAAGGTATAAACAATATTCATTTATAAAGGTATAAAGGGCTATGCTGATTCGATTATAATAATTCCACAACATACACACTGGTGAAATGTATCCTCTGCATTTATCCCAGCTGGGCCAGCACACGGTTTCAATTCAATCAAACTGTATTGATATGGCCCTAATCACAAATGCATTTGACACCATGGGCTTTACATCTGTACAGTTGGCAAAGTAATTTTTCCTTAGACCCTCACGTCAAGTAAGGCCAAAACCTCCCAAAAAACTTAAGTGAGAAACTATGTCAGAAACCTCAGAAGGAAACCACAGAGGAGCAAAGGAAACACTATGTAATAAATATTACATAAATTAAAGAATTTAGAGGAAACGGAATGGACATTATTCATGAGTGTCAGAAAGACAATGAGCCTGAACCAATACCCCCAGTAGGTAATTGGCAATCAGGGATGACAAAACCGAGGCCAAAAAAAACGAAGTTACTTGCCTATCGAAAGTTAACACGAACAGATGTGTTTAAAGTCTAGATTTTTGATTTAGACGGATTGTCTGATTTCAGCAGAGAGAAAATTTAAGAGGAAAGGTGCTCGATAGGAAAATGCCCTTTTTTATTTATTTATTTTTTCATATAGAGTAAACCAACAAACACTTTACTGAACTGCCATATGTTTAGCAGGATGTTCAAGGTGACAGCACAATTCCTGAAATATAGTAAGGCCAGAAAAGCTAATTTACGTAGCACATTTCAACACAGGCAATTGAAAGTGCTTTATAAAAGAAAACATAAAGGCATTTCAACATGTAGTGCAACAAAACTGTCTTTAGAACGCAGAAATAAAAATATTTAGAACAGGGCCAATAAAATGAGAGTTGTTTAAAATAAAATAATAAAAGTTACAGTACAGTGTAAGATGAATAATCCTCTGATTTAATAAAAGGCAGTGGAAAAAAGAAAAGTCTTTAGCTGTGATTTAAAGAAGTGAGCGGACCTGCATGTTTCTGGCAGTTTGTTCCAGATATGTGGAGCGTGGTAACTGAAAGCTGCTTCTCCATGTTTAGTTTTGACTCGGGGTGCAGACTTGTCCCAGATGACCTGAGAGTTCTTGATTCATAATTCATAATTTAGCAGAAGACACAAAATGTATTTTTTGTCTTTGTAATTGTCTTAATGAGACTGTTGAAGGCGACAGACGGGTGACGCAGGAAGTGATATGGGTTCAAGGTGAATAATTTCATCCCTGACCTATTCAGGGAAAGTTCATCTGCCTGCAGTCCTTGAAGAATTTAAAAGTCAATAAAATAGACTGAATGGTCAGCACTTGCAGTTGAAAGCCATGTGTTCAGTGCAAACAATCTGCAGAACACCTCTTCTGACTGGTGGTAAAGGGCCACTGATAAACACCTCAGCATTCAGAGAGATGACCGGTTTCAACAGTCCGTTTAAGTATTTTTCAAGCACTTCAGACTGTTGTCTTGCAACATCATTTGCTACACTGTGCAGTATGACATTTTTGACTCCGGTCCGGATCCGGACCGAACCACAACTGCCTCAGAGCAAATATATACTTTTTCACTTTTGCAATGCAACGAGTCCAAATGATCTGATTTCTCCTCGGCAAGCAGCACTCGCATATTGTGCCCTGCCATCTCCATGACAACAGAGTTTTTTTTTAAACTATATTTACACAGTCGTACATATAGCTGACAGTGAAGATTGAGTGGCGACAGCGCAGCATCTTTTGCAGGTAGCTGGCTAGTAGCCAATTTAAGAACGTGAATCAACCAAGAGACACCATTGATTTAAAGTTGTCCACTTTCTCCACTGCAAGCAACGACTTTATTAAACTGACCTTTGTCATATTGAAAAAAAATGTTGTGGACCTTTACGATTTGTATTTGAGTACCCCTGGTATAGGCCAAAGATGCCAGTAGGCCACACTACGGTAGAGCTGAGGTGGTCATAGAAATGTTGATGATATGCTTATCTAAATAAAATAAAAGTCCCAGTGATTCATAAATATCTGGGAGCAGCTGCTGGAGGTTTCTCAGAGAAGAAAAATAAGAATATCAGCTCAAAATGCAAGCAGGGGCAAGAGAAAAGCAAGAAAATGTATGCAATAAAAGGGACACAAAGCTTATCAAGCTCTGGGGTAATTTGTGCAAACTCAGCTAATGAGAGTTTATGAATCATCACCATCATTATTTGCCTACAATAAATACTACACAGACTCATTTGTATGAAATGGTTCCCTGACTCACCTTGGGTCCTTCTGGATACAGAAATGTCCTAAAAATACTGGATATTAGGAATCTCTGTCAACTAATGGGTTTTCAAATGTTTAACTTGTAGCCATACAATGTACTGCAGAGCTGGTACCATCTTACAGCAGTAGGTAGGAAAAACCTGCGATACATCTCCTTAAGAAACTTTGGATGTATCAGTCCGTCACTCAAAGAGCTGCCCAGTGCTGCCATGGTGTCCTCTATATGTATTATGATTAATATTCATAGTGTTTATTATTTATATCACAAATTAATTGTATAAATGTTGTATTCAACTTCTTATATTATTTTACTTATTTTTAAGCTGCTATATTATGGTATTATAAAAACTCACATTCTCTGAAGTTAAATATTACAACTTCTAAATATGAATAAATCTTATATTAGTAATTAGCAACCAGAAGTGCAGTAGTGTTAGTAAATAAGTTAAACAGTATATTTAGACCTCTTCGGGGGACCATCACCTTATCGTGGTGGAGAGGTTTGGGTGTTCCTATGAACCTGAGAGCTGTGCTGTCTGGAGCTAAATGCTCCTGGTAGGGTCTCCCATGGCAGATTGGTCTGAGGTGAGGAACCAGACTAAGAATGGTCCAAAAATACTCTATGGAAGAAAACAATAGAGGAAGAGAGACCCTGCCCGGAGGAAGCCCGGGGCACCCGTCTGGAGCCAGGCCCAGAAAGGTGGCCCGACAGCGAGCGCCTGGTGGCCGGGTTTACCACGGAGCCCGGTCGGGCACAGCCCGAAAAACCAACGTGCTACCTCCCTCCTCTTCATCCTCTGGGCCCACCACCCATGGGAAGAACCGTAGAGGTTGGGTGCATTGCCTAATGGGAGGCAGTGAAGGTCAGGCTCACCTCTCTGTCGAGGAAAGAACCAGAACTTGTGCGGGAGGGGGAACGTTACCGATTAGACCTGGTAGGGCTCACCTCTACTCACAGTCTTGGGTCTGGAACCGTACTTCTGGATAGGGGTTGGACTCTATTCTTCTCCAGAGTTGCCCACGGTGAAAGGCTCCGGGCGGTTGTGGGGATACTCACGAACCCCCGGCTGGGTGCCTCTGTGCTGGAGTTTAACCCGGTGGACGAGAGGGTTGCCTCCCTACGCCTACGGGTTATGGGGGGGAAAACTCTGACTGTTGTTTGTGCTTATGCACCGAACAGCAGTTCAGAGTATCTAGGGGACTTCAACGCGCACGTGGGCAATGATGGGAATACTTGAAAGGCGTGATTGGGAGGAATGGCCCCCGTGATCTAAACCGTTTGTTGTTGGACTTCTGTGCGAGTCATGGATTGTCCATAACAAACACCATGTTCGAACATAAGGATGTTCATAAGTGTACGTGGTACCAAAGCACCCTAGGCAGAAGGTCGATGATCGATTTTGTCATCGTATCATCTGATCTGAAGCCGTATGTTTTGGACACTCGAGTGAAGAGAGGGGCAGAGCTGTCAACTGATCACCATCTGGTGATGAGTTTGATTAGGGGGTGGGGGGAAGAGTCTGGACAAACCTGGTAAGCCCAAACGTGTCGTGCGGGTGAACTGGGAACGTCTGGAGGAGGCCCCTGTCCGTGATATCTTCAACTCACACCTCCGACAGAGCTTTTCTGGCATCCCTGTGGAGTTTGGGGATATTGAATATGAGTGGGCAGTATTCAAGACTCCATTGCTGAATCTGCGGTTGGGAGTTGTGGTCTGAGGGTCTTGGGTGCTTCAAGGGGCGGTAGCCCTCGGACGCCATGGTGGACACCAGGGGTCAGGGAAGCTGTCCGACTGAAGAAGGAGTCCTTTCGGGATATGTTATCCCAGGGGACTCCGGAATCAGTTGTAAAGCACCGACAGGCCTGAAGGGCTGCGGCTTCTGCCGTGTCAGAAACAAAGCAGCGGGTGTGGGAGAAGTTTGGGGAAACCATGGAGAACGACTTTCGCTCTGCACCAAAGTGTTTCTGGAGAACAATCCGACATCTCAGGAGGGGGAAGCGGGGGAAACATCCAATCTGTGTACAGTAAGGATGGGACGCTGTTGACATCAACTGAAGATGTAATCGGGCATTGGAAAGAACACTTTGAGGAGCTCCTGAATCCAACCAACACACCCTCTAGTGTTGAGGTAGAGCTGGAAGATGATGGGGAGTCATTGTCAATTTCCCTGGTGGAATTCTCTGAGGTGGTCAAAAACCTCCACAGTGGCAAAGCCTCGGGGAGTGATGAGATTCGCCCAGAAATGCTGAAGGCTCTGGGTGTGGAGGGGCTGTCTTGGGTGACACGCCTCTTCAATATTGCGTGGAAGTCTGGGGTGGTGCCTATGGAGTGGCAGACTGGGGTGGTGGTTCCTCTGTTCAAAAGGGGGACCAGAGAGTGTCTTCCAATTACCGCGGTATCACACTACTCAGCCTCCCTTGTAAGGTCTACGCCAAGGTGCTGGATGGGAGGGTTCGGCTGATAGATGAACCTCAAATTGAAGAGGAACACTGTGGATTCCGTCCTGGTCATGGTACAACAGACCAGCTCTTTACTCTTGCTGCAATCCTGGAGGGGTCCTGGAAGTATGCGTCATTCGGTCTACATGTGCTATGTGGATCTGGAGAAGGCATATGATCGGGTCCCTAGGGAGATGCTGTGGGAGGTGCTGCGGGAGTATGGGTTTTCTTTGAAGGGTGGCTGGCTTGTCCCCTAGAGATAGGGTGAGAAGCTCAGACATCCGAGAGAGACTCGGAGTAGAGTCGCTGCTCCTTCGCGTCAAAAGAAGCCAGATGAGGTGGTTCGGGCATCTGGTAAGGATGCCTCCTGGGCGCCTCCCTAGGGAGGTGTTCCAGGCACGACCAAGGGGGAAGAGCCCCCGGGGAAGACCCAGGACTAGGTGGAGAGATTATATCTTCACACTGGCCTGGGAACGCCTCGGAATCCCCCTGGCAGAGTTGGCTGATGTGGCCCGGGAAAGGGAAGTTTGGCGTCCTTTGCTGGATCTGTTTCCCCCGCGACCCGACCTCGGATAAGCAGATGAAGATGGATGGATGGAGTATATTTACAATACATGTGCAAATGAATGAATACATGTACAGTGAGTGAATAAGTGAATGTATATATAATCTAAGCAGTTATGAATAAACAATACGTAGTGGGCATATTAAAAAAAAGTTGCAATTTAAATGATCTGAGCAAAAAAACAGGTCAGTGCAGTACAGAGCTAAAGCAAATGTTGTGATTAAATAAGATGCAATAAATAAATAAGAACACAAATGCAGAAGTCAGTGCAGTAGAGTGATTTGCATTATATGAACGAAAATGTGCAAAATATAGCAGCTATATATAAATGGAGAGGTGAATGTAATATTTAAGTGTAACTAAATTATGTTTGCGCTGTGATGTGGAGTTCAGCAGGGTCACGGCCTGTATATTGGGTATATTGGGTTTCACACGTCTGATGACAGGGCTTTATTTAGGGAGCAGAAACAATGAAATGTGATCTGACTGTCCAAGGTGGGGGAGGCTGTGAAGGCTTTAGCAATGTTTGTGTAGACATGGTGTAGGGTTTTATGTCCTCTAGTGTGGCAAGAGACATTCTGATGGAAACAGGGAAGGACAGTGCGCAGGTTGCAATGGTTAAAATCCCCTGCCACAATGAAGGCTGGATGCAGTGACTGCAGCTTGCTAATAGCAGCACTTAGGTCTTTCATGGCTACTTTTGCATAAGTGTCCGGTGGTGCATAACTTGCAATAGCAATGATGCATGAAAACTCTTGAAGTCGAAAAAAAAGGCTGGGCACTTCCGGTTGGGGTGAGTAGTACCTCTGTGTTCTTTTTAACTCTGGAGGTACATCGTTGAAGTTGAACGGATAGTCTGGATTATCCAATACTATATCGGTGTACAGAATGTTTACATCATGAATGGCTGAATCTGGCAAACAAGTAAAAAATAGCCAGGTAAATGAACTCCAAATGCAAAATCTGGTAAGATGCTGAGCCTCTCGTTGCGCACGTGCCACCATGTTGGTCATGAAGAATATGCTTTACCCATGGAGCAAGAAGCCATGAAAATAGAAATTGTATTCAGGAGAGTAAAACAAATGCAACAGGAGGAAGTTTGAGATTCCAACTTTAAATGGTGTCGTTGACTGAAGACCTTTTTACACAATAAGCACATTACGCTGTGCCATTTTGCAGCTATATTACTTCACGTACCTACAGCAGGATTGCCAACTCTTCTAGCCAAAGCTTCTGGCGTGTGACACACGCTTTCACTCTAAACCTCCTGCTCTGATGCTGCCCAAAGCATGCAAGTTCAGGGTTTGCTACCGACCCTGTTGAGAACCCCTGGTCTAGGCTAATATCTGCTAACTACTGGATAATTTAAGACAAAGTTTAGTAGGAGAAACGTGAGTGAAAGTTAACAGTAGTCATAAATGATTCACAATACAGTCCCATGGAACCATCGCAGCAAACAGTATTGAAGATAAATTAAAGATGTTTAAGGGAATAGTTCATCTTCTTTCTGGTTGGATGCCTCTGCATTTATCCTCAATACTGTTTGTGTGTGTAAAAAAAGAGAGAAAACAGCCAGTAACTATCTCATAGAAATCACGGTGGGCGTCACAGTGGGCATGTCGATGTCTGGGGAGTGCAGGTGATGGAGTATGAGGTTTGACTGCAGAGGTGAAATCAAAGCTGCTATAATCTGATGTACAGGGGGTAAATGGTCATAACTCTACTGGCCGCAAATAACATGCCATCTCGAGAGATGCAAGTGGCCTTGAGGGGATTCTGGAGCTGGCTCAAACCACCTTCTGGAACTCAGGGAGGAGGGGCACAGAAAAGGGAGCTGGCCTAGCCTCTCTTGGCCTGGAAAGGGACAGAGTCAACCTCTGTTGAGAAGCTCTCTCCACCAAGATCAGGAGTGATTCTAAGTAGGCAATTGGATTAGTGGGAGATTCTTGAAGACTTCTCAGCTCTCATGCAAGAGGCTTCTTCAGCTTTAAATAATTGAGATGAGTAAGTTCAGGTATTTATCCTCTGTAGGATGAATACCAAGTTAGAAGATTGTTAAGCTAAACTTGCAGACCGTTGGCCATCTGACCGAGTTTCAGGTTTTGAAAGTGCCCTGCTCAGGTGTGCAATGCGGAGTCTCTCAGTTGGACAGTTGTGATACTCCGTTGTGTGCTTGAACAGGCTGCAGTTTGTTTTGTTTTTTGTGCAACTCGGTGGCCTCGCGTTCACTGCTAGACCACCGTCTCCTTTGTGTGATCCTGTTCCTTCTGTTTCCACATGATGTCTGTAGGTAGGTTGTGATGACTCCCAGGTTGTGTTCCAGAGGATGGTGTGAGTGGAAAGTAAATATCGGTCTTTGTGTGTGGGTTCACTGTAAACTTCAATGTTGAGGCTTCTGTCATCTTCCAGTTGCACAACTGCACAATCCAAGAAGGCCAGGCTGTTGCTGCTGCTCACATCTTCATGGATGAACTTGATGTAGTTCACTTTATTTATGTGGGCTGAGAAAGCTTGTTATTCCTGTGTTTTAATTTTCACCCAGGTGTCGTCCACATACCTGACCCAGTGGGTGGGAGCAATTCCTGTGGAAGATGTCACTATGAGAGACACTGGTGAGCCCTTGGTGCAACCACGTTTTTGGATGCAAAATTAATTCATTTAACTGGAAATCGGTTGGGGTTAGGTAGGTCAAGTAAGCATATAAACAAACAAAAACAAACAATCCTTTATTTGTCAAACATGCCTATGCACAAACAAACTGGGAAATACAGTGCATCTGGAAAGTATTCACAGCGCTTCACTTTTTTCACATTTTGTTATGTTACAGCCTTATTCCAAAGGGGATTAAACGATTTTATTTCCTCAACATTCTGCACACAACACCTCATAATGAAAATGAGAAAAAACGTTTTTTTCTAATTTTTTTCTAATTTATTAAAAACAAATACATAAGAAATCACATGTACATCTGTATTCACAGCCTTTGCGAAAAATCTCAAAATTGAGCTCAGGGGCATCCTCTTTCCACTGATCATCCTTGAGATGTTTCTGCAGCTTAGTTGGAGTCCACCTGTGGTCAATTCAGTGGATTGGACATGATTTGGAAAGGCACACACCTGTCTATATGAGGTCCCACAGTTGACAGTGCATGTCAGAGCACAAACCAACCATGAAGTCAAAGGAATTGTCTGTAAACCTCCGAGACAGGATTTTCTCGAGGAACAAATCTGGGGAAGGTTACAGAAAAAAGTATGCTGCTTTGAAATTCCAAATGAGCACAGAGGCCTCAATCATTCGTAAGTGGAAGAACTTCGGAGCCACCAGGACTCTTCCAAGAGCTAAACAGAGCGATCGGGGGAGACGGCCTTAGTCAGGGAGGTGACCAAGAACTCAATGGTCACTCTGTCAGAGCTCCAGAGGTCTTCTGTGAAGAGAGGAGAACCTTCCAGAAGTACAACCATCTCTGCAGCAATCCACCAATCAGGCCTTGTGGTAGAGTGGCCAGACGGAATCCACTCCTTTGTAAAAGGCACATAGCAGCCTGCCCCGGAGTTTGCCAAAAGGCACCTGAAGGAGTCTCAGACCAGGAGAAACAAAATTCTCTGGTCTGGTGAGACAATGATTGAACTCTTTGGTGTGAATGCCAGACGTCACGTTTGGAGGAAACCAGGCACCGCTCATCACCAGGCCAATACCGTCCCTACAATGAAGCATAGTGGTGGCAGCATCATGCTGTGGGGATGTTTTTCAGTGGCAGGATCTGGGAGACTAGTCAGGATAGAGGGAAAGCTGAATGCAGCAAAGTACAGAGAGATCCTGGATGAAAGCCTGCTCCAGAGCGCTCTTGACCTCAGACTGGGGCGACGGTTCACCTTTCAGTAGGACAACTAAGCACACGGCCAAGATATTAAAGGAGTGGCTTCAGGACAACTCTGTGAATGTCCTTGAGTGGCCCAGCCAGAGCCCAGACTTGAATCCGATTGAACATCTCTGGAGATGCACCAACACTTCCCATCCAACTTGATGGAGCTTGAGAGGTGCTGCAAAGAGGAATGGGTGAAACTGCCAATAGATGGGTGTGCCAAGCTTGGGGCATCATATTCCAAAAGACTTGAGGCTGTAATTGCTGCCAAAGGTGCATCAACAAAGATTGAGCAAAGGCTGTGAATACTTATGTACATGTGATTTCTTAGTTGTTCTTTTTTTAATAAATTGGCAAAAAATACCCCAAACCTTTTTTCACATCGTCATTATGGGGTGGTGTGTGTAGAAGTTTGAGGGGAAACAAATATTGAATCCCTTTTGGAATAAGGCTGTAACATAACAAAATGTGGAAAAAGTGAAGCGCTGTGAATACTTTCCGGATGCACTGTATATCCATTGCCTTTAACCCATTTGGGCCAGCACAGCAATGTCACAACAATTGGTAACAATTGGCCGAGGAGCAGTGGGCAACCACCTTACAAGCACCCGGGGGATGTTGCAGGGGTAAAGTGCCTTGCTCAGGGGATCAAATGGATTATATTCCTCTTTTGGTTGGAAGTTAGTCTCCTTAAAAGCTATCCCACTGCCTTCCCCACTATACGTGGTCTGGGTTAGGTTTGTCCTGGGAGGATAGTGTCCTGCAAGAGTGGTTTTCTTGTCATTCACACTGCTTCCGTGGTGGGGATGCAGTTGAACAGGGAAGTGAAAACGTAGGACACCATGGTTTCTTCTTTGTCTAATTTTAGTTGATTTGCCTTGTTGGCAAAATCATTTGAATTATTTGTGGTGTGGCAAATTTCCAAGCAGAGGGGCTAGTATGGTGACCAAATGTTTACCAACATTATATATAGCAGAACCGATGCTGCTGACGATTGGTCTAAGTGGGGTTCCTTGCTTGTGTATCTTGGGAAGTCCATAGATTCAAAGAATTGTCTACCCTGGTTGTAGGCAATAGTATAGTTGTCGTCCTATAGCCTGGCCCTTTTCCAACTGTTCTAGGCACTGCACAATTTTATTTTTGTAGCCCATGGTAGGGTCCCTCCTCATGGTCTCAAATGTAGCTATGCCACTGGAAAGACAACTCATCATGGCGTGGTCGTCGGCTACATACAACACCATTGTCCATCTTCCTTTGTCAACCTCCTTTTCTAGTGGGGTGAGAATCCTGTCCGACAAATTCTTAACACACTTCTCATGATGGTCCTGTCTTCTGTTATGTGTGAAGCACTGAACTGGGACTGTAATCTCTGGAATGTTTTGCTTCTGTCCTTCTTAGTCCTTGGTGTGCTGTGAGCGCTGTTCCTCATCATAAACCTGGATACTTCTTCCAGGACATCAATGGGAAGGTGTGATGCATAGCAACACATTTGTAATGATTAGTTCCACCAAGGACCTTGTGAAGTGGCTCAATTGTATGCCACGCTCACCGGCCTCCTCTTGTGGATCTGCCTGTGGCATGCTAAGTCGGAGGCTTTCCCTGCTTGCATCTGCTTCAACAAGGACTCCACATTCTCTTCTTCTTCTGGCATGGCAGAATTTATGGCTCTGCTGGAAGGGAATTGGAACTGTGAGACCAGCTCTCCAGGCCACACCCTCTTGGGATGCATTACCCGTTATGCAACCAAAGAGAAAATGGCCCCCGTTTCCCCTTACACAAAGGTCTTCTAGCCTCCTTACTATGAGCTGGAATGATAAAGTAATTTATACTGCAGCTGGGTCTTGACCCTGGCTGTTATGGTGTGGTTCTGGCCCAGGCATGACACACACTGATGATCGACAAATTAGCAGCGACAGAATACTCCACACACACACGCACACACACACTATAAGACCCAAGTGTTGACAGTACCCAGGATCAGGCCGATACAGGTCTACCTTGCACCTTGCAAAGAAATCACCTTTTCTTTTATCCTGTTTTGAATAACATGTCTGAACTGCTCAGTGGTGATCAAAACATTTGGATGATCACACCTATGCCTTATATAACCGTGCTTGGCAGTACCATAGGTGTGCCTTAAATAATTGTCCACATAACCAGTCAGTTGGGGACATTCCCCGTATATATGGAATATGTAGCTGGGTGGAGAGATAGTCTCGAAACAATAGAGAACTCTAAATCTTGCACTTTCCTGACAGGAATAAATAAATCCAAATGAGAGAAGAGAAATGACAAACCTAAAATACAATACTTATCAAGTCTCAAAGTTGGCAATGAAAACAAAGGATTTTTTTTTGTTATAAAAATACACTTTTGGTTGTTTCTAACTACTATAATTTAAACTGCATATACAGTGCATCCGGAAAGTATTCACAGCGCTTCACTTTTTCCACATTTTGTTATGTAACAGCCTTATTCCAAAAGGGATACAATATTTGTTTTCCCTCAAACCTCTACACACAACACCCCATAATGACGATGTGAAAAAAGGTTTGGGGTATTTTTTGCCAATTTATTAAAAAAAGAACAACTAAGAAATCACATGTACATAAGTATTCACAGCCTTTGCTCAATCTTTGTTGATGCACCTTTGGCAGCAATTACAGCCTCAAGTCTTTTGGAATATGATGCCCCAAGCTTGGCACACCCATCTATTGGCAGTTTCACCCATTCCTCTTTGCAGCACCTCTCAAGCTCCATCAAGTTGGATGGGAAGTGTTGGTGCATCTCCAGAGATGTTCAATCGGATTCAAGTCTGGGCTCTGGCTGGGCCACTCAAGGACATTCACAGAGTTGTCCTGAAGCCACTCCTTTAATATCTTGGCAGTGTGCATGGGGTCGTTGTCCTACTGAAAGATGAACCGTCGCCCCAGGCTGAGGTCAAGAGCGCTCTGGAGCAGGCTTTCATCCAGGATCTCTCTGTACTTTGCTGCATTCAGCTTTCCCTCTATCCTGACTAGTCTCCCAGATCCTGCCACTGAAAAACATCCCCACAGCATGATGCTGCCACCACTATGCTTCATTGTAGGGACGGTATTGGCCTGGTGATGAGCGGTGCCTGGTTTCCTCCAAACGTGACGTCTGGCATTCACACCAAAGAGTTCAATCATTGTCTCACCAGACCAGAGAATTTTGTTTCTCCTGGTCTGAGACTCCTTCAGGTGCCTTTTGGCAAACTCCGGGGCAGGCTGCTATGTGCCTTTTACAAAGGAGTGGATTCCGTCTGGCCACTCTACCACAAGGCCTGATTGGTGGATTGCTGCAGAGATGGTTGTACTTCTGGAAGGTTCTCCTCTCTTCACAGAAGACCTCTGGAGCTCTGACAGAGTGACCATTGAGTTCTTGGTCACCTCCCTGACTAAGGCCGTCTCCCCCGATCGCTCTGTTTAGCTCTTGGAAGAGTCCTGGTGGCTCCGAAGTTCTTCCACTTACGAATGATTGAGGCCTCTGTGCTCATTTGGAATTTCAAAGCAGCATACTTTTTTCTGTAACCTTCCCCAGATTTGTTCCTCGAGAAAATCCTGTCTCGGAGGTTTACAGACAATTCCTTTGACTTCATGGTTGGTTTGTGCTCTGACATGCACTGTCAACTGTGGGACCTCATATAGACAGGTGTGTGCCTTTCCAAATCATGTCCAATCCACTGAATTGACCACAGGTGGACTCCAACTAAGCTGCAGAAACATCTCAAGGATGATCAGTGGAAAGAGGATGCCCCTGAGCTCAATTTTGATATTTTTCGCAAAGGCTGTGAATACTGATGTACATGTGATTATCTGTATTTGTTTTTGATTAATTAGAAAAAAATGAGAAATAATGAGAAAAAAAAAACTTTTTTTCTCATTCTCTCACAAACTGTGGCAATAAATATTTTGTTTCCATGGAGTTTGTATCAGCTATCTGGGTTAGATAATAGGGAACACAGCTCCATAAATACATTAAAACCTGATAGAAATGCTTAGGTTTCAATGCCAAACTCAACCAGCAACAAGTGCTCTAACAGGAATGAATCCTCCTTGAGGTCCTCCCCACTTTTGTTAGTGTCTTTGAATAGTACAATTAGTAATTCATAAGTGTTAGATGCGTTTGCACATTAACATTTTGCAAGTAATTATTGTCTTTTTTCTATGTTTATTGACAAAAACTACAAACATGTAGTAGATGATTAAATAGTGTGGAACATATAACAAACTAAACACAAATGGGATGTGGATGGGGAGAGAGTGGCTAGAACACGTGATCTTACACTTCTTGTGTGTGTGAACATAAATACTATTAATTTATGACAACATTTGGCCTGTCACAAGGCTTTTACTGAAGCTAAAAATCATAAACGCACATTTATAATTTAATCAATATCATAAAAAATATGGTGCACCAATGAGTGTTCCTTTTCTCATGAGGCATAGGTGCCAAACACCTTAATAAAAATTGAATATAATTTAAGAGTTGAGCGGCGCCACTACAGCACTTGAACTGTTGTGCGTCCCCCAGTTGATTGAAAAGGCCAGGGAAAATAAAAAATATTCTGCCCTGCTTATAATGAGATGCCCTTTGCGGCAAAGGATGATTTGTTCAAGAAAAGACTGCTACTGTGGTGATGGACAAGAGGATCAAAAACAGTGAACTGATTTGTTTGCGCAAAGGCATCTGTGAGATATGATTTATGATCTTCTCCTAAACCTAACCAAATAGAGATGACATGGGAATATTGCCAAAATCTCCCCAACTAGCTAACTTAACTAACTTCAGAGCAGGAAATGTATAAACAACTTACAATGTGATTTAAAGGCAGCTGCAAACTGAAGAGTCAAAAGAATTGTGTTATGTTGCGTTGAAGACACTACAAATACATGCATCTAGCTATCTATTAATCTATTTATAAAGCAGATGTTAATATAATCACACTTCGATTATGCAAAAATTGCATAATCAATGCCGCAGACAAGAGTCTGTTTTTCATCTAACTGATAAGCTCACTATTTTGTTCTAAATATTAATAATCCCTAAAAGGTGATGAACAAATGAAGGACTGATTTCAGACCCAACCTCATTTATCTAAAGCATGTACACAAGAACTAGACCCACATCGTTCAATACAGCTTCTAAATGTCAATAAGTCAAGTGTGAAGCTTTAATACCAGTGATTATGTGCTGTACTCATTTCCATTTATGCCACAGAAAAATACTGTACTCTTGGATCAACTTTAATTAGCCACAACATGATTTTAAATGCTTTCTAATTACATTTGATCTTTTAAAGGTAAACTGCGTCATGAGGCGTATGCACTTACTAATTTCTTAACAGCTATGACCTAATCTGAGATTTGATCTCAAACCTGACAATGAATTTCTGTCCATTCAAAAGTTGGCACTGACTCTGTAATCATCACTGCCATTTTTATATTATGTGCTTGTGCACACTTTTTTTTTTTCCTATCAGCGTCACAGAATTCTTCATTGATCAGAACATGGGGTATCTGCAGTGTTAACACAGATGGAAATATTCCTTTGGTTTTAGCATAAATGTCTTGTTTTTCCAGTCCTAAATAAGCCTGCAGCATATTTGACAGCACTCTCACAGTGATGGAGGCAGTGGTAGCAGCGGTGGGAGCGTGTTAAAAGAACAACAGGTCCCACTTTCATGAAACACTGAGTGTGCAGACAACTGAAAGTGTGTGCGCAAAGACCTACAGGCATTGTTCGATGCCTGCACCAAATGGACTTGCCTGTGCTGGAATAGTGTTGTGGGAGTAAAAGGAGGTCCATGGACACAGAGTGGGTTCTTTTACTTAATACTGTTAATGTTATTTTTACTGAAAGGTGATTGACAAAATGACCACAAGTCTTTGTGCATATTCTGCAAGTGGCACAATGCAAGACTAATATTTCAATTTGAAGCTTACAAACATCCATCTGTGCGACGTCTATTTAAAACAAAATGAGAAAGAAAGCGGTTGTGAGTTGGCAAACTGAATTTAGATGTTAAAGGTATTTTGGTTTGGGATTATTTTGGTTGTAGAAGAAACCCTTATTTTAAAGAATTTCTATGGCTTATGATTTACATTCCATCAGGTTTTATTGATTGAAGCAAAGACAGAAAATCACTACTACAGATCAATTGGAATATACATATGTTCATGCCTGACATACACCCAGACCTTAGTACTAATGCAGTCAAACTGGAACAGGAAAGCATTAAACCTGAGGAAGTTGATTTGTCAGCTGCTCAGACATAAGATGTCCCACAGCGCTTTGCTGCGTACCTCCAGGTGTTTCCAGATCACAGGCATTCAATCCCCTCCAATCCCGAATCTGCCCTCACCATCAAATTTCATTGCATTTGAAGCAGACCAGCGTGAAAGGCAAATGATTACAATCTGCTCCCCTGACTGAATTCCACCGGTCGTTCTGCAACAAACGGTCTTCAGAAAGAAAAGCAAATGTCAAACTATTCCTTTATGTTCAGTGGGGAGTGCTGAGGGGTCAAGTCCACAGTGCTTCATCTGGACGGCGATATCGAACAGGTAATCGTAGCATTCGCACCTACAAAAGGAGGCAGGATTTTTTATGCGAGGAATTTAAATCTATAACACAAACACTACTAAATTATTAGTCATTAACAAGATCCAAGAGGTTAATAGTGCTGGGGGGTAAATACTCACATGGTCTTGGCTTTTTCCCACGATTCGCCCCAGACATACACACCATGTCGGCGGACGAGGACAGCACATGAATCTGGATATTCCTCCATTGCCAGAGCCATGCGGTCTTTCAAGTCCCTCTCCTCTGGTGTGTTTTCAATAATAGGAACAACCAAGGTGTCATCGTACCTGCGTACATGCAAGGTAAAAATGCATAAACTCGTGGCTCACGATTATCGAAGGCACTAGCATAAGCCATCAGTTTCAAAACGGCATTAACTTGAACATGGCATTCTCCTCTGGATTTTCAATCAATTATAAATCATGACTTCAATCCTTTAAATGAAGAGGGGATACTTTTCGGCTCATACTCTACAATCCCTTACGGAAAAAATAAGCCAAGACAAAATACATTTACATAATATGCCATATAAGACATGTTCATATTATCATTTATGTATGAACACCAACAGATTATGGCGAAATCATTCTCCTCTTCCAGAGTACCTGATTTACTTTTCATAACCTTGATCAAGGCTACTAAGTCATACTTGACTATGTCCACACTCGAGTTGGCAGCTGCCTCAACAAGAGATGCAACATGAAAGTCCTATCAGACTGATAGCAGGTGAACGGGTTCCTTGCCTGATGTGCCACACATTCATTTTGGAAACTGGTGTACAATTACACGCAGCTTACACTGTGATAAACTATATCCCACTGATTTTGCATTTTTAAACTGTGCGACATCTTGTCAACCTCTACCAGCGTATTCAACTTTTCTATCATGAAAGCCAAGATAGCCTCAAAATTAAGACATTACAAAGCTGCACTTGACTGACACAATAAAAACGCTAGGACATCACTTATCCTTGTTGCTTGGTCACAAACCGATAGTTGGTGCCTGAGGTGCCCTTACGTATCCCCTTGATCATCTCCTGGTGTGTTATCCTGAACTCTCTGCCAGGATACAGCAGTGTTGCCATGACAGCAGCCTTGGAGTGGGTGTGTATAACTGCCTGTGCCCCTGAATTTTAGTAAAGGGGAAGCAGAGTTCAATATTTTGAATGTTATCTACTGAAATGGTCATTCTAAAATGGTAATTGTATCAAAACAAGAGACAGGATAATGACCCTGAATTTCAATGCTGTTACTTAAGATTGTATGAAATGATTAATAAAAAAAGAATTGAAACAAACCACAGATTCCAAATGTATTTTGTGGAAGACATTCAGAGTAAATAAATCCAAAGACTAGAATAACTGTTTTGGGATTGCATGCATCCGCCAATTATTCAAGCTGCGGTAAAAAAGTCACATTCTCCCTTTCTGTCCCTTAGTTATTTTTCAGGACATAATGAGATGGAAAATGGGTCAGGGGAACATTTTATTTTATTTCTACCTCTCAAACATACAAAAAAAAGTAATGCGCCCCAGTGAGTCTTATATTGGTATGAATCAGTATATCACTGACTTAATTAAACAGATCAATGGTAGTGTTCAGATTACTGATCAGTTGAATGACTGACTTTAACAAGGATGAGTATGGGTGGCATGTGTATGACTCACCTCTCATAGTATAGGCATTCATAAAAAGTGGTGTACACTGACTCTTCTTTAACTTCCTGCAGGGAGCTGGACAGCTGATGTCTCTCTCCTCCACATCACACACAAACATGTCCTCTGACTGAGAAACCCAAATATTACAAAAGAATGAGTTAAATCTTAATACACACTAATCCTTATTTTACTACTGATCATTTAACGTGTTTATAGAGAAGTCATCATCCCAAAATTATTTAAAAACTGTTCACCTGGATTCTCTCCTTCTGGACACCTGATGGAGCGATATAGATCTCCTTTCTATAAGATACAAAACAAAACACGGTGAGTATTAATACCAAGGAAGTGCAATTAAGTATTTTCTTTTCTTTTTTAGGGAAGGGAACGGAACAGAATCATGGCCTTCCTTAGCATATATATAGAGTACTCCCCAAGCTTTTTCTTAAGGAACATTTTTTGGTATGTTTTATTACTATGGTTCTTGCAAAAATTTAAAAGCAATACTCAATTAAGTTTTCCCGCTAATCCATGAAAGGCCAAATCCTCAAAGCAGTTATTGTAAGTTGTGCTTTATAATTCTGCATCAGTTTTCCCACAAATGTTTTGTTCATTTGTTTTTGGTCCATGTTTCCATTTACTTAAAGTATAAACTGAGCTGTACACAGACAATGTTAATAAATACTGCCTTGTGTGTCAGCATATCACCTTAACAGAGTACTGTCATAGTTGGGACGTTATACTGTCTATGGCCACGTCCAAAAATGTATGCAGAATTGCAGTGTACATACATGAACATTGATCACATTTTTATTTAACTGTTGAGTTGTTGTTTTCCCCATACAATGTTGATGATAAATCCACTGTACTCCTCTTTTTATAACAACAAACATACACACATAAAGGAGTAGCCTATTGATTTTAATAGCAAGGTTTGGCAAAGCAGCCTCGGGCTCTGAGTCATTTGTGAGTCAAACCATAGTCACTGCGAAAAAAGGCTTCCTAACCTAAAATTGAGACACGCACTCCCTTAAACTAAGCATTCTCTCATATAAATTATTGTTTATAAAACAAAATTGTTTTGGGCCAGATCCAGGCAGCTGTAGTCAGGAATCAACTTGTGGTTCATGCTCGACAATGTCAACTCCAATCGTAATAGTCATCACTTTGTCCAACACATTTTGAGGTATGATACTCTACCAAGCTTAAATACAGGAGATCAGCTGACAACTGCTTATTTTCTCTCTGAATCGAAAAGTATAATGATTAAACAAGACGAAAGAAAATCCTCTCTTTTTTAGACTTACAATGTTCTTCTTTCTGAATTAAAAATTAGCATACATGGAAAAGCAGTCAGTAAAGCTTATCTCGATTCATCTGAGGTTTCGTCAAGTTCCACTGATGGCTTAAATAAACATCTATAATTCCCTATTTCAAGCTTGGATTTGCTAATGGTCGGTACTTTCTATTGGGCTGCCATCCAAAATAACACAGTTCATAGATATTTGTAATAACCTGTCAAAGTCGTCAGTTGGAATTCTGTATCATTATGGCAAAACCGTGGCCTTATTTCTCCCCCCCTAAATGTACACGCATTGTCAAAAGAGATATAACTGACCTCACATAAGCCTCATTGCACTTTAGTCAGCAGACATTTTTTTTAACTCTTCAAAAGAGCATTTAGCAGATGTCATAGACATGCTAATCCATAACTTTATTGAAGTTGTGTCGTTGTCATAACAGTGTCGATTAGTAATTAGGTTGCCATGAAAACTCCTTTTAGCAGCCTTAAAGTGGGATATGACACCCACAGACGTACCGACAGAATAAATACAAAAAAATCGAATAGAATTATAAAAAAAATAATGTATAAATAAAAAATAATAAAATGCTATTTCTGATTCTCCACATTAGCCTGCAAAAAACTTCTACATACAAACCCTCGTCTGATACTGATTCCTCCACCCGTCCCCGTGACCCATCCCAGCTGGTAGAAGAGTCGACATAACTCGGGGATGAGAACTCGGGGATGCTCTTGCTCCTGTAAAATACACAAGTTCTGAAGTTGAAGTTCTGATCACCCAGTCCACATTCAGAGGTGGTCTGGATCAGTTATTTTGTTTATTTGTTCAAAGAAGTAATATCTCAGTTTAGCAGAGCAACTGGATTAAGTGGGCTCGCTCACACACGCAAACGCACCTGACAGGCTGAAACCAACCATGCATATAATGGCTGTGTTTATTTGCATATAGAGCATGAACATTTCGGATTTGAAGTGGTGAGTGGAGGATGCATGGCGACATGCATGATAAGGCTAAAGGTGAACTGGGCCCACACCAGCACTTTATACACATTGTTTGTCATATCATGCTTGCCTGTTCCTCTTGACTTGCGACATCCTGACCTGCATCTTGGAATCCATCGCTGGTGCCACACAAAGATGACATCTCCTGAGAGAAAAACATTGACGACATTTAATATCAATTCACACTGCCAAGATAAGTCAGGAAACCATTGTGTAACATGCGTAGACAAGCTTAGTGCTCTTAAGAAACAAGGAAATAGTTTTCTGTCAGTGTCTTACTTCCTTCAGTTGATTTATTCCCTGTTAAATCAGATACTGTTTAAATAATAGGGGGAAATGTGTAAGAAGAACTGATAAACAATTCCAAGGAATTCCTTTTACTCTTGTCATACATCAGTTAGCAAGAATACATGGTTTCCTTTGAAAGGAGGATTAAGCAAAAGGAAGAGAAAACACACAAAGGACAGTATTGGTCAGGTTCCAGTTATAAAGTTTCGTTTTTTAAGCGTTCGTTGTCAGTAAAAAACATATATAATATGCCACCTCCATCTTTTTAATACATCATGAAAAATTCCAGTTGCAATAGAAAACATTTCTCCTTTGGAAGACGAAATCCAATATAATTCGATTATCCCTTGTTTTGTATATAAATGTATGCTTTTATATATAAATGTGTAATAGAATATATTTTCTAGTTGGATGTTCAACTGTGGTAGCAGTAGTCACAGTAGTGATCACAATTCAGTAAGTCGCTCGATGCGAAATATCAGCTCTCGAGTTGTTGCATGTATCTCACCGTGTCTGTGTGTGTGTCTCAGGTGGTGCCTTATCAAATGTGTAGCTAGCGCTAACGTTGTCTTAGCTCCGACAGCAGTTAGACCAACTTTTAAAACACATTCGTTTGACTCTATAACACATTGTTTTCTTTCACAATTAGGGTAGTCTGGTGTGTGTTTATAGTAGTAGTCATACAGATGTACACAACACAACTACTTACCTATTTTGGGCTGTAAAGCCAGACTGTGGTTAAACTGGCCGATGATGAACAGCTAATGCTACTGCTAGCCTACGTCATCAACGTGCGACCAACGAAACACTCTGCTTGGGTGTTATGGACACTTTCGTTCCCTTATCCAAATTAAAGCCCCTGTATCTCCCAATCCACGAGGTTTGGATTAGATTAGGTGCTTGTTGTGCGCTGGTGGAATAATGTGTTGGACTAAGGTTTTAAGGATCATATTAGAAGAAACCTGCGTGTGTTTAAGACACGGGTCTGCAACCTTTATTGTTTTACTGCTAAGAGCCACTTGGCCTCCTCTTTCACCAAATAAAATGTATATGGAGTTGCAACACATATTTCTTGTAACCAAATTATATAAATATAAATATGAAACCTTAACCATTTGCCACTGCCAGGGCATTAACGCTTTGTATATTTTGTTAGAAACAAACAAGTATCCCCTCCGAGTCCAGATCACATGAAATCCAAGCCTCCCACCCCTTGTGAGGATTGTAGTAATTCTATCGAGCTTGTATTTGGTAAAACAATCCTCTTCCTGTGCTTAGTTTTACGATTTAATTATGGTGTTTTTATTTTGAAAAACATGCATCTTACTGCGCATCCCGTAAGGATTCAACAATTCTACGGGGCTTTTCTTTTGAAGGAAATGCCTCTTTATGGGCTTCCTGTACGGATTTTGTAAGTGTATGGGGGGCTTTTATTTTGAAAAAACATGCCTCTTGGTGGGGGGTAATGCATTGTGGGAGTTAGAGTTGAAGAGAGGTATTTAATGCATTTGGCCTGCTGACTTGTGGGTGGGTGTGTGTGTGTGATGGGGGGTCGGGGGGAATCACTAACTAACTAACACTTTGGAGATCAGAGGAGGGGTGTGTCTCTCATAACAAATGCATTGAGAAGTATGCTGGAAACAAATCCCAATAACTCAGAAATGCTTTCACATTTTGGTCAAATGTATTTGCGTGAGGTACAAGGAGATCCTAATGAACACAGTCATGTGTTTTAATGTATAGATAAATGCCCATTGGAGCAGTTTAAAAAAGGTGGGATGTCTGTCTCAAAATCCCAAAGATCAGCTGAAGTTATAATAGGAGCGGAAGGAGGGTTACCCTTTTAGGCCAATAAAGTCGAGAATCTGCACAACTGTCTAAACTTTAAATTGTTATTTTACAGGAAAGTATGGCAAGGCACTATGGCCTCAAAGTTGAGTGTTTTTTTGAGCTCTGTTCACGACCAATTACTATAGTCAGTCAGTTAAAAATGGGCCACTGTTGTGCATTTTCTATGTACACTGTAGAAGGAGTGTCCACGCCGGTTCCAATGCATTTCCTATGAGGAAAAAAGTTGCACTTTTGTGCGATTTCTGCGACAGCTGCTTGTGAAATCTCTTAGAAAAGTCATAGCACACCATCCCCGACCAGGCCGCACGTTTTCATATGCTTTTCGTGCAAATCCGATGAACGCTGCAAGAGGAGTAGCATGCCGAAAATGGGACAGAAGAAGAAGAAGAAGAAGAATAGGAAGAAGAAGACGTGTGGTGAATATACTGTTGTGCCATGGCTTCACCAGTCACACAAAATAAAAATAACTTTATTCCTGTTCAAATAATTGCCGGCGTTAGTTAATTATTGCGTTAACTCGATAATAAGGCGTTAGCTTTCCCAGACCATAATAAAAAAATATATATTTCCATGTTTTTTGTTTTTTTTGTCAACGCTTCAGGGAGCCGCTGCAGGGTATTTATGAGGACATGAGGGAAACCTATGCATATCAGTGGGATACTTCCACTGAAGGAGAATATGTATTTCGATGATTTTATTAGGTTAATGAAGTAAAGTCCTACTCAAAATTTTACAACTCCATTAAAAATACACTCAAGTGCATTTAAAGAAATAGGCCCTAAGATGACCAAATGTACCATCCAGAAGCTTGGTCCGTGTCAGTGTTATATGTTAGTGGACCTTTTACAAAGCTGGAGCTATCGACTCTTTACCTTAATTTTTTTTCTGTTTCAATGTTAAACAGTCCATTTATATACCCACATATTAAAACCAAAATGTAGATCCACGCAGATCTTCAAATGAAATGAAAGAACCATAAAATTGGATTCATTTGAAAATAATGGCATGAAAATGAACGATTTAATCAAAGTGCAGTAAACGGAAAATAAAATCATTTTGAGGAACCTGCCGCATTTCACTGTTTATTCTATTTCTCTTTTAATCACTGACTCCATGACGTTGATATCAGGGCTCTGTGTGGGTTTATAAACATCTAACACAGGAAGATATGTTGCACATTGAATGTTTCACACCTCCCTAATGGGGCAACCAGATGTGTCCTAACCTAGTACTTCATTGGTTACAACCCAGTCCATTAATAATTACAGACACACACTGTTTATATATGATTTTATATATGATTATATCCTAAACTGTGTTAGGGTTAAACTGCTTCTTATCTATCATCATACATTTTATTTAAATTCTCTCTGCGCGTTGACTTAATACAACCTTATGTTCTGCATCACATTTTATGGTTCACCTATCAGCATTTCACTTAGAATAAACTGTAGAGCAATAGAGCAATCTTTTTGGTAGTAGCTGGCTGTATTCATATAATGCTGTAAACATGAGTGCAGAGTATCTAACATGATACAGGACAACCACTTTTATAATAAAATCCATGCACATAGTTGTGGTTTAGGTAGTGCATGAGTGCAAGGTTGGTTCAAATGTTCAATAATGCATTTAACTTTTGCATCTAGTCAAAACATGCTGTGAATTGTTGATGATGATCTCTATCTGGAATCAATGGCAATTGCTCAGTGCAGCCACTCCCATCATTGCTCCTGTTGAGTGGACTCGAAGCTGTGCTGGGTTAAAGATTGCTAAAGGTACTATGTTCGGGCCAATCTTTAGTGTGGCAGACGTCTCAGAGGGTCTGCTTCTAATCAAAGGGCTATTCAGATTAGCAGTCGGGTTTTGTCAAAATTATCTCAACGAAATCAGTGGAAGCAAACACAGGCCAACAAAAAACAGTCTTTAATACAATCTATATTACTTCTAATTATGATTATCTCCATGGGCTGGTCTGTGCATACAATTCAAATTTCATCTTTTCCAAATGCTGCTAATGACCTTTGCCGATTCCAGACTTTCATCCTGGGTCATCATTAAAATTGGATAAGATAATCCTTTATTGTCCCACAGTGGTGAAATATAAAACATTTAATGAAAGTGTTTTTGTCCAGAGTGAAATTTCGCAACTAAGTAAGAGAATGCCATGAAATGCGATATAGACAGTAATTATCTCATATGATCTCATATCTGACACTGATGTGCTTGGGAGCCTGGGAGCTGCATTTATTTAATTAGATCCAATTGAACAAACACATTTCCAGCTGGTAAAGTAAATAAATTGTGTCATCTTAATTTGAAAAGATTTTGGCACTTTGTATTGTTCATGCTACTCACTGAGTACCAATCTTATTTCCCAGAGATTTTTCATCGTGAAAAAGCATTTATATAAGCAGACATATTTGTACCCAAAACTAGACAATTCTAAATGAATCAAGATTAAGCCATGATCAGATTGTCCAGATGATGTTATTATGAACCTGTTTGTGTTCATTGAACAGTTGACATAGATTTTATTGTTGGTTAAAATGCTTCTTGACACAAACTTCACATTTTAAATTTGCAGGAATATGCCATTCCTGGACATCATTATTCTTTAATACGGTGAGGCATATTTATCTAACAAATAAAAGGAGTGGCACCTTTGAAACTATAGATCACTGTCATGTTTTGCCATGTCAAGTTTTGTAAGTGTGTAAATAAACCCAGTCAAGCCAGATTTGGTCGAGAGACGTCAGCATGTTGGGCTTCTTCCTAATTACTTTGACTGTTAGCAACAGAGAGGCACAAACACTGGGTGTGTCCCTAAGTGGTTTCCAGTTACAAAGTCCTTGAAAAGCTCAAGAAATCAGCTGCTGTAAAATTAAGTGAATTTGGCATTTTATTTTATTCAAAAACACTCACCTACATATTCCACTCAGACTTAAAACTGAAATGCCGGCCTGGACCAAAAGAAAACCACTTGTAGCTGGGCAACAGCAGGCTAAACTACCATGACGTGGCTCACATGACTGCTCTGGAATTAAATCAAGCAAGTTTTGCAACATTTGTCATGATGCTTTCACACCTTGGTTTTAATGGTGGTTGCAAACTGTAGGCCGATACACAATCCCTCTTGCTGAACAACTCTGCTTAAGCCTCACAACTTATTCCTGTTCGATTGTGAACCAAAGGATACGGCAAATGCCTGCCAACTGCACTGTGGGTCTATTCTGCTCTACTCCTAAAAGAGGCAAAATCGAAGTGCTCAGCTACATCTACAATGTTCAGTGTCAATGTTCTCTTAATATGCAACTTATGTCTGCTCAAGTGCAGTCACCACCAATTTAATTTGGAGCAGATTTCAAATGAAAAAGATTTGGGTTCCAGAATAAAGTTGATAAGAGAGAGGAGCTTTATTTCGTATTTTGCTAAACGTAATAGTGGGATTGATGTTAACCTTCATGGTTCATGTTTTTTTGTATTGGACAGGATTTTGTATGTGCCCATTGGCTTGTTTCTTCTAGAAACATAATATGTACTGAGCTAACTGCACAGATTCTACTGAGATCTTTTAATTGTACCAATAGATAACGTCTATTGACTTCAGGGACTTAGAACAAAAATGTGCGGTTGGTTCAGATGAAACTAGGTAATCACATAGTTACGCTGACCATTTCTAAAAGTCAAAATATTCAGGATATTAATGTAAACAATAATTCATCCACCTTTCTAATTTCAAGAGAATGTGATTTTATACTGTAGGTGCACGCTCAGTTGTGTCTGACTTTGGGGACAAACAATGGTGGCTGCGATGTAACATGAGATAATGGCAAAGCAGTGGGAGGGAGTCTGCAGACTACAGCGGACTTGCCCTTGAGAGACCTTGTGTTCGGGTGCATTCCAAAATGTTATCAATTAATACATTTTATTGTACACAAACACAGAGAAAACACATCAAGTCATCCTCAAGTAGATGTGCGTGCAAGCCAGTCTGTTTTTGAGGAATTCAAATATGGTGTCAAAGATTATTTTTGTTAATTTGGCACTTGGCCAGCACAGCTTGTGTTCAGACCACATTTTTGGGGGGAAATTGAGGCCATTTCGCTTTTCAAAATTTAAATGCACTTGAACTTTTAAAAGAAAAGCTTCCCAACAGCAGGGGTCGAATGTTCACTGCTTCATATGAAGGCTTGCTTTTGAAAAACTGAAAACACTCAACCAAAGTATAATACTGCTCTGAGTCTAAATATACCGAAATGTAAAACAACAGCTCAACCCGTAATGGGTATTCTGTCATTACTGATTCACCCTCATGTTAGCTGAAAAGCCACTTAATGTATTCAGAGTGAGGAAACTCAGTCAGTTAGCCTTTATAGTGACATCTAAGCCTTTCTGCTTTTCTTTGCTTAAAAAAAGAAAGCCACAACACTTTTCTGATAACATTGCTCTTGTTTTGTTAAAACCCAGCTATTAAATGGGCTAATTCCCATTTGGACGACTATTGAAAATCATTTATTAAAGAATGACATTGACCTCCTCACTCCTTACCTTACCGTAACTGTCAGTTACCTACACACGCACAAGACAACAGCACTGTCACAATATTTTGAACCTTGACTCAATGGCAGTGTCTTGCCAGTGCATGTTGAATGACACGCACGATTGATGCTAAAGCTTTGGCTTAGCCCTGTTACTTATCACAGCTCATGCAGTATATTGTAAAATTCTACAGTATAGTGTTAGTATCATACTGTTACACGGAAGAACCTTTACTAGGTGTGGTGCACAAGTCTGGACAGGTGCTCTGCCACAATGCTGAGTAAATCATGACGAGTGGGGCAAGATCACAAGCATGCCAGAAAGCCTGAGGCTAAAGCTCTGCAGTGACGCATCTATTTCCGTCAGATGCCAGCATATCGCAACAGTCATTATATGTGGCACACATTGGCTGCAGGAAGGTGATACTAAGCTGAGTCCAAAATTGTGTGTTGAAATTTCCAGACAAAACCACAAATGATGACTGAAGTCAGAGTCCCAGCTGGTGGCAGACGGGGCAGTAAGGAAGTATTGATGAGAAATGACGTATTTGATCTGTGTGTCCCCAGAGGCCCACGTCTTTCACATGTCTTTACCTGAGCTGTTTCCATAGCTCTGTTGACCAGCAAACATATTTCGAAACACAGTGAAAGCTGTTTTAAACATTGCGTAGAGTGCTCTTACTTTTTTTTTTCTGATAATTAAATTGCTTGTTGAACTATATTACACAACATGGGGTGAGGTGGTAAATTATAAGACTCCCCATGAACGACTTGAATTATATTATTATTATATTATACTATATCAAATGCTTAAAAAAAAAAGTTAAATATGTTATAAAAAAATGGTCAGGTGGTTTTGTCTTAGACCTATCTAACTTTCGTGTAAAAATCCAAAGAAGTTTACCTGTGCGAACAATCTAAGCAGAAAGTGTTTTTTTCTTCCTGAAGGAAGAAGGGCAGGAGAAAAAAAAGCGTGAGAAAGCTGTGAGGAAGAGGGTGTGTTCTCAGGTGTGCGCGCCCTCCTGTGTGTGTGTTTGTGCTGCCAGCCATTGTTGTACTGATGCAACACTTATCTACTGGTGTGTATAAAAGCCAAAGTCATGATTCATCTGTTTTCAAATTCAGCTCAGTGTGACAAGTAGATCCTGCTCTGCACCAAATAATTTCAGTCCATGGCTTGTTCACCAGTTTCTGGTATGAAGATGAAGATTGTTCTCTTGGGGGTTATTCTTGGACTTCTTGCTGTTGTTCAGACAAAACCTGTTAATAGTAAGTTAAAGATTTTTCTTTTTTTTTCTTCTTCTCGTTGTGTTCAAAATGTAAGCCAATACTTTCTATTTGCTGTGCATCTATATCAGAGTTATGTCATGTATGTATCAATTGTCTCAAAAATCAAGGAACAAATTCAGAGGGATTCGGTTTCTTCTGCTTACTCCTTTGAGATATTCGTTTATGGCATCTTTGGCTAAATTACTTTCTTCTATCTCGGGAGTCATAAGGCGTGTGTAAAGAAGGCTAACAAACTTTAACAAAATTATTCAATACAGACCTCTGAATTTTCAATAACTCCCATGGTGTCATTTTTCTCACCGTGTGAGTCAGCACTTTCCCTCCTTCCACCTTAGATGCACTTGATGGGACTTTCAGGTCCAACTCTCTGTGTAAGAATAGGATTTCATTGTCGTTGCACACATATCACTCTCACCTCCAGATTACACACACAGACGTCTTTGTGAAATGTTCTGTGTTGCTCCAGGAGGTACATTACTGTGTACGACGTGAATAAGGTGAAACCAAAGATCAGCAAAGAGCTGTAACACAAGTCTTGGCAACTGGAAACTTCATAGGGATCGGTGGAGCTGAACATGACTGGGCAGAACAGCCATATGTGATTTGATTCTTATGGGCCTATTTCTTTACTTTTTTAAAATATATATCTTTGTTTTAAACTCAGCTGTAACTGTTAGATAACAAGAACAAAATCAAATTACTATATTGTATACTGAAATATAGCGGTGTTATAGCATTGAAAGGAAACAGAATACACTGCACAGGAACACATGCTAATAGCACTAATTACACTCTTCCCAACACTGAATATGGGTGTATGCTTAAAAAGGTAAACACCTCACCCCAGAAAATATTGTTTTATTGCAGGAAGCTAAAACATTCGTTTGAATAGGCAGAGAAAAAATATTTCTATCTTATATGAAGTTCATTGCCTGATTTGTCTTCCTACATTAGCCCCTATATCATGAAACAATGACAATAGCCCCATTCCAATTCCTGACACAGAGTCGTGGTTTACTCTGTGGTAGGTGTGTCAAAAGTGTGGTTTTCCATAAAAAAAAACTGATGCTTTGATGAGACTGCCTGTCTTTTGTTAACCCACTCATAGACGATTAGTCACCCAGGTTAATCATTACTATCTCCCACCACACCTTATCCAAGACAATTGCGTCGCAAGTTTATACAAGAATTTGGGGCGAAGCACGTAAGCTCTGTGTGATCACTTTGTAATGCTTCAAAAACTCTTGGTAACTTTCCTTTCCGCTCATGTCAGGGCTGGTAGGTAAACACTTAAAGTGATCTCTGGATTTTTCCATCTTTGTTTGTCTTAGCTGTGACCCAGATCCCGACCAAAGCTGAGGACGAAGTTCTCCGAGAGGCAGTGACGGATGGGTTCCTTGTTGACCGTTTTTTCCCCTCTTCCCTCACGACTGAATCACCCAAAAGCAACACAACCGAGGCTGCATCGGAGCAGCCGACTACCTCTGACCCTGAAAAGGTTGCTACAAGTAAAGTCAGCCACGAGGACATGACCTCCACGCTCCCCCAGCATGAAAATGAGCACGATGCAAGCACAAGTCCTAGTGTTTCACATACTCAGAGCATTTCCACGGTGTCGTCGACCACCAAGGTCCCACTCTCCACTTCAGATTCATCTACTACCCAGAGCCCTCAGACTGGCTTTATTTCCTCATCAGTGCAGAATGAAGTCCAGTCAAGCGTCACCCAAGACCACATCTCAAACTCCCAAACTACTGATGCTTCCGTCTCCAGCTTTGACCTCTTTAGCCGACTGAGTTCAGATTCAGGGTCTAGAAATAGAGAGGGCCCTACTACAAGCTCTAGTGTGACCTTTGTCTCCAAAACTGAAATGACCACGGCATCGTCAACCTCCAAAAATGATCTTAACCACTCATGGCTGTTTGGAGAGAGTGAAGGATCAGGATCAGGATCAGGATTTGGAGAAGGTATGTCAGGGAAACTTAAGAAGACTGAAAAGACCAGACAACAATAGTTACGCCTCTAATCGCCTCTTTTTTGTTAGCATTTGAAGATTTTAAGTCTTTGTTTTTATGTTCCTGCACAGAAACTAGCACTGCATCAAGAACCTTGACCACTGCTCTAATCGGTGGCAAAGCTCGAGTACTGATGGAAAGTGAAAAATCCAAAGTGTTCCCGGATCCAACCCCTTTGGAAAACACCCCAAAAGGTAACGCTTCATGTCCTACATGCCCACTAGTTAAGCCTGAAATTATTATCATATGGGTTTTGTTTACCATGGTAGATTTTGTGTAGGTGATTTTATTTTAACTAACCTTTCTCTAGATTGTAACAAACTGCTTTCTTTATCCAGCTAATGAAGGTTTTCAACAAGTCAAAGAAACATCTCAATTAGCACATAACCAAGGAAGCAGTACACCAGGTGAGTGAAGACAAAAATGTTGAATAAATAAAGGCTTCCTCCACTAATACACTATGGTTTAAGGAAGTCCATCTTACTACCGTTTACTGTTTCATATCTCCAGGTTGGATCATCATCCTTGGCTTTATCGTTGGTCTTGCAGCACTAATAATGCTGTTCGTCGCCATCGCCACCAGAGACAAGTAAGACTTAGAAATCAGAAAGAAAAGAAGAATATTTTTCACTATAACCTTTTTGAGCAGAGAAGTCAATTCCAACTGTTCCTCATTGTGCAGGTGGAATGGACCTAGCCAAGTATCCCATGCAGGCACCAAAACTAGCTCCTCAAACCAACAGAGGGAGCTAGAGATGGAGACGTTCTTGCACAAGGAGGAGCCCAGGGAGAATGGCAAAGCATCAGAGTATACGGTCATCCCTCTGGAGGAGCTTCCAGAAAGCTCTTTGTCACACTGACATTCAGAGGTAGACCCTCTGGGGGTTTGAGACTCATCACAGAACCACAAGACTTTGTTGCAGATGAATTTGATCAGAGAAACGTAATTGCCCGAGCTGTTGAGCGAGAGGCATTTGTGGACTTTAACAGCTCTGGGCCTATTCTGAACAAGACTCGTGATCTGTTTCTTTTTCTGCTGAGTATCAACAGCGCTAACAACGCCTTCTCCTCGAAGCTTCAGCGATACCTTTGGTTGATTTATTTATTTCCATATCAATTCTGTTATTTACTGTAAAATATATATATATTTGACTAAGATACATGCATTCCATTTATTTTATATACAACTGAAACGTCTTTACAGTGTTTTATTTCCCGTTATTTCATTGTAAATAATTAATAATACTATTGTACTTAACTCTACTTAACATGAGAAGATTACAAGTGCCGTCGTTGAAATATAACTTAAATCTCTTCATAATTATATTATCAAAGACGGTGTTGTGTAACTTATTTTAAACCCCTCTTTCCCCCACATTCATAATGAAAGCTCTGAGTATTAAACAGCACTCTGCCCACTAACTCATTAGCTTCTCTCGACAACCTACGCATCATTTCAGCTGTTGTAACATGGATTTGTTCAATGCTCAAATGCTGTATCACATCTGCCCTCATCTGCGAAATAAACCCAACGGCAGCTCATCAATAAACATTTATTTGTTTCCATTAATTTTTACACACAAGTATTAAAACGTTCAGAGATTTTCTGTCCAATTGCATGAGAATTATTGATGTGCTCTGTTATAGTTCATGTGGTACAAGTGCATTCAATCCAGCGTGCATTTAGTCAATAAGGGTCAAAAAAAGTTCTGCATCACAATGAATATCAGACATAAGAAGAAATGTAGAATACATTCTTGGACTGATATGGGCATAGATTAAAAAGGAAGATAGAAAATACAAGTTACGAGATCTAAAGATTCTACAATTTCTAGAACATGTTCTACATGTTCATAGAAAAACACCTAATAAACCTTGCCAGCTGACTAAGAAAACAGATAAAAACATAATGTAATAAATGTATTGTTTGTAGGTTTTTGACATACATCAGTGTATGCTGATGAATCCCGGGGGAGCCTCTTTTCTATTTTGGGGGAAGGTGGCACTCGTGCCAAACACTGCACAGTTTGCTGAGGTATTGTCAACATTTACACATAAAGTAGTTGTTAGCACTGATATTTTCATGCACACAACACCACCTCAATGGGTTCCTAACCCTTAAATGGGCCTAATCAAATCTACATGAATCAATACATTTGTGAAAATGCTTTTCTTTAGAAGCTCCGGAGTTTCTCTAAAAACAGATATAGTTGTATATCTGTTCATACAACTATATCTGTGTATAGTTGGTAAATAAATCCCCCTAAGTTTACAACCTGTTAAGACAACATTAAAATGGCCAATTAAAATTCAATTAACACGATACTAACATTATTACATAAGTATTAATATATATATAGAGAGAGAGAGCTACAGTCTTTAGCATTGCAAAAACAAGTCTGATAGATAACAACAAAAATATCAAATTCTATTCTAAGTTTGATTTATACACTTTATCTAAAGAGAGTATATACACAAAGTGCAAGGAGGCACTTTAAACATGAACATATAAGCTGTCACTTATATGGAGAGAGAAATACAATAATTCAGTTTTCACCTAGGTTTGAACATCTCTGTCACATAAACATACTGGAGGCAGAGTTTAGTGTTCCCTTGCAAAACCGGTGTTGCCGTAGCCCATTAATAAGCTACATGTTCTTACAAGATTGTTGTTTCTGTCTCATTATGCAGTACAAAGACTAGAATCTGCTAAATCTAAATAATATCTTGGGAGGAAGGCCCAGCCGTCCCCACTCAATGTAGTAAAGCTGGTAGGTGGAGCTGTTATAATTCCTCTGCTAAAAAATATAAGTCCTGACATTGATAAAGGAGCAATACGTTTTATCCAGAAATCATACTGACTGCACTCTGCAGTTGACATCTTCAAGGCAAGGTTGTCATATAGCAAAGAAAAAAACAGTTTGAAATAAAACACAGAGCAATGCACTGGCCTGTTAAGAGTTTGAGAAATCTCACTCATTTTTTTCCTTTTCGTTGAATCTCCAACTCGCTTTCCTTATTAATCTTCCTCTCAGAAACACACATAACGCAAATTTTGTTTTTACTACAAGCACAATCGCAGTGCTTCAATCTGAAACAACATATATACACAAAACAAATAAGTAAATAAATGACAGGGAGGGCACCCTTTACAGATTCTAGTTTCTGCTTTACGGCTCTCTGCAGCACATCCTGTACTGTTTGCTACCACATTTAGAGGCCACACCCTCTCCTCTTACGGTCTAAGTCCTAAGCTTTGCTTCTTAGGCTTGACCATGTGTGCGACATCAGGGTGTAATCTCATAAGTCAAAGAGTCAAAGGTAATGCAGTATTTAAGCTTCTTGCGCTCATCATCATCATGCCACATGATCCCATTCTTGATCTGTTTTCTTAAAACTTGAAGCAGCACCGAGTAAGGCCCTAAGAGTTGTCAACCAAGGGATTTATTTTTATTTATGTGTGGAATATGCACCAGTTCATTGCAGTTTGTGTCCAGTTATCGGCAAATGCAAGATCAAATGCAAGTCCATCTGCAGTTTGCTCCAGTAGCTACCCAGATGGGTAACTGATGAAGAGAAACACTGGTCGACTGCTGGTTCTTGCAGTACTGTAGACTCTGCTAACTTAAACTTTTTGGTTGTTTTTTTCTCCTTTTAGAATGCAATATTTTTTCGTGTGTTCTTTTTTAAAGTTGTGTCAGCAGAAAGCAAAAGATGGTGGAACTCAGGGTAAGGCGAATCTGCTTTACTCGCACTTCCATGGTTCCTCCTCAACAAGAGAGAAATCTGCAGTCTTGCCATTTTTTCCCATGGTGACCTGTAAGCAATTATCGAAAACATCTGACTACTGGGGCCAAGGCACCATCATTTACAAGCCATCGAAGGCTGAGGGCAGAGAAGCCATTGTTCCATTGCATTCAGGCCAGTGACCTTGGGGATGAGTTTATTTCGAGTCCCCAGCATAGAAAAACATGTCCTCTCATTCGCTGACATTGTTATTGACAGAATTATGCAGATGAACAGTGTTTCAAAGTTGGCCATGCATTTTATGGATTCTCTGCCCAACCGAATTACAATACTTCATCAAAATGACCACAATGCAACTTTAGCATCAGGGAAAACAAGTTGCACAACACAGGCAATGAAATATCAACAAAGATTTCATTCATGGACAGTCTCTGAATTTCGGTTTGTTTATAATGCTAGCTACGCTATAGATGAGGGAGGATCTGAGATTGGCATTTCATGAAGGAATGAATGCATCTCTTTGGAGGAAACATGGTGAAACCGCAGTCTTTATGCATACCACTGACTACAAACAATCTGAAAAAATGGTCAGTGACTGAATATTGTAATTTGGTTAGGGCCGCCACAAATACATGTCCAATTAATTAGACAAAAAGAAAAAAGGACAGTTATTTAAAATCAAGACAAAGCACAGCAAAATATAAGTAAGACGATAAATAGGTCAATAGTCAATGCTTTCTTCTTTGTATGAGTGATGTTTTGAAATAAACACCTTCATTTGGATTTTATGTGAAAAAACAAGTTTTTGAAGTTGATAAAAAAAAAAATATATATGATATAAAAAAGAACAGTTTGGTTTTTATGAAGCTGGTACCACAAAAACTGCTTTTTCACAAGACAATTACTGTAAGCATAGTCACAAATACACCAACATAGGAACTCACAAAGAAAAGAAACAAACACTGACACAGAAAGAAAGACAATCACATAGACAGAGCCGGGGAGGATTCACTACATACAAGTCTCTATGTCCGTTAACATGAAATGTACCTTGCAGTCGTCTATCAAGATTGAGTTGTGGTGAGTGTATACATTCTGGTTGGTGTTATTTTCATAGAAGGATTGTGTCTTTGCCATCTCAAACTCGTCCATCCGGGTCTGCTGGGCGTCGAATGAGTCAAGCTCGTGTTTGGACAGGTGGTAAACAATACCTGCTCCATAGGAGTCCCCGACCACATTGACCGAGGTACGGAAACGATCCCTGCATGTTCAAGAAGAGAGGGATGGGAGATGGAACGGGAAAATAATTAAAACGTGACAATTCTTCAAAGAGCATCTCCCACACATGTTCCTCTAGTTTTGCGTCAAGTGTTTTGAAAACTAGACGCAATATATATATATATATATATATATATATATATATATATATATATATGTATCCTCCAGTCGCCTCCCACTGCCCTGCCCCACGAGTGTGTGGTGGGGGTAGTTTGAGCCCTATGTCTTGTTATTTAATTATACGGTACTTCATTTCAATAATTTGCATAAAATATTTAAAGGGTTTATATTGTTTATATGAATTACCAATGGTCCCATTTAGCCTAAGGTAAAACACAGTTTAAGTAATTTGGCTAATGTGAAGGTGGGGCAGCTTATTCCCAGGCTGAGTAGTATAAACATGAATGTAAAGAAGTACTTAAAGAGAGGAAGGTACTAGAACATCTTCTATTTTCATGTAATTCTTTTCTGACTTAACACAACAAGATTTCACCGATTGGGTGTAATGTGAAGTGCAACTGTATGTCCTCAGGAAACCGATCAACAGCCAAAGTTGTATGGGCCTTGTACAGCCTCAGAAAGGTACAACATGCTCACTGCTCTGTAATGAGACACACTGCAAAAAGCAGAACATTCAAATGGTCTGTGTTCATCTATTTCATGGCAACAACTATGGTTTAATGCGCCTCCTGAAAGGATTAAAAAAGTAGCATGAAAAGGACTAAAGGTTAGCACCTAATTGCATATACAGTATGATTCCAGTTAAATGTGTTTGGTTAATTTTTGATTTGATTTCATTTAAATCTTCAATTTTTGAGTGTCAGAGTTAAGTGGATTGCTGGAAGGAAACAGAAAAATATAGTGTAATGAGATCGGCTCCGTTTTGTTAAGATGACGAAGCAATTCTACATGAAGAAACATGAACCTGTGATTGTCATCATCATTCGGTAGAATTACATAGTGATTGTGTGCACTGATGTACTGAGATCCAATCTTGTGTTCGTCACACGAACAGACGTGTCTCGAAGCTGAAGTGAAACAATCAGTGCCCTTGTGTGGATGTTTTGTGTTGACTCACAGCAGCCAGTCGACAGCGACCAGGAGGCTGATGTCCTGAGTGGGCAGCCCCACCGCCGTGAGGATCAGAAGCATGGTCACAAGTCCAGCACTGGGGATACTGGCCGCTCCGACGCTGGCCAGGGTTGCCGTCATACTGAACAGGAGACAAGTGCAGCTCTCAGCAGGACGAACCACAGGCTCTGAGGCCCCAACACACTACTGCCACTGCTTAAATTTAACATCCAGTCAATGCATTTCTTGTAGAAATGGTTAAAAAAATGTAGATACGTTTTATTAATTCTAATAATTTTGTGCGAGATATGATAATATAAACTGTGTTATTTATATACATTCAGACACATGTTTTTTTTTCCATTTATCCATTTTTCACTAGTAATTACAGGATAATATATCATTTGGAATATGGATAGTCAATTATTTTTGCTTGGGCACATTTACTGGCCAGTTGAGCAAAATTTGCCTGAATTATTGCTGATATATTACCCCACAAATGTGTTGTGATATCTTTGTGTAGCCACACGCTCACCTCACAGTGACAATCTGGCCCCAGTCGAGATCAATCCCATTCATCTGGGCAATGAAGATGGCAGCCACAGCCTCGTAAAGCGCTGTGCCGTCCATGTTGATGGTGGCCCCCACTGGGAGCACAAACCGTGTTACTCTCTTGTCGATGCCCAGGTTTTCCTCTAAGCAGCGGAATGTGACGGGCAAGGTGCCGGCACTGTGGCAAATAAAACAGGAAACAGTGCTTTATTTGAATAGACACGGCCAGCATGCAGTGGTTTGCAGTGTGCAAATGCACTCTGGGACAAATGATGTGGCTATTTGACTGGGTCCTGCTTGATGTTGCACTTAATGACAATATTCCCCTAAATACACTTTATAACAATAACATAAACTTGCCTGGGCTTTGGTGTTCAGTTCATCTGCATCAGAGAAACACAAACTAGGTGTAGTTTACTATATGTGTGAATCTCAAAGAGACAACATTGGTAGGGACCTAGTAGTTTTTTCTTTACTTTACTCTTTTGAAGTTGTTTCTTGTCAATGGCAGATCAGCAAGCTGACAAGAACTTGAAAGAATTGATCTCACCTCAGGAGAGGAAAGTGTGTATCTCATATCATTAATAAAACATTGAGTGTAGGAATGATATCCTATATCGACACAAAGTGACAAGCCTCCACTGACTATTCCCACTTGTAATAAAAGGTATGTCTGTTCTTTAACCATCTGAGGGGGATTTTGAGTGTTTGTGGAGAAAAAAATGCCGCACTTGGGAAAGGAAGCCTGAATAAGAGGAGGTCCTCTGGAACATGGAATGAAATGCAGGATTGGTCTCGTACCTGGATGCCGTTCCAAGTGCTGTCACCCAAGCCTGAAATATTCCCATGAAGAACTTGAAGGGATTTTCTTTCACTATTACAAAATATATCAGCGGGAGGAAGATGCCCCCATGGATGATGAGGCCCACTATCACAGTTATCATGTACATTCCTAGCTGCCTGGCAACCACCTCCAAATCTGCGATGGAGATGATCTTTCCACAGATGAGGCAGGCGATACCAAAGGGGGAGTACCTGAAAACAGGCACGTGATCAGTTTGAGATAAGGATGTCTTATATCACACAGGTATAATTACTGTATTGGTATTCTGAACATATTAAGACACAGTATATGAGCTTTCCAGATGCTCATACTTAGCAGTTTTACTGAATGCGAATCAATGCCTGTAGTGGATGGCACTTACCACATAATTGCGCCAACGAGCTTCATTACAATCTCATTAAGGACATTGAAAAACTCCAACATCAGCTTGGCCTTTTCTCCCATTTTCCCCATAATGACTCCGAAGGCAACAAAAAATCCAATCAAACCTGTAAAACAAAGAATAGTGTTTTTAATACTGCAAAAAAGACATTATGTATATACTACGAAGGAAGTTTTGACTTTGGCGTTTCTTTGGTCTATTGGCAGTATTTAAAATTTGAACAATTCCTGCTATTAAATCTCGTCGTGCAACCCTGATTGAGGTAATTTTCTCCCTTAAGTGTTTGTAAGTTATTGTTTTTCTGCTATATCTGTTTTCAACTTTTTACCTACCAAGGACATTCATCCCACTCTTGAACTGTAGTGACCTTTTTACTGTGAATTGTGGAGGTGCTTTGGTCCTGTTAGTGGGCACCGGAACTTTAGTGGTTACTGTTTGGATCTGGATAAAAATAAAATAAAAATAAAAACTGTGCATATGAATCATACTTGACATGGTGGGTGAAAACGTCCTTCAAGACACCTACCTGCTGAAAGCAGGCCTGCACCAAGTTTTCTGGGAAAAGATTTCGGATGAGATCAAAGAAGGCGTCTATGCTGGACACATCATCGTTCTTCTTCCCCTGGCCAAGATTTGCCCTCAGCTTGGGGTTCCCAGGATGGATGAGGATCACCAAGACCACTCCCAGGATGGCTGCAATCACAGTTGTCGACATGTAGTACACCATGGCCCTGGTGCCTAAACGGCCGCTGGATTTGGCATCCAAACCAGCTAATCCTGTGAAAGTAATTTTTTTACATAAATAAAAAGTTAATTGTCCACTATCAAAATAATAAAAATACAAAAAAAAACGGTAAAAATGGTATGATTAAATTATCACTCTCACCTCACCTGAACTGTGAAGCAACCACACAAATTCTGTATCTGACAATTAAATATGAATTTCATCTTGATAAAAGGAGTTAGAAACTGCTGCTTTTGTCGGATACATGGAAGAGGAACATGTCCATGCAAGCCCTTCACATTTTTACTTAGCTACATAATATGATTTACCCTTTTGAATTTAATATCCACTGAGACTGTGGCGGACTACAACTTTCCGCTCCCCAAAGAGCACAAGATGCATAAAAGCGGTCTTCAGCAAACATATTAAGCTAAATGTGTTTCAGTCTCAAAGTTGTTGAGGGAGGTCAGCAATGTAAATGTGAATCACCACTGCGGTCATCCTCTTTACTATGATTGATGATATCTGAATGCATGCATGTATAAAGTTTAGGCACAACAATAAAACATAAATTGCTGTGGCCTTGAATCAAGTTTTAAAAAAAGGTTTATAATGATTTATATATGTAAACAAACAGCTTGAAAGCAAGATATGGCAAAAATTATTCCATGCAAGTACGTATATGTATTCATTGATTTGCATGGTTGTGTATTTCAATGGTAACACTCTAATAACATACACTAATGTAAACTCACACTGCAATGCCTGCATATCGATTAGGTTCGCAGTCCTGGATTCTTATTTTCAAACCAGTGTGAGGTTTTCTATCTTCCTGTCTCTCACCCCGTTTTGCTTTATAGACCAAATGAGCTTTTTAGGAAGCATTTTTCAGTTTGGGCTAGAACCCTAACCCTTAGAACCCAAGAAAACTCCCCTTCAAGTATATCGCCACAATTAGTACCATGTGACACTTGGTATTCAGCAACCTAGTAGCACCTCACCTACCTGTGACCAGGCTCGAGACAACAAGAGGCAAAATAAGCATCTTCAGCATCCTCATCAGGATCTCCCCTGGGAAGCTGATGATCATAATGACATCAGGAGGCAGAGGAGATATGTGCCGCAGCAGCATTCCAGCAATGGAGCCCAGAAACACACCTTTAAAGGGTCACATGTGTATATAATAAGACATATGATACAGAATAAAACACTTTTTTTTTTATCGTTGGCATATTCAAAATATTTAAATAAAACAGTGTGAATTAAATCATCCATTAGGACATAATATAATGAACCAATCTTGTTGTGAATATATGTTATTTTAACACAAAGCAATATATCATATTTGAATGTAATTAAATGAGGCAACATAGTGGATCAGTGTTTTGAACTGTTTTTTCAGTAAGAAACTGTTGGATTTGAAACACAGAGTGTGATTGCCTGGTTTCCTTGTGTGTGGGAGGAATTTTCCCACATCCCAAACATACAGGTTAGGTAAATTACCCATAGCTCTAAATGTGTCGGTCCCTGCAATATTAAGAGCTTACCCAGGGTATACCCTGTCTTTGTCTAATGCATGTGCATGTTTGTGTGGGACGATTTGTAATTCTAATTCCAATTCTAATTCTAATGCATGGAAAGGCTTTCCCGGAATTCTAGCAGAAAAGTGGTGGGATGGGATCTTACCAAGGATGGTCAGCGTTAGAACCATGTTCTTCATGATTTTATCACAAAAACTGCTACATGCACTCTCAGGCGCATCCACGATGGGTTCCAGATGACTCTCATCCATCCTGACCTCCACTTGCTTCTGCATTTTGTTGGCACTAAAAGTAGTAAACACAATAACAACAGCTATTTAGTTTTTTGTTAAGTTACTCATATCGTTGCTTGACATATTAACATATATTTTTTAAAGATCCTCCCGCACATGATAACCACTATACCCAACAGATCCTAGCTGGTGTGTGGAAAAAGGTAGCTGGTTAGTAGCAACCTGTGGAGTGAAAGACTAGCTTCACTAAGCCAATGGTAGTTAATGCTAGCAATGGGGATTCCAGACTATGTTAACCCAAACCCCACCGAAGATTGAATAGTGTTGTGATGATAACGATACAGCATATTTCTTTGCATAAACAGTAACTTGTGTTGATTTACTAATTGAGGACTGTAGAGAGATGCACGCATGCTAGGGAACCTTCATAAATGGCTTTATGCTAATGTATTATGAAAGTGTCGCTAGAACTTGGTTATCTTGGCTGCTTGGAAAAAAAATGATTGAACCTGGAGCACCTTCATTGAACAGCAAGTATCCCATGTTTGTGGTGGTCTGGCGTAAAGCCTCTTTGACTTAAAGATCAGCTCTCCCCTGTGCAGCCTTTAAATCCTTTGTAGCGCAGACGTGCACAGTTATGCAACAGTGGATGCCTGTGTCACTTTGGACACCTTCGACCTTCATGACTTGAACACGTGGAACATTAACGCTGGCAGCAAACATGACAGAAAAAGAATGGTTCTCTCGGCAAAGTCTGTGAAAGTGTAAAAGTTTCCTCCAGACAAATATCTCCTCTCCACAGAACAATTGGAATCCGAAGGCTGGGAAAAGCTCCGACATCGAGTGGCATAGAGACATAATGCACACGTCTCTTTAACGTGAAATCCTACATTAATTAACTCAAGTATTTGCATTCACTTCTGTACAAGTCATAAAAGGGGACAGGGCACATATGAGGGAAGGATAAACTGCCAAGTCAATCACGCCTGTCTGATACACTGTGCTCTAGCATTAATGAGAGTTAAGCCCTTTAACGAGGATAAAATTAGCACCTACAGCACACCAGTGATTGAGTTATGTAACAGAAAAGGGGCTTCCCAGGAAAAGTCAAGGTGTCACCTCCATCTGCATGCTCACTGTTATGGAGGAGATTACTAATCTAAAGCCCCCCCCCCCCCTTCTGTGTTTGGCTAAAGCCCCCCCCCCCCTTCTGTGTTTGGAACGAGTTTCTTGTTGTTTTTCCACAACTAGGCACTGATATCAAATAAAAAAAAACCCAGACAGAGGCCGCTTTTACACATGTAGGCAGTTTTGCTACTAACAACGGAAAAGTTTGAAAAGGTGAAGTACGTCTTTTACACTGCCTCCCTTGTTGTGAGGCTGATGCAAAAGGGTCAACAAATCTGAACTGTTCGGAGCGATGTGTTTAAAGAGCAACGACAGAAACATTATCATTCTCATATTTCAACTAAAAATGCATCACTAGGAGACTGGCTTGATTATTTTTAAAGCTTTTATATATTTCATTCAGTTACCATTTTGGATATAAGAAAAGTGCAACAGCTATAAAGACTACTCCATGAATGACTACCACACGACCACATTACATCAATAATACTTACCAGTGGTTTTGTAAATTGTTTGGGAATGAAATTATACCTGTGGAGAGAAACTACACAGCCAACAGCGTAGGTGAAAAAAATAACCGACTCATGACTTATGCATCAGTAAATCCAGTCAACATCCAAAAAACATATTTTTATCCCCTGTGCTTGTCCGTCCTTAAAGATCACTTCTTCCTCTGTGTACAGAGTATATCCACAATCCTAGTTGCAGTGCGGCGTGTAAAGGTAAACTGACTAACCTGGAGATCTGACAGGCTCACCCAGGCAGGAAGGGTGGAGTCAAACGCCGAAGGTTACAAGTGTAGCGGAAATCCTTGTTGCTGTCTTTTTTTAACTTTTGTGTTTTGTTTACTTTTTACCAGTACGGGCCATAAACCTCGTGGTTTCCCAGGGCTTTTATTTTGTAAAGGCCCAATCACGAAACGTCGCCAAGAGTTTTTAAATACTTGAACCTAACACTTCACCATCACCAGCGATATTATCAGCAGCGGTCGACCAAAGTGGTGAGAGTGTAAGCTCGTTGGCTCTACTGACCAATTTCATAACTTTAGTGACATTTAAGGGGTGAAACTTTAAAAGCAGGACTATGAGACGAGATTAGAGGGAAGAAAATATTACATTACATTACTTTCAATTACATTTTTTTTAATCTGTGAAATAGGCCCATTATCAGTGCACTTTGAAGAGTCACTGGATGTAAGTGTGTTTGATAGGGGTGCAATTGTATCCGTGAAGTGTGTGTGAAGCCTCCCATTATTGAGCTGCTCTCAGGACATCAACTGAGGAAAAGTGGGGCACTGAGAGCCCCTGGCAAAGTATTTGTCCAGGCGGTTCCACACCTTGCGCTGCCTTTTCTCGCCTCAGCAACAAGCCAACCTCATGCTGCAACACCTGACAACATACACCACGCTTAGACAGCAGGTGTCTATAATTAACTAATCTGTCCTGAGCCATCCTAATCCAGCGCACATACACACCGAGATGGATCAGACGCACACAGAGAACGAGTCCACAGCAGTGATATCTCATAACAAGCTGTGATTAATTGTGTAAGATGTTCCGTGTGAACCATTGTGATTGATGTGGCAATATTTGCATCGGTAAAATAAAGTTTTTATTTATCAGACAAGACCCCCCCCCAATAAAATTAGATTTTCGTCGAATGGCATCGGTTTGCGGAAAAAAACTATGTGGAAATGCTTTGATTGTGCCGAATATTAATTGACCTCACTAAAGGTTGTAAATTGTGTGAATAACAGTTAAGACAATAATCTTGAGCATATCGGAAGCTTGTCTAGGCAGAGTGTTGCTGACAAACATGCTAGAAAATGTAGTCAGGCTTTAGCCTTTTAACGGCGATGGGAAATGCACATGTAAAAATGGAACACAGTGAATGCACATGTCCTACACACAGTGAATGCTCTCATTGTTGCAACCCCGGTTTTGCATAGTAGAGATATGCATTGCTGCACGGCTGATGATCTTTTTCTGCAATGATTTTAATGACATCTTTCTCATAAGAGCAGCATTTTAGCTGATGCTCCTGATTATGAACTGCTCTTACTTATGCAGGAGATGTCCAATTAAAACATTTGGCATCAGACGAGCAGCTCTTGACTTGCTCTGCACTGATGGCTGCCACTTGAGAATGAAGTTGAAAAGGAAACGTCAGATTCAGACTAATTTCACGTCTACTTGTCCCCCCCCCCCACAGAATCAGGGATTGAAGCTAATTATTGTGGCCAAGATGCCATGCTAATTTGCTTTCTTATCAGAGGTGAGGAGAGATGATTATGAATTAGGATTAGGAATAATAGTCTCAATCTCTGTGCATTGAACAGCTTGGCCTTAAAGTAACTGGTAGCAATAAGAACCAAGGTATAAAACAACAACAACAAGTACAAAATTACATATATAAATAAGACATACAAGACTGAATAGGAATATTACCTAGAGTCCTTGTATTGTGGAGTACGCCATCCAATTTATTTTTACTTCTGAGGGTTAAGTACAGATGATGTCACACCATGTACAAATTGTCAAGCGCTATGAAGCAAATTGGTATTTGTGAATATGAGCTTTACAAATGAAATTTGATCTGAAATCCAAACATAAACCCTTCACATTGAATGCTGTGCATATCATTAAAGGAATACAATATTCTGTATGGTTCAATATATCATTTCCTATCTGATTGTTCCTGCTACTTTAAAATTGCACAGATCTGCAGAGGATCTGACAAAGACATTTTGAAGAGATGCAAGATCTTGCATTGGAAGAAATTAGGAAGCCTGCATTCACATTTAATGGGTTGACCTATTTCTAACCCAGTGGAACAATCACCAGTACATGATGACTATCAATTAAAAATTACATTAAAAAGGAAATAGTGGTTACAAATTGCTTTCTGGAAATAATAGCGCATTTATAAGTTCAATATTTGCCCAGACCCCAGGCCACAAGCACATTCATGAAAGATGTGTCATTTTAGATACCAAAATAAATGTTTTTGAGTGGGCAAAACCTGGAGAAGATTGCCTTTCTGGAATTTTCTTTCATTCAAGTTTCTGGATTTGTCTCATTCACTTTTATGGAGTGATTATATAAACGATGTTGCACAGAAGAGTTTTTCTTTACACTTGGAAGTTTTTTTTAGGTACATGAAGACGAGACAATTTTACTGTGCTGCCTTACGTTTTTGTGAATACACATTAGAACATTATTTTTGCAAGGATTTTAACATGTTCATCCCTGTCTAATGTGTCTACACATGCAGGGTTATTCCCACTATGAACAATGATTATCGTTATTATGTAAACATATATTTTTTGCAATCAGCACATTACCCTTACCAATTATTTAATGGGCAATGATACAGGTGATGACAGGAGAAACCAATGTTTTTCTTGACATGTTTTCTGCAATCTGAAAAGTGGGCAGCACATTTAAAAAAAACTTTAATACCGCTGAAATAAGATTTGTTTGTAGTCACATTCCCTAATAAGAGGCAGGAAAAAGTAACTGATGAGCAACTGATCTAGTTAATTTTAGTTGGGCTGAATCCCTATGACTATTCTGTTGAACTCCATCCTCTCGCAGCCATGTCTTCAGTGGGGGGGGTGGAGTAGGGAGTGAATCTCACAGAGGGCTGTATCTCAAATGATGCACATGTGGCTTGAGGCTGTCAGTTTTGCATTGCTCCAAGAAACTGTCACTTCCACAAAATGCATGAGTTGACTTGTTCCCGTCCCAGGATGTAAAGTCATTAATCTTTTAATTCACTAACAGATGTGTTTCTTGCATTAAAGGGGCTGGTGAAGCACCAACACAGCTTATTTCAAGATTCTGCAATGATTATCCTTTTTCTTTTACTGCGAGGCATTTTGCCAGTATCGGAAGGTGACCTACAAGGAACGAGTGTCTCACGAGTGGTGGAGAGGGGAATAAAACCAAGCACAACACCAACAGTACATACAGGTATATTTAGAATTGGGTCAGAGCTCTATCAACAGCACTGAAACAGTTACAGTAGAGTTTTCTAACCTAGCAACCACTGTGGGGATTATTAACATGCCGGATGGTTTCAGAGAACATGAAGACTGGGTCACATTGAGAGAAGTCAGTTTAATATCCACAACATTTTTTATCTTTTCCATTTTAAATAGTGTATAATCATGTGTTTGGCACCTTTGGCACGTCCACACATTTTCTCATAAAAAAAATGATGCAACCAGTTAGTTAGTGCAACCATCCATCTCTAGCAAATTTGAATAAATATTGCTCACCTGTGGAAGTCTTGTCTTCTTTTGTTTCTTTTTCTTATTTAACTACTTCTCTATTTGGGGAAATGTTAAATTCCTTCAATGGATTATAACAATAACTATATATAATAACTATAAAATCAGAAATGTTAATACATTTAGTTTTTGGAGTGAACTTGTACAATCTGTATATCTCGCAGGTTCCTCGTCCAACTCCAGGTGAAGAAATCCCTCCCAGTGCCACCTCCTCCTGCAACCTAAACAAACACCCTGCTCCTGCACTCTGATGCACAGCCAGAGGGGTGGGGACTCACAATGAGAGGTCAGTACTTCCTGTCAGGTGTTTTAAAAACACTCTATCATTTATAGAATAATAGATTAGTGTAGTTTCACCCCCTTTTTACTTTTGCAGTATGATATTTTGCATTGCAGAGGGAGAGCTTGGCTAGAATACAAGGTTAAGGCCCAATCCCATTAAATCACCTCAATTGCATAAAGTTTCACATTCAGAGAATTTACAAGTCTTAAATGCCTTTGTACTTTTAGTGCATGTGTTAATTTGGCTGGCTCTTTGTTTCTTGCATTTTTGAATGTACAGCAATGTTTTCAAGGTTTCAGTTTAAAGATTCTTTTCTTGTTTTAAGTATTTTATAAGATCACATTCTTTAGACAATGAAAATACAGTAAAATATTAGTTTCCAGTCCTCATTTAATTTTATTATGTCTTTTCACTTTGCAAGTTGCAAAGAATGACTACTGAACTACTCATTGTTTAATTGGCTAGGATTAAAAGCTGCACAAAGCTGCGGACAGCACAGCGGGCGTCTGGGTCCAAGGAGTAAGAGCTAAGTTTAGCAAATCCTCTCAGTGTGTTGCTCAGTGACAGTACATGTTAAACAGTCTGAAGAGAATTTCACAAACGCATCAGCTCACATGCATAGTGAACTGCCATGCACATGCACACAAGGGGCTCTGAAATAAAATAGCGGCAATTGCCTTCATTGTATTCTAAGTGGCTGTTTCTGTTAGTGCTTTAAAATGAAAGATATGAATAATTTCATCATGAAACATTTATTTGAATCTGAACAATGCAGGTAATAAAGTCAACGTGGCAAATAATGAATTGAAGAATATTTGCACACATTTAGTCTGTGCCTCACTATGTACAGATAATGACTTATCCTTCTTGGACATTTTTTATCTCCAGGTTAATCAGATGTCAGAGGCCTGGAGCTGACACTGATTCAGTGGCCAAGGACACGTCAGCAAGATAGAGAGTCTGAGCTCTTACACTCTTAGATTTGACTTTGCACATAACTGGCAAAGAAATAAGCAAAATTCGAATATAGCAGTACAGTACTTGTTGAAAAATAATTGACAGTACTGTGAGCTTCAGAGAAAATGTAGATATTTTTATTATTTTGTATTATTTTTTTTAAACCATTATCCACCATACATAACAAATGAGGAAGCATTTAGATATGAGAAGAATGTTGATTTGTATGTTTCCCAGATCATGTTGACTTGTTAGAGTTGGATGTGCCTTGAATACACAACAATAACATGGGCAGATAAGAGGCACAAGGGGAGTGAGGAGGAAACACAATATTGACTCAGGTAGGAGACAAACTGCCATCATCGTGGGTCTAACTCATATTTTTTTCTATCCAGTCTCGAAAGGTGTCTACTCTCATCTGAACTGTGTAGGTCTGTCGCTGGCAGTTGAAACTCTCTAAACTAAGCAGTTGCCAGTTTGTGCGGAAGGCTTCCTGACTCTTCTTGTGACCCCAGGAGGCGTGACCTTTGGATGAAACCCCAGATGACAGGAGTGTGAGGCCTGGGATAACCCCGGTGCAAGGGCTTTCAGAGCTGGATGACTTCCTAACCATGCACAGAGTATTGTCACTAATCGCTGCCGTATGTGTCGCTCCTTGAGCAAATGCTCTCTCACAACTGGCAACATCAGTCACCTCAACAGGTTCCGTTTGGCTCATGGCAGCGTGGCGGCCAAGGTGTCTGGGATTGTTTGGTAATACCCATCTAGTGGTATGAGCCTCCTGCACCGTCACCTCTCCTCCTTGCATTTTGGGGAGGCACACTGGCAGCACACGCTCACTGATCTTCGCCTTCTCTTTGAGCTTGAGCACAGCCAGACATGAGTCCTGAGCATTGTAGAAATTTGGATGGATTAAAATATCTGAAACCTGTGGAGGAAGAGAGAAAAAGAGATAACAAAAAATAGATTAGAGTCTAGATGTGCACTTATTTCAAGTCCAAATCAAATACAGTTATATCCTAGTAAAGCTGAAAGTGCACATGCTAATGCCAAAGGATTTTCTCCCGTACCATTTAAAAAACAAGACCCTGTCCAGAAGATTATGTTTTTTTCATGAGGATTCATTGCTTAATACTTCATTGCTGTTTGCTATGTTTCGCAGTCAGGACACATTTTTGTTTGCGGGATGAAGAAAAACAATGTAAGAGAATAACAAGCATGACTAAAATACAAATATCATTGCTAGTCAACTGTGTTGTACCCTGAGGTGGTGCTGGTTTTGAAACCAATCCTCGGATGCCTGGTGCTGTATGCCTATGACAACCTTCACGTGTGCTGGGTGAAGGGGCAGCAGTGTGTCCTTGTGTAGCACACAGTGGGCTACCACCAGGACGCTGCGCTGGTTGAGCAGAGCCCCGCTGCAGGCCAGGTACCAGAATGTAGACTCCTCTGTGGCCTCCCATTGGTCGGACGCCATCTTTCCAAGAGACCCGTGGCTGCTGGCGGCCTGATAGGGAGGAGAGCGGATGTAGATGGCCGCATGCCAAGGCCACAGAGTGTCGGAGAGGTTGTGAGGGTGGAAATTGTCAAATTTGCCACAAACTGTAAGTAAAAGTAACACAGAGACAAAAAAGTTAATCCAAACTGTTTGCACTCATGACAAAACAATGTGGACAGTTGTGCTTAACAAATAACTTGGGTAATCACAATACCGCTGGCTTCAAGCAAATACCCTTAAAAACGTAAATATCCTACACAGAGGTGTATTAACTTATTCTGGTTGACTTATACTCAGGTTAAAGATGGGAGGGGCTGAAAGTGGGTTGTGTCCCACGGAGGCAAAAGGAGCTCAGAGCACAGTCTGTACGTGATCACAGAGCCCTGAGACTCGTTAGACTAGTTAAATGAGTAAATTACCTAACTCCCCCTAAGTCAAACTAGCCAGCAGTTGGCTTCATATTTACAACGAAGATGAGAGAGCGACTTAAATCATCTAACGCACTGCGAGACAGAATACAAATCGGGTGTTAAAGTTCCAAAAACGATTTCTTAAATTTGAGCCTCTGAAACTCTGAGCAACCCCCTTTGGCCATGCGTGGGAAACACAGGATGGCGGTTCATGTATTTTAAATGATCCACTACAGAGGTGATACGAGAGGAGCCTTGATGAATTTGACGAGCCTGTCAATTAGTAGTAGAACGCACACTGACATAAATGTAGTTTTATTTCACAAGCACAGTGTGAAACTGCCGCTGCCGTCACCTGGCGAGCAGGAGACGTGACGGCCACTCCACCTGCCCGTCCTCAGACAGGTGCGCCGGGAGCTTCCTCTGTGCTGGAAGAGAGGGGAGGCACACCGGTAATCGATGCTTGTGTAAAGTGAGTGGAAGCCATGAGGAGGCTCCGCCGATGGGCCTTCATTTCTCTCTGCACTGGACTGCCTGTCCGGTATAAGAGGGATAAAGCCAGCTGACAATAAATCATGGATGCTGTATCTCGATGAGAGGTGCACTCTCTGGTTTGGAGTCTCTCTGTGGGAAAGAGATGCAGATTCACTGAGTGGTTTCTTATATGCACTTAACTATCATCAAGTGGGATTTTTTTGTCATCTGTGTGACATTAACATCAACAACAAAATCCCAATGAGCCTGGGTAATTTCTTAGACCAGCTGATAGTGGTTCCGTAAATTTGCAAGCAATGCCATTCATACTGAGAGGTGGTCTGAGTTCAAAAAAATATTGATGTAACAAACTCATGCAATAAATCCCATCAATGTAACAATTGACAGCACAACTTTTCACCAGAATTATAGATGTATTTTGAACTTACAAAAGTGCAGTAAATCTGCTAAAAGGATGTAAAAACACACAACAGCGTTTCATAAAGGCTACCTTGATAACGGGTGTGGCTTCACAACCTTTTGCTGCACAAGTCCAGAGACTTTGGGTTCTTGACAAACTGTAAGGAAAAAACTAAAATGTCACTATTAGTGTGTTATAATCACTTCATCGGTCCGAGCATCAAATATAAGGGGCAAACATATTGTTTGTGAAGAAAACATCAAAACTGTTACACACAAATAGAAGCACCTCCTGGACAGTTGGTCGACACATATTAATGAAGTGGAACAATGCAAACAAACAACTACCTCTCACACACTTGGGCGGTCTACTACTCCAGGATCCATTGGAGAGGCAGGTACTCTGTCGGTTTCCACTCAAAATGTAGGAGTTTTTACAGAAAAACTCAATGGCCTCTGCACCACCCGCTGTGTCAAGAGCAGGTCTGTGGAAGCCATGGAGCAATTTGGTCGGGGGGGGACACTGGACTCTGCTTGCTTGGGCTGTGTGAGTACATTCGAGAGATAAGAGCAAGAGAAATGGACAACCGCCCACCCCACCGAGCACCATGAGGCTTTTTTTCTAATAGAAATGAGGTCCACAAGGAAAGGAAAGTGAAAAAAGGACCTTTCAGACATGTGGGAACTGTGCCACTCCATGTGCCATTAGGAAGACAGGTTCTCTGCTGGGAGCCGGTGAGAATGAAAGTTGGATGGCACCAGTACTTTACAGATACAAACTCCTCCGCGAGGCCATATGCGGGCTGCAAGTATCCATTCAGCAGTTTCTCTGGATGTGTGCACACGGGATTCCTGATAGCTGCAATTGTGGACACATATTTGACTGTGATTAATGAAAGACACACCAGCACTGTATCAACCAGCAGATGCACAAATGAACAGGCACAATTTTACAGTAAATGCAAGTCTCATTAATGGTCGAAAGCTGATATTTGAGTAAATACATATGTGATAAATCACATGCTATTCTTTGTCTTAAAAAACGAAATCTTAGTGTGCGCACAGATGCTGGAATAACGTTCCTTGCAAACGATTAACCCTATCGATTGAAATACATTGTTTTTTAATACGTAACCGGGACCATGTTATTTTGCGCCCCGATCGTTACTGTGACAGCTTCAAATGAGGTTTTATGTACATTAGCTAATTAATGGCTATACTAGAAACCTTTTTTGATTTATTTCAGTATCCATATACCCAATAAGCATTGTTGGCACCCAGGTAACACGCCGTGGTCGGTGCATTTCAAGACACTCTGGGGCCCCAGCCCAAAACAAACTAAGCTATTGACAGCGCACAAGTGCCATGGTGCCCCTGAAAAGGGGGTTCCAGACATGTCATTGCAGTGTCTTTTTCATGGCAAGAAATTTAAGAGGGTCTCAGGTTGTCTTTGCAGTGGATCAATGTAAACGGCTGTCTTTAGGGGCCCCCTTCGAGCTCAGGGGACTAGGCAATTGCCTAGTTTGCCTGCCCCGTTGCAACCCCTCTGGCCATGGTTCATGTTTACTGTGCATTAATAAACTGTATATGGTCCACCTCTAATGCCAATAAGCCAGGCACTTACCCCATCTGCTCCCCGGACGCTTCTCAGCTGTCCACTGCTCTGCGGCCTTGCATGTGGACAGATGGGATAAATGCAGGGAACACATTTCCCCCGACTTGTGTTTGAGCATGTGCATGTTGGTGTGGGACTATTAAAAGCAATTCTAAAGGTGCGGAGAAAGCTTAAATACGAAACCGACATGAAGTCGGATTAATTGCAGATGAATATTGTCCGAAATAATGTAAAAACAACTGATAATCAGGTGCAGTCTGTGTGCACGCAGATGCCGGAATACATTGGTTTTAAAACGTAACCGGGACCAGGTTTTTGGAGCCCAGATCATTACGGTGGCAACGAATCAATAGATGAATTTAATTTAAAATTTCGTAACAGTGTCATGAATATTTGTGAGACTGGGTTGGTTGAATCAAAGTACCAGAGGGTGGCAGCATTGTCAACCACTGCCATAGAGCACAAATTTGACTTTTGACAAGCGTACCTCAGCTTTTTGTGTGAAATGACATCCCAGTATAGATAATCATCAAAAAATCATTCATAACACTCAAACAGACCATTTTTCAATCACTAGTGACTACAGTGTATAAGTTATATCGACCTTATGGAATCTAACATGTATAACAGGGTAGAACCGTAATGGCCTGATTTTGGGTGTCGTGAACACTTCAGTCGAATGTGTGTTTGTGTGTATGAGTGTGTGCAGTGAGCAGTGAAGCTTGTGGGTGTGGTCTCCACGCGTGGTTGTGGTGTGGGCTGATTGCATGGTGACGGGCTGATGGCATTCAGGTGTGCCTGGGTGTGACCTCCACTATTTAACCTGCCACACACTCAGCTCAGATCTGTCTGTCTTTAGCCTGTGTGCAGGTGTCGACCTTGTTTGTCTCTGTAAGTTTAAAGCTGCACACCCGAAGCCACAAATAGTTATTTTGCCTTATCCTGATCATTATGGACACTTTGACTTAATCGACTCTCCCTCAGCTTTGTCATTGTTTTAATTGAAATATTATCACTATTTATGAAATAAAGATTTATTTTAAACAACATTCACTTTGGTCTTGCCCCTCTCTAAAAAAACAATTAATTTCACCCAGAATTATCATTTTAATTATAATAAAAGCTATTCTTCTGAAATATTTTAGAATAATGCCTCGGCATCCTCACACGCTTTACCACAATGTCGTGGTGAGGTTGGCTGGCATCGGCTGTCCATTCCGAAATCCACTGAATAAATGGAATATAAGTTAGATGCATGAGTTGTTTTAGAGAGGGCAGGAGGAGAGAGTTGTTTGAACCTGTGCCCGTGTGTAGCAGGCTGCACACAAGAGCCAAGGTGATGTATTTCATGAGGGAGGTGCTGCAGTATGCATGATGGGGCAGAGAAGTGTCATCACGCATTCATGATACCTGACGTCAATACTTTCGGAACACCATGAAAAGGAATTTTTCAGACTGGTAAATTATTATTCTGTGTATGTGCTCTCCACAGAGGAAACTAACCTCAAGCACTGAGTTTGCTTACTCTTCAGTACACAAGCTAGACAAAAAAGAAGAGGAACACTTTTACAATCTTTACAATCACTCGAGCAGAGCCAGAAAGCCATCATACGTTTTTTTTTTTTAATGGAAGGATATGTTTTGAGGGATTTGTATTAGATTGAACCATTGACTGTTTCTCTTGTTTTGTATATAATGTGCCCAAACGTTTTAACATTATACCTGCCTGAGCTCTCCTGAAAAGTGAGAGCAAATCCTTCGAAGTTGTTGTAGCCATCTGAGGTGAAGAGGATGTGCAAGACATTTCCGGAGCTTTTTATCGGAGGAGGCACCCGGTCGCCACAAAAGCGGCCAATCACAGGGGAGCTTAGATCGTCACCGCCACGCACCTCGACGTAGTCATAACGACAATTGTGATCCGACTCCAAACTGAGACGTGAAAAGCTGCAGCATAACCAGAGATATTTTAAGTCGAAATAAATGATTTTTCAATCCAATTCCTATGTGTGTGATTGACAAGTCTGATTATGTGCTCCCTGGACAGGCTCGTTTGTCCACTCTGTCTGGACCTCCAAATTATTTGAAAGCCTGACAGTAGGTTTACCCTCATTAGTCTAGTGGCTCACTGAGTAGCTTGGTGTATAAGACCTTACAATACAAATAATAATAATCATAGGCAAACTTGTGTGGCACATTTCTCAACAAAGTACCTCAAAAAGGCACAAAAGGATCACACACCACTAAAATAAAATGAATAATTCAAATCAGAGGCTTGGTGAACTAGACAACTTGAACAACTATGTTTATTTTCTGTGTTTACCGAAATATTTGGCCCTACTTAAGTCTATGTCAATGTTGGCCCACAATCCTCAGGACTTCTCTTCTACCTCAGTTTATTTTGTTCTAAACCTGTGTTTTTTATGTGTGTATACTTTGTACATCTGCTGTTGCAACACTGCACATTTCCCCACTGTGGGACAATAAAGGATTATCTTATCTTATCTTATTAATATATCTTTACAAGTTGATTCGACATGGTGCCTGCAAAGTGACATACCTGAGCTCGATATTAGTGTCCCTCAGCCCCTGCACCGTCCACTCACACCAGGCATTTGTTGGGTAGCTCTCCAATGCGATGTGACCCTGAGCACCCTGGATGATGCCCCCACATGCTATATCCCGCAAGAGAACAGTAATTACTTTCACTCAGTGAATTCACATTTCCAGTATATATTTTGTTTATTGCAAACGAACATCTTCATGGGGACAAAAATAATGCTGTAAGGAGGGAAGGTAATACCCAGTATGCATAGTACACATAGTATGTAGACATGTGGAAAAATACAAGAATGAATAGCAGGAGTGGCAACGTGGAAAACTGGTTTGCGATAATCTAATAATAGCATAACGACAACATACCTTTCACCAGCCTACATTTCATTTCATCTTTTAAGTGAAAAAAAAAGACATTTATTTGAAAATATAATATTTTAAACAAGCAATAGATACTTCTTAGCTTACTGCAATTGCTCAGCAGATGAATCCAAATAAAAGAGCCAATGCTACCACCAAGTGACCGTATGATGTATTACAAAGGTGTCTGTTATTTCTGAAAAATGTGGAATTGATGATGATTCATATAATATAACATGCATATTTGTGTTTTGAAGACATTAAACAAAAACTATTTGAGAATCTTAGGTGATATGTTATATTTTTGTTCTTAACATCACTACTAACTAATCATTACATATTCTGCAAATGGAAAGGTAATTACAATATATATTGAAGTCACAAAAGAATATGCACAGTGTGCATTCTCTTAGTTTCACTGATATTCTTAACATGTTATCCATTGTATGGAAAGAAAAGGCCTTCGATAGCAGCACAACATTATAGCAGTCCAACTTACTTTTACAGTCCCCTCCACTCCAGCCTTGGCGACACTCTGTGCAATACTTTCCATCGATGAAGAAATCATCTTTGGCTTTCCACGTCCCATTGTTGCAGGTTTTACAGTTCTCAAACAGACTGCAGCCTCAATGGGGCAAAAGAAAGAGGAAGGAGGATGAGAGTCAATATTTGCAGTCATTTGCATCTCTTATGTAAAACTATCACACACTATACACGATCATGCTACATGTAGATATTTTTTCATCAAGGAATGTGCATGAGCACATTTTTTAAGGGTACCTGAATGGATGATACAGGGGTCACACTGATCCAGAGCATTGCGGCAGCAGGGTACAGTGTAACCTACTCTTGACCCTTCGAAGGGACACCGACACTTGATCAGGTGGTACTCACAACATGGCCGACACATGGCGCTCCACTTGGCGCTGGGACAGGTGTCCTCTGTCGCAAGTGTGGAACCAAAACAAAATACACTTTATCAAAATGAATCACCAGCAACAGAGACAGCTGGCTTCTGACTAGACTATTCAAAATAAATTGTACAGCTGATTTTGACCAATTAATTCATGTTCTCTGTGCAGGGCATGCAATTTATCTCTGTAGTGTATTGCCCTGTAATGTGATGACTAGATCTTGATCAACGTAGGCACAACACAAGATAGCTTAGCAGGCGACTTTGGAGTAGATGATGCTTTCAGTCACTTTGACCCACAATGAAGCATTATATTTATAGCTTTGGGACGCACAGACTGGTTCAAAAGGCTATACCAAAACAGACAATTGTCATTATCACATGATTTATTTGCTAAATTAAATGTTAAAGGAAAATGCCAACAGAGTACAGCAGGATATGTTATATGTCTCATTTCACTGTGGCACTGTCATGTCTGTAGCACATTTTTTGTGCAATTAAGTTGACAAGCCTTTTTTTGTTCAATTGGCAGCATTTTCATAAAAAGGAAGCCACCTGAAATAAAGACTGCCAATTGTTATTTATAAAAACAACATTGAATCAAAAATAAATGTTACTTACCATATGGCCAAGCTGTTGCATAAAAACAGATATTGAAAATGAGGTAGTAGAGCTCCAGGTCCAGAAAACGTTGCTTGTTCACTTTTCTTGTGAGGAAAGTGAACATGTTGGCTGCTGAAGTCACAGCAACAAAACTTCCAAAGGCGTTCCAAAAAAGTGGCAGCAACTCCGAACTAGAAATTCTTCACCTTAAAATGTGGCTTCACTATGGATGATGTGTTCACCAGTCTCACCATCATTGGCAGAGACCCTGAACACAATTACTTTCATCTGAGAAAGCCTGTAATTGCTTTTTGCAGTGTGTCGGTGTCTTAACTGGCTCCTGTGCCTATGCTCCCGTTATCGGATCAGAATGATCACGGCACGCTGCTCGTAACAGGGGAAAAGTACTCGCTGGCAAAGGGAGTGGAATAAGCGCTGGAGGGAAACAATGACATAATAATAAGAGAAACAGCAGTCCACAGAGAAGGTCCACAGAGAAAAAACAAAACAATCCCAGTTTACTGAGGGATCACGGATCATAGAAGGAAGGAAAATTACTTTTTTTCTGAAGCCGCAAGTTTAACAAGCATCCATATATCGTATTGTATATATGAATCATCTGTAAACATTTACAGATGATTCATCATGCATCAGCTGGCACACCAGACATGATAACTTCACAACTTCTTTGGTCGACAAATAACAGATCGTTCTTACTAATGACCCAATGAAATGTTTATGATGTCAGTCTCCAAAGATTTGCCAGGACCAATGAGGCCACCGGAGCCTTTTTTCATGACCAGGGTTGCTTTTCCATTCCCTAAGCTGTTACCTTGGAGTTTCTTTGTTTGGACATCTGTTTTCATTGTGTCCAATACAGCGGGTCACCAGCAGATAGACTGAGATTGATAGTTTTACACGGCTTTAACTGCTGTTTGCAAACATATGTGCCTCATTCGCCTTTTTCTTTAATCTGTGATGATTATCGCGACACATTTAACGTGATGTATATGGTATAGATCTCAGATATCTTCATCAGTGTCCAGTGAAAACCACATCTCCCAAATTGGGATTATGGGTCAACAAGATATTAAAAAATCCTAGAGTACATGTTTATTTAAGTGAAGAATTTTCCCCACCTGTTAAATGAATGAAAAATTATTATGGCAGTCCTGTGTTTGTCACAGGAAATGATGGAAGTATTTGTTTTTTATTTATTATCTATTTAGTTGTTTGAATTGTTCACCACACTCTCAGGACTGCAAGTAAATATGGTAAATATATCACAAAGAAACTGCAGGTGGTTGCATTTTTAAAAAATCTACATAGCATTGCTCAGGGACTGAGCGTCAACAATGGACCTAAACAATATGTAAAGGGACACATCCACAATTACTGTATCTGTTTTATGTAGCTTTTTTTTGTCAGTTCATCGCTTTTGTTTTGCAGATTTTAAGAAACATGGCTCTCTTGACGAATTCTAACCTCCTCATTGTGATTTTCTTCTACATTGTTAAGAAAAAGTCAGAAGAGTTGGAAGGAAATGAATAACTATTGGAGAGCTCTCCAATGGGAGAGAAAATGATGTTATTTGAAAGTCCATGTGATATATTTTCTCATCACATTGTGACCAATACTTGGAGGTGATCAACAAACATGGGTGACTACTTTTGAAACTAGCAGCATGACAATCAGAGTGACTCAGCCTATCATATCCAACCAGTTGTGAGACGAGGGGTATATTCCACATTATGACATGGTGATAAAACTTCCATGTCACAAGGCCCTACTCGCTCTTAACCACAGAGATCAGTGTTTTTTCTTAAATTACAATGGTGCTATATTTGCCCCCTTCACTGCTGAGAAGAATATTCCAATTTGGAGCACATACCAGTAGAGTGAGAGACTGTCTTTGAACTTGGCTCCCACACCGACTGACAAAACTACACATATTGAAAATAGAGGCAAATAGTTGAGCTTTCAATGAAACTCAAACAATGTGACTCAGAGGAAGCAAGAATGAAGCTTTGCAGCAGTCACATGCATCTAGATATGAATTCATTTTGCTTATAGACGAATGATGAAATCTTACTTTAGTATATTACCTGAACAGTAAAATACAAATTTAAATGTTTAATTGTAAACCCTCAAATGTAAATATATACAAGTATTTCACTGCTGCTGCTTATTTGCCCAAAAATGATTGAAATGTGGCTTTATTTAAGTTGGAGATAATAAATACCAAGCCAAAGGCTTTGACAAAATCATGACATTTTTTGACAAACAGCAATTTGCTTGTTCAACATCCCCTTTAATAAAATATTACAATCAGAAATTGTATTGAAAAGTTTGTATTTCTGATAACCCAGTTGTCTCTCTATTCCACTGTATAAAAAAAAGACTATTTTCTATCACTAGTATCCTACACATATAGAACACATCATTTATCTTGCTTAAAAAATAATTTAAAAGTGGCCTCAAATGAATATGAAGCTTAATATAATATGTACATATTCCTTTTGCACTTTAAGTTAAAGTGTATAAAACCCCACACAAACTAGTAAACCAAAATCATGTTTTTGCATATATCACAATGTTTTTTTTATTCTAACATTATTTCAGATTCCTTCACCATATGGACACAAATTAAGAGGTTTGTCAGCCGTGGTTACACTCCGATGTTGACTTTCTCCCCTGGGAGCAGTTTTTCCTTGTCTGAGTCCTCTGGGTCTTTGCGGGGTGTATCCTTCATTTCTAGACTTCTAACCGCCGTGTAGGCAGATGAGCCTCCAAGAACCATCATGTTACTGGTCCACCACAGCAGGCTTTTAACTGAGGAGTAGTACATTACTGCAATGACAGTCTGCACGCAGGCTTTTGCAGTCCCTGAGACATTGTGTGTGAGTGGACTGGTATATTTGATCTGAAGACCTGTGACGTAGCCGATGGCGAAACCAAACACTCCTCCCAGAATCATCATTCCCCAGAACCCTAAGTCAGTGATGCGGCTGAAGCTGGAGAGACGACCAAACTCTCCAAACGCAATAATGAGTGGCAGGAAGAGCGCGCATGCATTGATGTTGTTGTAGTACGACAGTTTCCAGATGTTTCCTTCCACTGCTGGCATCACCTTCTTGGTGTAGATGGCATTGAGAGAAACGCAAGCACTGGCAATGACCCCGAAAAAGACACCAGTCCAGGAGAGGGACCCTGACAATCCTTCCTGGTCCACACCAAGCCAGAATCCACCTGGAAAGCATGAACACATGCAGGATTGAGATAGAACAGGTCGTGATTTAGCAGTTTAACACTGAATAAGCAAAGCCGCAGCTGCACTATAGCTTTACACAATCTCTCAGTTTTCCTCTTAATAAGATGTGCTAGTTAAAGGAATATGCAGTATAACAAATTGGACTCAATTGGAAACACAATGAATGAAGGCCTACATGAGTAATGGCAAATCATGGACTTTAACCACTGTCATAGCTATGCAAACAAGTTAGTTGTAAATCAAATAAAAATAGCCAGAAGTAAGCAAACAGCCCTGTCCCCATAGCTGTGTGTAAAGTTTGTTTAGTATGAGCTGTTTCTTCAAGGTGAGAGTATAGGCTGTCCGAGCAGCGTAAAAGCCCATGCTTTTAAAAACAATATGTCTTGTTCATGTGCACTTGCTTTGAAGTATGAGGAGACAGGTGCAGGCACCTAAGTAGGGTACGTTATGTAATATGATTGAGCATTGTGGGAAGTCAAACAAACCGATGCAGCCTACCGAGGATGATCCCGCAGCACATGATGGCTTGGATTGAGGTGGACTGTTTCAGGATGACATATGAGAACAGCACGTTGAAAACTGTGGTAAGCGAGCGTCCCACTGTGTAAAAGGCCACTCCGACGTTCTTCAGGCACAGGTTGTTGAATGTGATCATGCTGATGAAGACCACGGACAGAGGCAGCACCTCCCGGGACGTCTTCAGGTCGAACCGGACCGACGGGAAGTCGATGAGCCACGGACATACCGAGGAGAGCAGCTGCATGAGCGAGCACAGCACCACCGTCACCAGACACTGAAAGAAGGTGACGAACAGCGGCGCCTCCAATTCCCGGTTGTCCAGCAGGTAGTTGTTGAGGAAGACCATGGTTATGGAAATGAACCAGTACAGCACCACCACCACTCCTATTCTGACAGATCGGAACAGGAAAGACTCCTCGCGTGCCCCCTGCTCCGCGCTCCCCGAGCCTGCCAACGCCATCTTCAAGATGGTGAACCGCTTCATGTGTGTCCTGTTCATGGTGCAAGGGGAAGAGGAAAAAGCAGCGTGAGAAATGCGGTGCATTTACATCAGTTACAAGGGTGGCTAACAGGCGGGCAACGGTGCTGGATAAACATGACTGCCGCCGTGTTCCGCCTACACCAAATGAAAAACGTCCGGTGCGAAATTTTTAGAATAAAAGCGCCATCGCCTCGTCTCAACGAATCACTGGAGCCAATCATCCTCAGTTCACACACAAATAAAACACACACACACACAGAGAAATAGTTGCTTTGTTATATCATGATCATGTCTATTGTGCAAACCCACGCACATTAAAGTAATACTCGGAAAACATATTGAAATGGTAGAAGCATGTCTTAAGAGTTGACAACTTACAGATTCCGATTCTACGAATGTAGACACATTATATAACAGCGCTCAAACAACGGCAAAATCATATTCATACTTCTTTTTGAAAAACGATGAAACGTACGAAAACCTTTTATCTTGAAGGTAGACGCCCAGACCAATCCGTGACTACTTCCTTACGTGAAGACGTCCGTATGCAACGCGGATGCACAGATCAAACAGAACATTATTCTTAATAATTATCCATTTATTTCCAAGCATTCACTATCGAAACGTATCATGGCATCTGTGTTTATCTTGTAGTTGGATACATTTCGAGATATAGAGCTTTTGCATTTCACCCCGGGACGGTTTATGTTTAGTCACCTCACGAGCAGTTTTTTATGATTTATTTTTATTTGACTTTGGTGTATTCATGAATAGGGTTTTAGATGCTTTAGTAAAATAATTCCCTACCTTAGGTTGCTCTTGTCTGCTCTGTATTTGATGTCCAGCGTGGAAATCAGATGTCTATCAGGAAGTGCCTTACCCCCCTGTGTGTCCTTCCACCCCTCTCAGGAAACGGGACAAGTGGCGTTGCATGTCTAGAATTTCCTGTTCTACGCCGTCTGCCACGTCAGAACACCATAGATGACATATACAAACCCCCCCCGAAGTTAAAAATACTTATCTAAATACCACCATACAGGTTTTTTTTCTTCTTGATCTTGAAGAAGCATGTGTGTAGCCTTGAGGATAATTGATGCTGGTGGTTATATGAACTCATGTAACAAGAAAGGACAATTTAGTCTTATTTAAGATAGGTTTGCTCCTAATTTGACTGTAAAATGCAGAAATCAATTATAGCCCACAGGCAGACGAGCGACGCTGTCTTACGACAAAGAGAATATTCTTGAACTTGTAAATGACGCAAAGGGGGTGACATGTTGTGACATTGAGTCACACTAAGAGGCGTTGAAGTTTGGTTATAGTCAGTTTTTCAGGTCTAGAGCACCTATGCAGATTAAAATAATTTTAAACATCCTTTATTCCATTTGAATCAATTATTTTAGATAGGACTCCACTTTAATTCAGTTTTATTTCTTACAGTTGTCAGGTTTAGATTTAATTAAAAGAGAGTGCTGATGTTAGAATACAATTATTTAAATTCCATACAGTATAGACAGGCAGTGGTTGTGTGGTTGTTGTTGTTCTTTCTCCTGTACTGCACCCTTAATACAGTAGGTGGCAGAAAAAAATCACATATGTTGAGTTGATGTGGTTGAGCTCATAATACATCAGGAACGTCACAAAACTTGTGCAAACACATCTCATACTCAAATTGGGTTGATTATTTATTTTCTTTTAATATATCCAAAATAAGTCATTGAAAGGGCTGCGCAAACAGAAACCTCCACGTGGTGCAGCCTGGGAAACGCTGGTTGAGTGAGCTATACATCCAAGAGGATATATAATCTGACACTGCTAGTAGGCCAATCTCTGTATACCTACCTATGCAATCAAACGATGAAGATGCCGGATGTCGACAGCGTCACAGATACCTGCCCCTCTACCTGCACTGTCAATCGTCTCGATCAACATCGAAGGTCTCTCCGGATGCAAGGCAGAGATACTGGCAATGTCCGTCGTTTTGACATACTCTGTACGCAGGAAACCCACATCGGCCCTGCACAACACCGACCAACCATCCCTGGAATGAAACTGGTCGCTGAGACCCGACACAGACAGAGTGGATCAGCTGTTTTCGGCAGACCAAACCTCAAGTTTGAGGAAGTCTGGACCCACAATACGGAAGGGCACATGGAAACCATCACGGTTGCCCTCCCAAACGTCTTTGTCACATCAGTCTACAAACCACCTGCAAGCCCTTTCTGTACACAGAACTGCCAGAAAGATGCCACAGGAGATTCCATATCAGCATCGGCGACTTCAATGCACACAGTACATCATGGGGCTATGAGAACAACAACCAAGATGGAGATGAAGTTGAAACCTGGCTCGAGTCCAAACACCTGACCCTAATCCATAACTCTAAACTCCCCAAATCCTTCCACAGCGCCAGATGGAAACGAGGATACAACCCAGACCTCGCATGTGTAAGCAGTGACATCGCATCCAGAACCGAGAAGGAAGTCCTATCCCTCATACCCTCAGCACCGGCCAATTGCCATCACCGTTGGACCCGCTCTCCAAGCAACCACTGTCCCATTCCGCAGGAGGTTCAACCTACGGATATACTGGCAGAAATGATACAGCACCTGGGACCTAATGCAAAGATCTGGCTCCTGGAGATGCTGAACACATGTATGGCACAGAAAACGATCCATCTTGTCTGGAGAAAGGCCAAAGTTGTTGCAAACCCCAAACCCGGCAAAGACCCATCATCCCCAAAGAGCTACCGACCCATTTCACTCCTCTGCATCACCTACAAGCTCTACGAGAGGCTGCTACTCCAACGCCTCAAGCCACTCATAGACACCAAGCTGACGAAAGACCAAGCTGGTTTCCGTCCTGACCTTTTCTGTGCTGGACAGCTACTCAACCTCACCCAACTCATTGAGGATGGGTTTGAAGGAAAATAAATAACTGGAGCAGCTTTCATGGATCTTTCTGCTGCTTATAACACTGTCCAACACCGTACAATGGTCAGGAAACTGCTGGACAAGACTGGTGACCTTAATCTGTGTCACGTCATCAAAAGCCGTGCATCTGGGAAGATGAATGGCAAAGAAACAACACCCAAGCTCTTGAATGGCTGGACAGAGGGATCACACCAACGGAAAGCCTCGCTAGTGGCCACAACCTTGGCTGGATGCGAAGCACTGATGAAAGCCTGGAATTACACAGAAGAAGACATGTGCAGCTGTGGATCAGAGCAGACAATGTCCCACCTGCTGGAATGTGCTGACGCCCCCCGGTGCAGCCCAGAAGACCTGGCAGAACCTACCCCATCAGCTGTGGCCTGTGCCCGATACTGGCAGAACGACATCTGAGATTGCTACGGACTCGAAGAAGACGTAATTTAAAATTGGAAAAAAAGGACATATATCATGTGAAATGGTTCACAATTAGCTCTACAGAATCTAGCCTGTGTACATTGATTCACCAGTCTTTTTGCAACTAGCACTTACTTCAAATCATTTTAATATGAGGGTGCAGGAAAGACAGTGAATGTAGATGGCTAATTATCAGAGTGGATGCTCTATATTCCATTTCTTGAATACTGTTTGTTGTTGCTGTTGTCCTTGTCATGGCAGTGTTTCAATATAAGGAGTTAAGAGTAAAGTCCACACTCCCTGTATCAACCCTGTGTTTAGTAGCTGTCAGTTCAATGCTTGTTCATTTTCTGCATAGATTCTGTCAGTTAGGTGTTTTATATTTTCTGCGACAACATCTACACAGCTAGCCCAGTAAGCTATGCGTTTGAACCCATGTGCAATCAGCAAAGGATAAACAACTCCAACTTCTTCCAAGTACACAGAGGCAGTAATTAAGCAGCCTGACTCAGCCAATACATCCATCAGGAGGTGTCTGACCCCTCATCGTATCCCCTTTTGCCTAGGCTTACCGAGAGGAAAAATGCGGTGCTGGAGCAGAGTTTATTATTCAGAAGACCGTCTGCCTCCCTGACCCCTGCCAGCTGGAGAAATGTATGCGCACACACACGCACACACCTATTGCAGGTGTTATCTTGGCTGATGATGATCTACACTTTGCATAATTATATCTCCACCCAACATTTCAATGTCATGTCAGAAACAAACTTTACACAAAAATCATTAGTATATTGCATACTATTAGTTGTGAAATCAAATCCAATATTTACATTGGACGAAATGCAACACAGGTTATTATGCAGGTTACACATGCTGATACCAGAGTTTTCAATCACGCATATCAAATATTTTTAGTAGAATACGTTAATAGCTAAAGGTAATATTGCAGGTTGTAATCCCAGAGACAAAGAAGGCCTTTACAATAAATCACTAAGTTAATGATGTAGATCTGTCAACCTGTTGTGATTCAGCTGTCCAACCTGATTAAAATCAACTGTTGAAAAGTTCCAGTCGTTCAACAGCATGTCAAATACCACACGTCAAGGGCAGAATTTACAGAACTTGCTCTCAGCCCTTTTGTTAAATGTCAAGGGCTTCAATCAACAAACATTGGTGAAAGACCGGCCACTTGATAATCAAAATGACAAGTGCCCTTATCTCAATACCTCTTAATGCATTTTGCTTTTGTGTCACTGCACATGTCATGGAATACACATTGAGCAATGCAAAAAGTAGTGGAAAAATTCCATGCAAACAGATGAATCGCCCAGTTAACACTTCTTCAACGACACACAGCTGTTCATGCTATCACCGAAATGGATGACATTTGAGAGAAGGCCACCCTTCCCCAGTAAATAAGACATGTTCTTCTTCTTCTTCATCTTTTGTTGTTGGTAGTTGACAAATAACTTAGCTGCATTACCAACACAACTTTAATCTCACTTTAAATGGTATTATAAATGATTAAAGGGCAAAGAAGTGAAAAGTGAAAATAAATAATGGAAGCAGCTTTTTTCCAGGCCCCCTTTTCACTAGAGCCATGTGTTTCTATTATTAATGATGACATTATCATTAAATGATGCTGTTGTGACCACCGTTTCATTGACAGTGTGTGGTCCACCTAATGCAAGTGTTGAATCGTTCCAACAAATAATGTCAGCAGATATTGGGCCAGTGAGAGTGTGTGGCAAAGTCCGCAGGGCAGCTTCATTTCACTCTATTACAATGTATTCCTCCCTCGTTGACCAAAGTTGGTTTCTTAGTTATACAACTTTCATCTCAGAGGTTGGCTGTCCATTAAAAATGTTTTCCTCCTCGAGTCTTGCAGTAGGCTTGAGAAAACAAGTTGATAAATGAAACAAAGACGGATTATAAAAATACCAGAATGCACAGTTTTGTATTTTCTTTGAAGACAAACTACGATTAAAGTCACAACCACAGCTTTCAATTGTCATTGTTGTTTACGGATGTATTTTGGAGTGAATCAGTATGAATCTTTATTTTCACTTGCAAAATAATGAGCACAGCTGTTTTTCTCGAAACAAAACCATAATAATATTTGGAAAAAACAATTTATTATTGATATGTTTTAATCCAAAGCCAGTGCTCTTCTTATTTCCGAGATGAGGAACAGATTAAAGTTTTTAGTACAATCTGATCAATTAAATGAGCTCATTAGCATTCTGGTTTTTTATAGGTAATGACTTTCCCCTTGTTTTTCCTTTATTTTTCATGTTGTGGAAGATAAAACACAACTTTTGTAAGAAGGGACTCACAGTGTTCAGTTGCAAATAACATCTATTAAACCCAAGCCGTCTCTTCATGAAATCATAAAGTAAATAGATTTGAACAGATAACGTGATGAAAATCTGTACAACTGGCTGACCAAGGCTATATTTTACAGACTGCATTTTCTTCCCTTTCTCATGGTGTGTCAACATATTCATTGCTCATCTACAAGCTCAAATTTCTAAGTGCAATGCTAATGGCAATAATCCCCAATGAGGGGACATTTCATCAGCCATGAAGCACATAAAACATCCCCACCTTGTAAAGCTTTTACAGCCAAGAAAGGAGGACATGCCACTGAAGAACTTAGATCATAAAACATGAATGAGCTATTATCTCGGAACAAAATAGTATGATAAAGCTCAGGGATGGGTAACAATTTACAAAAATCGATATAATTATTGGTTTCACAGTTGTAAACAAGCAAGAAATCGGTATAATAAACATTGATTGCCTGTATATATGATAAATGATTGGGCTATAGTATCCTACTGGCGGAAGTGCATGGTCACAATGTCACCCTTTGGTAGCGAGGACACATTTTTTGAAGCCCTCCATATCTTAAAGTTGCCCATCCCTGACATAGCTAATATAAACTTCTTTGTCACTCACAAACTGCCTTGTTCTGCTCTGTCCAGTAGACTGGCAGACTCCAAACCCCTCCAAACCGCTACCACCAGAAGGAGTAGGATGACTCATCCTTCGGGTAGGACCAACAATCATGCTGAAGAGCCACATGGTAAAAATGTCATTTTCTTTTGTGAAGTCACCATTATCTCATGCATTCTGATTAATTCATGGAGAGAACAGGTGTCTGTCCCAGTGTGCCGTGGGTGACGGAGAAATACCCTCAGATAGGTTAGCAAATATAACGCAGTAATACTGTATAGCTATAATTGTGTCTGGATTTCCATATCATTTCCATATTGTATATTTTATCGATTATATCTCAGAATATATATCGGAATAGTGCTGGGCCTGCTTACATGTTATCGCGTTAACGCATGAACTCATTAACGCCGACAATTTTTTTTTTTTTTCGTACTCAGAGTGGAGCGCATTTCTCGTCGGAGGAATGGATAAATGCAGTTAATGTTTTCATTGTGTAATTTCTCAACCTGCATCACATAAATGTTATTTTTCTTTTGTTGACTAAGATTCTCAGCCAGGAAATCCAGAACAAACATGGACTCCACAGACTAAAAGTCCGCTGCACAGTAAATCCCTCCACTTCACCTCACTCTAACAAAGTGGTTTTCAACTGGACTTGCCTCAGGACCCACATTTTTCATATTAAAACACAAATTGACTAAAATTAGTTCATATCGTATAACACATCACTTAAAGTTGTATAAGATTGTCTGACAAAAGTCACAAGCAAGCAACCTCGCTGAGTAACTTATCGTTTACAACACCCATATTGAAGCTAAAGTGGTTGTGTACTGCACATTTTTGTTTCCACTTTTCTGCACTGCTGCCCATGGGCTTGGTTAATTATCGCTTGTGTTTAAAATTGGTCTCACGCCAGCCCTGAATGTGTTCTTGGAGTGGTGAATGAGCTGTTTGTGCTTGATCAATAATAGGACTCCTGTTTTCTACTCAATCAATTATCTCTCTTTTACTTTTTTAAATACTAAATATTTTTGGCACTTTGCTCCTTGATTTTCTTGCTTTTGTGTCAATGACTCTTCTTTTTGGAAAGTAAGAAAAAGGCCCAATTTGTTTATCCACTGCAAAAAGGTCTCAAAGTAACTCTAACCCCTGGGGTGCGCAATGCTCCCATGACTCAACAGAGGGGCGCTGGTCCTGTGTGTTGACAGGGGGGTGGGGTTGGCGAAGCGATGCGCCGCGACCCACTCAAAACTGCTCTGCTACCCTCTTTTGGGTTGCAACGTGTAACTGTCATTTTTTTCTGTCTTCAGAGTTGAATTAGAGAAGAGTAGAGCAGAGGTCTAAGTAAATTCAGATTTCTAAATGTTAAAAGAATGTATGTGTTATGGATTGGTGTACTGAAAATTGGTTGTACCCTTTAGCAGAGATTATACTGCTGGTAATGGTAAACGGTAAAACAAATAAATATTTTTATACAAAATACTAATGATTTCATCAATATTTGTAAACCAGTATACCGTATATCACTCCTCAGTTGCAGCTAAGTCTTACTTGGTGAACTTTTGACTTTTTGTTTCTTGCTTCATTCATATTCATTCAATTTATACCTCAAAATCAGTCACCAGGGAATCTATCTAATTAGTGTGAGAAGACAAATTATTATATTATACATCATATAACTGTGTAGTGGAGTGTAATAGGTTAGTGGGGGCTTGCTGGTAAAAAAGTAGCTGTGTTTTCCGTTCTCTGGTGGCCATGGCAGTATTTCTGCTGACACAGTGAAATATTTATGTGGAATAAATTCCCATCTAATAACTGTGGCTGAATTAATTAGGACGTGTTTAATTAGCAGAGTTTTCTTTTCAATGGAGGGGGGTTTGATCTGAGTCATGGGGTTGTTCACTTTGATAGAAGTGATTTTTTGGTGACAGAGGGTAAACTGTGTAATTTACTGTGGTATGGTATACTTGTAATGGAATTACATACAGTATATTATATCCCTTATATACTGGTTTGTTGAAAATTTTAATTTGGTTATTGTACTGGGAATATTGTATTTGTCAAACTGTGTGTTTGGGTATATATATATATATATATATATATATAAATAATAATAAAAACAATTGTGGCGATTTTAATCTTTTCCACAGTGGCTTAACTTTCTGATCCATCTATGGGTTATCTAACGTGTGGGGGTTGACATCATTATATGGGATAACCGATGGGTAATTTCTAATCTCCCACAATTTTCAGTGAGAGCTGTTGGTCAGATGATCAGGGATGCTCGGAGCCTCCCCTACCCTATGCCGGTGTGTGTTTAGAACATTCAGAAGAGCATGTGTGGCTGAGGTATCTGTTGGAGATTATCTGGGTGGGCCATTTTGTGTGCATAACTGAGGGCTGTAATCATATGGTATCATAGATATTCCAATGGCTTTACTCTTGACTAAATACGTTAAATAGTTGCAAGTTCAGAGCATTTATATAGTGAGAACTATTTAATAATACATTTACAATATGGGACCTTTCATGTCTTAAATAGTTCTATTATTTTTTCAGAATATACTATACCATTACTAACTAACTAAGTGGACAAAAGCTTTTTGCCATATACAATGACATTTAAGTTAGAAAGAGATCATGTACAATAACTTTACACATGAACTCATTCAGATTTAAATATACTCAATAATGCTCTGCAAAATAATTCTGAACAAGAAAGAGGCTTACTGCATCAATAGCATAGCATGATATATTTAAAATGACCACCATCATTGTACTAAGCAATAGCCTTTAAAAACAAGCATTAATATATGAATCATATTGAACGATAGTACTACAGTAATATGTACGTATATATCCTATAATTTGTTCAAACTTATATCAAATCATAAGGTATTTGTGGATTTGGTTGATGAAATGCTCAAAAACAATCTGCCCTGCTCTCCTCAGCACTGTCATAAATATGAGAGAGCAACCAGTGGTCGATATATGAGTTTACACTTAAATAATGTTGTTAGAAGATGTAGATAAGGATGATGGTTAGGATGTATCAACAGATGTACACTAAAATAAGTTGTTGTTTCATTTATTATAATGTCTGTTGGCATAGCTTGTGTTCTTTCTCTTTGATAAATATCAATTCAACCAAATAACCCATGTTAGTGCAGTTACGGATAGAAGAATCAGTATGTGTGAGACTGTAGGTAAATTAAAAACGAATAATTAACAACATTTCCTGAGACAGAGTTTTCCTGTCTTTGGGATAGAACATCCCTTCAGCTAACCTCTGACTTTATTGAACAAAGACAAAAGGTAAGGTATTTTTTGTGCGGGGACATTAATCTATCACATTGCTTTATCATTCTGGCATCAACCAAACCCTTCAAAGGTGTAAATTGGTAATGAATGCATGTGCTGTTACCTGCTTAGATAACAAACAGGCAGAGGAGAATTATCCCAGCTGCTCAGCTTGCAGGGCAAACATCGCAGTGTTTATTTGTCATCAGGATTAGTCTGTTTGTAGTGGTAGTGCGTCACCTCAAACATTCAAAAGTGTACGTGGATGACCTTTTTACAAAGTTTACGTGGTATTTCAAGGCCAGAATTGCAACCGGTTAGTCGTATTGATTAAAAATACTTTGTGATTCTGAAGGATAAGGATGACTGCTATTAACATCTGTCATGTATTAGATGGTTACATTTGTTTTAGGGAAGTAGATGATTACAAAGCATGTTGGTCTTTTCCCTTTAAATGTTCAGTATTTCAGTAGTAACATTACTGAAATACGTTTTTTGTATAACTGGTCAGAGATCAGTATAATTTCTTGAAGCTGACATAATAATAAGCAGATTATGTTAATGTCATGCTTAGTGTATTTTCACAAATGTCTAGTCTTGTCACAAACTTCATGTTATAAACTGTGTTTACCTCTTGTCTCTCATTCCAGATCCCTTTACTTCCTGCCTTTGTGTTGCAACACATCTTTCTAGTTGCTCCACTAGAAATGTGGATAGTGGAAGATCTTTTGGTGTGTAATTTTTTTTTTTTATTATTATTATTTTATTATTTATTCTACTAATTCATTCGAAAATTTTATTGTAAAATGTATACACAAGATGATAAACATAGTAAGCGGAAGCGGGAGGGCAGAAGCACTGCTCTCCCATGAGTCGCTTCAATGCATATAGAAATTGAGGAGTAAAAAGAAGTAAAGAAAATACAGGGGAAAAAACAAGAAAATATAAATTTCACAAAAAGAAAAATTTAATTTAAGAAAAAAAAACATTTTTAGACATGAATACACTGTGTTATTATAAGAAAACTTGATATATTATTTATATTATATATTATTTAAATATACATTTATCTGTCCCTAAAAGCATAGAGGAAACGAGAGAAAAAAAATACATATATACACGTACACACTTACATATACACAATATTACTATCATGCCCTGCCTGTCTCCTGCACTCACAGGTGTTCCAGCTTCTGTGTGATTGCCCGATTGCCTCACCTGTTCCCAATTACCTCGTCACCTCCCGGTATATTCGGTTCGTCTGTTTCCCTGGTGCTCAGCATTTCTCTTAGTGATTGTCCCTAGTGTGTTTTGACCCCAGCCTGTTCCTGCATTCTGAAACCTGCCTATCGACTCGGTACCTTCGCAAATTGTTCCCAGTGTTTATCGACCCCTGTCTGTTCGTAGATTGTGAGATCTGCCTGCTGACTTTGAAATAATAATAATAATAATATCCCCATGTAGAACCAACAAACAAGGAAAAGTTGTTATTTCCAAAAGACTAGTCTGGGAATACAAAAAATGGAGTAATCTGATCATTTATTTTTTAATTGCTCGACAGATTTGGAAAGTTCTATCCCCGGGATTGGATGGCCCTAAGCAGCGACCTCCTCACCCCATACTCCTGCAGCACCTCCCACAGCATCTCCCTAGGGACCCGATCATATGCCTTCTCCAGATCCACAAAGCACATGTAGACCGGATGAGCATACTCCCAGGACCCCTCCAGGATTGCAGCAAGTGGGGCAACTTGTTTAAAATTATTCATACTAAGTCCTAAATAAAAGTGAGTGTTTACTGTGTTGAGTATTGACAATATCAAGCAGTTCTTTTTCTATGATTGGGTTTATGAACATACTGTATTGATTGCAATTGCAACTTTACATGAGGTTGGACTGATATTACTTGCCAGATTTGGACCAATTTCAGTAAAGAACTGATTAAAGCTATTTGCAACTTCTGTGTTGTTTTTTCCTTCAGTTAGGAATTTCAAAAATTAATTATATCGTAAAATTTGTTGTTCTTAATTAAGCTATTTATTACCTTCCAAGTTGTTTCTACATCTCCTTTAGCCCTTTCTTATTTCGAAGAGAATATTTTTTTTCACACTTTCTAAGTATTGTTGTCAATTTGTTTATATACAATTTATAACGACTTTCATCGTTGGCGCTTTTCAAGAATTTCCTATGGAGTGATTTTTTTTGCATTTTTCAGTGTGAACCAGGGTTTTGTGTCATTACTATTCTTGTTACCAATTTTAATTTTCATATATAGACAACATTGGTTCATGTTTTGCATAAAAAATCTTACAAACTCATTATAGAATGTATTGACATCCTGACTCTTGAATACAGCTTGCCCTTTTTCATATTTTAGGTTCATATTTACCTTACTGTCAGAGCTGTCATTTAATGTCCGCTTAGTTAAATATACCTTTTGTTATTTGTAGTGTACATGTTCTTTTCCACAAATTGAGAATATTGGCAGGTGATCACTGACATCTGTGATGAAAGTGCCACTATGATGTTAGTGAATATGTTTCGGTAGTCCTAGTAATCCTGGCAGGTTTGTTTATGAGTGGCAAAAGACGAAGAGAAGAAAACACATCCATGTGTCTCGCCTGTAGATGCGAGTTGTGTTTTGTCAATGTTGAAATCTCCACACACATAAAGGTTTTTATTTCTATGAGGTCAGAGAATGTTTTCTACCTTATTCCTCCACATTTGCTCCTGGCTTTCTATACATACATATCACAAATATATGTTTTTTTCTGTTTTTGCTCAATTTCTACAGTGACGGATTTGAAGAGGTTGTCATAGCAGATGGATAAGCTTTCTCCCAGTCTGGCAGAAAGTGTATTTTTAAAAAACTGTGAAACCCTGCCACTTTTTTGGAGTTTGCGATTCATAAGAAAAGGCACATAATCAGATAAAAAAATATCAACAGTATTTGAGTCAGTTTGCCAGGTCTCAGAGATCGCAATGATGTCAAATGTTTATTTTTGTCTATTTATGAGATGAAAATATTTATTCATTATATATTCATATTTAACATTCTATTTGCATGAAAGCTACGAGCATTAAAGTGGATTAAAGAAAAACCTTTAATAGCTTTTAGATCTATGATTTTCACTGTAGTAGCCACATTTTCTTATTATGTTTCTGGAAAAACTCTGGGTCAAACTGTTATCCCTATGTAGATTTTCCTGAAAGAGATCTAGAGTTTCACTGTGGTCATTGAGACTGAGTGATTTGAATTGATGGCAAATTCAGAGAGCTAAATGCATGTCTGCTCACAACACAGGGGAGACAAAATTCTCTTGTGGCTTGGTGATATGTGACACTGGTGACGAAGCAAGGAGAGCAATATCACTGTTTCACTATTTCACCTTCCAAGTAGCTTCACAAATAAACGACTGCTCCAATATTACAATTTTGTTACACTGAAGCCTTTGGATTCTCAGTTTCATTAATATATGCAGACAAAGCCAATACAAGGTGCAAATAACAAACATATTGATTTCTAATGCCGTTAACGTATATAACTATATAAATATATCTCAACATGTTTAGATCAGACAGGTGTAATCTTATTAAAAATAATAAGCGCATGGAATGTATGGAAAAAAACTGCCACTTTCTTTTTGACTGACCAGATTAGTGTCACTCAGCCCCATGGGGGAGGAGATGACAATGTGGCCATGGGGTCACATTATTGATCGGTATCGGTACCAGCTCCTTGCAGCTGTGGTCTGGTCAGTCAGTGCGATGAGGCAGTAAAAGTCCTCTTTATCAGCAGCCCTCAACCTTTTTTATGCCACGGACCAGTTTAATATAATACAATATTCTCACCGACCAGCAATCAAGGTGTGGCTGATAAATATGACAAAATAAAATAATAGACCCGCATGTGAAGAGGCACAGGCGGATGCAATTGGGAGAGAATACAGCAGTTTTACAAGATATCTTTCAGTCTCTGATAATCAATCAAATGGAAATAATATGCGCTATGTCTTGCCTGTTTCTCCGACAAAATCATTGGCGGGGGCGCACCTGCCGAGGTCTGAGGCGTGGGTCATCTGATCAGTCGTATGGCTCCCCCCTTGCAGGCTGAACACACTGTGTAAACACACAACCCAGCGCGGATGCGGCGGTCTCGCCCTGACCGCTCTCCGCAGCTGTGTATCCGCAGAGAGAGATATGATGCTCCGATGTAATAACATTGAATAGAAGACGACCCCTCTTTCTCTGATTATTTCCGAGGAAAATACCCTCTCTTATATTCAGGTCAATACGATACAAATACTTCTTTCTGTGCAGCTGGTTAATAAATGACTGGCGGACCGGTAGCGTTCCGGGGCCTGGTGGTTGGGGGCGGCTTCTCTTTGTTGTGCTGTAAAGTGTAGGAAGAGAATGCAAAGATCCCATTTATTTTGTTGGGCTTTCTCAGAAAATCCACTCCTACGGTCAATGCTAATGATGGGAAAAGCGACGTAGAAATCAATTCAGGGACTGATACTTGGGTAAGAAACTTGACTAGGGAGCCTCTGTCTTGGTCACACAGAAGAGAAAAAGTGAGCAGCGATGTAATCAAACAAGGTCAGTTAAGGGCCATATATTTCTGGGAGAGAATGGATTCTTGTCACAGGTTCACTAATGGGCTTTTGACTGGGAATAAAGGGGGTGGGGATTCTCTTCTGCAAAATGTATTTAATTTTCACCAGAGTTAGCAACTCTGTGGATATCAAAATCTACTATAAATGTTCACACAAAGACAGTATTGAATTTTGTAGTCGACAATGAAGTTGAACAATTATAGTTGGGCGAATTAATTATAATTTTTTGTTTCATTGTTTTATTTTCACAAATTATTCTCACCCCATCCTTTGGACCACCACTCACCTTCAATGAACAGACAGTGTGTAATTATTTTCGTTTCCTTTATCGTTCAAAAAAGACTAGAACAGTGAATCTGGGGGAAACCACAGAGCTGAAGCTCAGCAGAGAGAAAACATGTCACAGAATGAAGAAGTTCTGACCACTGAAGCCCAAAATTAAAGCTCATGGTGGAACCATGTGGGAGAAGCTTATTTCATGGGCTAGCAGCAGACAGTGTCAGGACTTCCTACAGACTGAAGAGCATACTGCTGGTGTGTTACTGTGTATGTGGCTCAGGCATTATTCATGATGTGGGGACCTTGATTCTTTAATACAGTTACAGTATGTGGAAAGGTGTAACGTTTTAGAGGGTTTAGATTAGAGACTGGGTAGGGTAAGGCCATGGTTGTTATGGACAATAGTAAGTCTCCAGGGAATGATCTTAAATATATTTAATCTCCTTTGATAACAATGAGATATGACAGAAATGTTATCTTCAGTGAGAAGATCTGTCAGTTTCTTGTATTGCTTGTCAGTGTAAATGTGTAAGGTTGGATTGTCAATTGTGACTATTTTAAAAATGTTCTTTGCTTTGACAATATGACATTTGCTCAATTGCCTTTATTAGAGTAAAGTTAGTCAGGCTATATAGATAAAGCAACCTCCTATAATGCGCTCCATAAACTCCTTTATCTGCTGAAAGAACTCCTTTAGAATAACCCAAGAGAATGCTGGCTGTGCCAAGAATCCAATGAAATACTTTGCTCACTAGATTGCTTCACTCTGATTTGTTGAGGTTGTATTAGTTGCAGTCCTTTCCTGCCTTTCACGTTTACTTTTCAATTTCATGTCCAATTATTCATAATTACCTCTCACAGCTTGTCTTTACAGAACCATTTACATGGAAAGAACACAGAATGAATGGCCTTCCAAGTCAAAGAGCTTGTTAATGCATTACCTATATTAAGAACTGCAAACCAATTGTACACATCCCCATTATTTAGGACCAAAAAAGACAGCTCTTGAATTCTGTACATTTTCGCACTTTTATAGTCTTGAAGGAGGAATTTTGAATTCAGGGTCTTTCCCAAGGAAGCTTGGGCCTGCAGAGTTAAGAGCCATGGGATTCAACCATCAACCTTCAGGTGAATGATGACCAGGTCTACCTTCCAAGCCTAAACTTACAAATATAGTACAATACAATAAATATTGAAAAAATATACATATTAATGGAACAAAACCCATATATGTTGCAACATGAAATCAATTGGTAAGCAATGGGGCTGTCAATTAAGTTTTATATTTCCTTCTGTCCCAATTAACGTGTGGAAAATAGGAGGAGAGAAGAAGAAAGGCATGGGAGTAGTTGTGGTTTATTGCTGAGGGGAAGTTCCACATTATTAACATAGTTTATCCTTTGTAGCCCAATGGGAAATCAATCTGTACTGCACCTCTTTTTTAAATCCAACTTTTCCACCTTCTTTGCAACATTATCCGTCATGGTTTTAAACACTTAATTGTGTGATGTAATGGACTACCCAACAAGATAAGATAAGAATTTGTTTTGTCTCAAAAGACACCTCCCACATTTACAACAGCCTTAAATTGATTTAAAAATGACAATGAAAATAAAGGCCTAAGTCAGAGCTATTAGACATTTGCCATCGCCACTGCCACAAGGCCATTTGATGTTGGATTCATTGTAATGTTCAGAAACACTGATCCACTGTAAATGTCAAACTTGGATGAATTGTCTTTACTATAAAATCTGGCTTTTGTTACAGCTTCTGAAGCTGAAACTTGACCTCCACTGAAGGTCTGTTCCTTCCAATATAATGTGTCCTCTGAAGGGGTGCAGTGATGCAGTCAGCATAGTTTGACGCATAATACAGAGCCCATGGTTCAGTAGAATCTCATTACACTTGGCCACATTTGACTCTCAAATATATTTTATTGTGTGCAAAAACAATGGTCAGTGGAAAATGAAGACTAGAAACTTCAAAATGAAAAACAGTAAATCAGCCAAAATGCCTACTAAATCTGTTGGGAAAAAATAAAGGAACTATGCGGGTATACATTAAGTGGGATTAGTGTGCTCCTCACAGTTTATCTGGCCAAAAACCAAAATAGCAGAAGCAGATTTGCTGCAGGCGATGCAGACTGAAGTGGAGAAATGTCTTTGTCTCAAGTTTAGAGTAAAAGTTGTTAGTTGCATGATACCATGAATGTCTATACAGGTACAGTAAATGTTTCTTCTTGCTGAATGTAACATGGTCATTATTTCAGAATATATATTCACTATTAAAATAACGTTCAGTATCTCCAACTTCCACACACTGAGAAATGAAAGTGATCTGCTACTTAATAATCATATGTCAATATACCATCAGCAATACTGATGTTAATGAAGTTGGATGTAATACAAATAAACAAGGGCCGGCACAATCTAGTTTACTGTAATGCTTGGCTGTAACATGGAACGGAAGATAGAAATAGAAATGAGGTTTAATTATTGAGCAGCAGAAATCTTTTCATGCAGTCTGAAAGCTTGGCCTTTTCCTCCAGTTTCAGCTAACAGTTTCCTCCTCTCCATTATGTCCCTCTTATCTCTCGCCACTGTGGAGGCAGAGAAATTAAATTACTTATCTCCGACTTCATTAACCCTCTTATCTTTGCAGAGGCACATATCAAACAAAATTCCTAAATTCCTAAATTAAACATCTTGCCCTATGCCCAGCCTTTTTTCAAGCACAAGATATTTCAGCACACACAAGAGAACGGAATGTAATACATGCACTAATATGAGTAAGAATTGGATTCCATTTAATTTGCCTGACATGCTGAACATGTGCTTGTTTCCTGTCTGCAGGGATCAGCTCTGTCCATACTTCTTCGCTCTGGATTGTACAATAAGGGAATGTTTTTTGATTTCCTAACTATTCATCCTTTTCATTGATGGATGTAGTGTTTACTCTCGGAATTATAAATGGTAATTATCATGTCACATCAGAGACTACATTACTAAATGATAATGCTATCACAAAGACAACTAGCTCATATATAAAGAGAACGTTTATTTATGAAATTGAAGACAGAAGCAATGTACCATATATCAAAGTATGAATTTTCCCTCAGGGAATTACAGATAATTACTCAATGTGTCTCTAGCTCCATCCATGTGGGAGCTCGAAAAGAAGAACCACAAACATCAGTTTCTCTAAATCCTGTGTTGCCACTTCTGCCTCTGAATGAATTAAACTTGATATGAACTTCTCTCAGTATTGCATAGCAAGTATTAGAACAGCTTAAGTTTCTGAGGCCAAATCAGGATTGGTGAGTGCGTTGTACGATAAACACACATATGCAGTCAACACAGATATTTACAAAGGGAAATGAATGAAAATGATGACCTATATTTGTCACACAAAACACATCAACTAAAGGAAAAGTGCACAGAAAAATCCACCAAAATGTCAAACAGTTAGTTCATTGTCCGGTATAAAATATGAACTACAATTGATCAATCTGTACATAATTTAACTGCCATTTACTGCAAATCTAAAACAAAACTGTTCTCTGCCTGTGAGGATTCTCTGTAATGAAGGATTTGAGATGTCGCTGTGAGTGGTAAAGACAAAGATACATTTTTTCTCAAACTAGCAGCATGAACATTTTCTTGTTGCTGTCCATGCTTCCTGCTTATCTCTCCTTCATTAGTAGTAGACATTATATTTAGTTTGAAGCCTTAGTTGTGCTCATAGATTATCAGCCTGGCCTTAACGCTGAGGCACAGATGCCAAGTCTGAATTTTAAGGAGAAAGACCAATAACACATTATTGAGTTTGTTTAATTAGTAAAGTATTTTTTAAAAAGTAGGTAAACACATATTTATGACTTACTAAATTCAAATACTTTAAACATTAACCCATTAAATGAGTATTACATTTAATACATTAACATTATAATAATTCACATGTTTGATCCACCAACAGTATGTAACGTTGCATCAAACCAGTAAATTCACCAGCTTATCCCCAAAAGGGATTCATGCTTGACCATAATTGGTCTTATCTGAGACCTCATCATGAAGTAAATGAGTATATGAAAAAAAAGTATATGCTTTGCACTGGTTCTTCCTTCCACAAGTGCTTGCACAGGTGCTTTTGTAGTAACACGTGATATAAAGGTTCCCCTGCACTTAATATTCATGTTCGGGATTTCAATATGTAATCAAACTTGTGACCTACATATGTATAAGGGTAAAGCAGTTGGCATTTCTGCAACACAGAGGGAGAGAGCAGTCTAGTGATAAAAGTGATGGGTGGTTTCAGTGCAATGTTAATAGCGATGCTGAACTGGGCTTGGTAATCCCAAGTTCACAAATCTGTTTCCTGCTGACCTTGCACATTACATTGATTTGATTGTCAGTTCATATTTGCCAGAGGGTGCATTAAGTGACTCCATTCTGATCAGCTGAATTATGCTAAAATAGCATTTCTCCTGGCAACTTGATAGATGATTTGAATTGCCTCCACCACTCATTCCACCACATTTTCGCAGAGATTTATTTTAATCAATTTAGATCTATTTCATGTTTATTTATCTTGCGGTTTACTGTTTTGTTTGTCTAATAAATCCACTCCTACAGCCTCTTACATGAGCTTGCAGGATAGGATTATCACTTGGAAACAAGACTTACCAGATTATGGGAAACAAGACAATAGAGAAAAAATAAGGACATGCAATTATGAAGAAAGATACCTGAACCAATCTCAAACAGACATTAAATTAACAGCCTCTTCAGGAGCAGGGATTTCTGTGGGCAAGACTTCCTGTTCCACTGAATCTTGCATTTAGCAGACCTTTTACATGCACAAAAAAAGCTTTATGAATATGAAAAAGTGGAAAGCCCCCAAAGCATAACATGTGTACTAGAAGAGTTATTCTGTTAATGGAGACAGCTGGAGGTGCTAGTTTTCCAGGAAGGTGCCATGAAGCAAATACAGAAATAGAGGTAATTACTGTATAAGAGCACTAGTCAAACCTAAATGTAGAAACTGTTACAGGAATGTGAAATGTATATCTATGTTTTATTATATACACATTTGCCAAATACCCAACCATTTAAAAAAATAGATCAATGTAAATCGAAATTAGCAAAATCACAAATCTGAGAAATGAATTGACTCATTGACTTCCAACATCTGGCTGTTAAAGAATATTGAATATATACATTTAATGTATGAACAGATGTAATTAATTACCTTTGATTTTAGATATGAATTATGATTATGGTGAAGGGTATGTCATTTCCAAGGTTAATTATCAAGTGTGTTACAAGTAAAATAAAAATAAAATGGATTGGGAATGGATTAAATGTCCTGCATAGATGTAATAATTGATAATGTGAACTTTTCCTGCATTGAAAGTGACTAAAATACGAAGGCAGATATAGCCTTACATTTAGATTACAAGCAGGGTGAGCACATTCTTAAGATCATTTCTGTTGAAAGTACAAATATATTTCAAGAAAGGTGGTGTCACATTTAAATGTGTCCTCTCCAATGAGTTACTCCATTGAATGTTTGCAAGTTACAACAATGAGATTGAATGCCACTCTGACTTCTGATATGATGTAGACATGACATTAGCACACAGAAGATGCACCACGTTATTACCCACATGCAGTGTTATGACGCAGCAGCATGCATTTCCATACAGATTGCATTTGTTTCTGCTCAGCTGCAGCAGAGTAATGAGCAGCTCTGCTGTGGAGACGACAAGAAAAGGAGCTTATTTCCGCATACCTGATCTTCACGAGTCTGTAATACAAGACTCATTTGGCCGCCGAAGGGAAAATATCTGTGTGTACATGAGCAACTGGCATTACACATGAGAGTGTAATTCAAGACGCTGGAGCCATGTGACATTAGATTTTTCTGTCCAAGGTAATTGGGACCCTTTCTGTAATTCCAGTCAGTTCATCAAGAATCAACCTTGCCCCACTCCTGTTGATGATCTCGAGCAGAGTTGCAGGGTCGCATGGGGTTAGACAGTGGTCGAGAGGTTTGCTCATTTAGTTAATCTGTCTTCTGGAAATGGCATGTTAATTCTGCCATATGTGTCCCAGTTTTAAGAAAAATCCTTCCCTGCATCTGGAGCAAACAGACTCACAGTAAATCCCAAGAGAGGATTTGAGCAAGTATTTATCTTAACGACGCTGTTTTTTTTATTGATGAATTGGATGTATGTCGTTTGGATACTGCATTTTGTATCGCCACCTTTGCTTTCCTTTTGTCTTCCAACAGTTATCATAAGCTCCATGGCTGTGAAATACAAAAATATATTCAAGAAACCACAATAGAAAAACCACCAGAGAAAAAAACGTTGTCATTATTTCTGGGGCGAAAAGAAAATCACTCAATGAATTAAAAATGCACAACAAAAATAAGTATACATTGGAAAACTGCTTTAGCTTAAAGTATATCGAATGAGCAGAGCTTGTTGTGGGGGAGCCAGATCAGCAACACTAATTCCTTTAGATTTCAAAAGAAATGCCAAACTAATTTTCACCTCCCATTTGTTGTACTGATGGCCTTCTTTTAAAACTCTATTTGCTATTGTGTATGTTTTGTGACCACAAGAACAAGAGAAAAGTCATGCCCTGTTTACAAGTACATGGATACGTTTTAGTTAGGTGTTCCTAATAAACTGTCAACTGACCGTAGCACAGTGTGGCAGCTAGGTAAATTGAGTTTATCCAACAGGAATGCTTGTTTTCCATTCCTGCAAGTAGCACTCCGACCCAAACACCCTTTCAGCGGGTGAATAACTGCTTTCTGTGTTTCTCAGAACACTCCTGTGCCTGCATGTTAGAATTTGCAAAAGCTCTCACTCACCATCTCAGAGGTCAAAAGGTCATTTTCCTTTCTAAGTAATCTCTTCTCCAAAGCACTGTTTTAACAAACAGTCCCTGCAAGAGTGTTTTACACTTTACACATTCTACGGTGAAGCAGAATTTCTCTATATAATCATTACTAGTTCCAGCAGAGAAGTGATATTACATGTACTAATTAATCTTTTTTATCATTATTTATTTACAGTTTTTATTATAACTTACTTACATCTACTTACATTTTAATATTATGATGTTTCATCTTACTGCTTTATCACTGTGCTGCACTCCATTTCTCTTTTATCCTCACTCTCTCATATTTGCTGAAAATATTGTTGTCTTGTTGATTTGCTCCATACACATACGCATCTATTTCACCTTTGTATTTTTCTTCCTGTTAAAAGTTGTTTTTGACAGTTTTTCCTCACCTGCTTGAGGGTTCTGGACAGAAGATGTCACATCCTGACAGACCGTTAAACCCCATGAGGCAAATAGTGATGTGAATATGGTCTATACAAATAAAATTTGATTTCACTTAATTTGAGGACTTGTGTTTGATACATGCAAACCTTCTAACCCAGGGGTTTCCAAACTTTTTTCGCTGACATTAACTAAATGACGTCACTGTCAAATTTGCATAATCAATCATCATAATCAATTTGCATGTAATTGTAGAGGACACTGTAGGAGGGAGGAATAACGTTGTGGGAGGGACAAAAGTTGAGTAAAAATCACACTTAGTGACTAATGCTGTTTGGAGTCATTTATTTTAATTGACAGGGAAAAAAACAATTGCATTTACATCGCTCTTTGCACACAGCTTAGGTATAGTTCTCAATATAACAAGTGTTCCCATGTATGTAGCTGCTTCTGGAGCAGAATGGCAAGCGTTCATAAATGCACTGAGGCCAAGGTTCAAAGGTCAACAGTTCAGCGTAGAACCTACTTAGAGTTTGATTGAGATCTTTCTAATGATGTATTCTGTTTACTGCTACGACAAAGTTTTAATTTAGCCATGTCCTCCGCACAGGCCTGGCCCTGAGTTACATTTCATTGACCCTTTTTGATACAAATACTATTAATATTTCCATTACTATTCAAGTACTGAACTTATTTATGTGTCATAACCAAGCAAATGTGGAATATTGCTATTTGCTAGGTGCAATGAATCTGTAATATTAATACATTTAATAGTATTCGGTAATAGTATTTTTGAGGTTTGATCCCTTTGTCTCAAAAGGGGTCAGTGAAATGTAACTCTGAGCCAGATGCAAATGGTGGAATAACCTTAGCTGCAAACAATTAACCCTCCCCATTGATATACATTGGTTTTAAAACGTAACCGGGACCACGTTTTTTCCGCACAGATCATTATGGTGGCAACAAATCAATAGATACATTTTCCGACAAATATACATGAGACTGGCTTTTATTTGAAGCCCCAGTCATTTAATTGCAAGCTGAAGCTCAATTTCCACTGAGGATCTTGTGTCAGGCTTTGTGAAGCTACCAGATTCTAAGTGAAGTTATCAATTTAATGATAATATGAATATGCCATTATAATTACTGATGATTCAAAGTTGTGAAATCGACGCACTCGGTAGATTAAGAGCAAACTTACGGCTTACATGCAGCAGAGAAATAGGCATCATGGCAAATGTAAAAGGATTGCTCCTCCATACTTTTAACTCTTGGAGTGTGTTTCTAATTTGGCCATACATCTATTGGCGCTCAGTTTCAATTACCAGCACTCTAATGGATGTTGACAAGGCATCTACTCCACTTGCAAATCCAGTCGGCTCCCTTTTTCAGATGAGCAGCAACGTCTAATAAGCAGCTACAGCAGATTCATTTGAGATTCAGAGTGACGGCACCAAACCGCATGGCCTGCAGAGACAGACATCTTAGGAGGTTAGACATGATTGGTCGGGGCTGGAAGTGGTGACCGTACCTCGTAAGGAACCATTCGCATTCAAATGACACGGAACAGGACGTTTACTGATCATTTTAACATATAATGGCCAGGCGGGGGATTCTTTTCGTTTGGATGACCTCCACTTGAACAAAACTTACAATCTCCCCATGGTATCCAACATGTCCTTCAATTTTGTTGATTCAACACCATAGATGGTGACCGTGCTCTCACAGTCACAACCCCTAAACTGTCTTCATCTGCCTCCTTGACTGACTGTGCTTAAGCATTTCAGGCAATGCTGTATGTAACTGACTATTAAAATGGTTATTTTTTCCTCGGATTTTAAATGACCAACATTATGGTGTCAATCCAATCTAGGACGTAAAATCACATTTTTGTGAAGTGATTGACATGCCATTTAAATCCCAGAAGCAAAATGAAATAAGGATACAGTAAATTAGGTTGTGATAAAGAATCCAATTTATTCGACATGACATTTTATCAGTGGCAGTTAAAAATAAGCTCTTCATATCTCCAGACAGACAGACTGAGTTTGATACCAGCAAGTGGGTGTAGGGTGTGGGGGGTAGATAGATAATTACATAGGTAGATAGATAGGTAGATAGACCTGTCTTAAGAAATAGAGATACAGTAAGTCTATAACAAAGTATTAGTTAATACTAATTAACATTTTTATATTAAAAGTACAATAACATTAACATTACAGGTCTTGCTACTGCTAGAATGAGTAAAAACAATCAAATAATGAAATCTACCCCTTAATTATCCACTCGAAGTTCCACTCAAAGTTCAGATCATATTGAGTATGTGCTCCAAACTTTTCTTTTGAACCCAACTTGCCCCTTATTAAGACGTATTGTTTTTTATCTGTTTTTGCCAGTCAGTACTAGTGTAGATGATACAATTAGTGAACCTAACAGTCAAGCAATCAATTTAGTAGGATCACAGACAAAGAGGTGTCAAAAATAATTATTTGTTTATGTTCCTGTGTAGGAGCTTTGACATATACTTAAATTCCAATTGAAAGTGAAAACTGAATTATATATATTTTCACACAGTGAAATCTTTTCTTTTGATAGAGGCATTTATGATTTTCATATACATTATTTTACATATGACAAAATTGAGTTAGAATAAGTTTGGTACATTAAGCATGTCCGAATAAATCTGAAGGTTCTACTGTGTCAAACAAGTGTGGATAATGGTAATTTTTACAAGATTCTATCTACAAGCTCCACATTGTGCTGCAGACTGTGAAAGCTTCTGGCTGATTACATGTCAGGAACTGCGGGATGCTGCCATGATTTTCAGCAATTCATAGAGATTACAACTGCTCTGTGGCATCATCACCCTGACAACATCCTCCATTTCATGCTTAACACCACCCCAGTACCTTTCACCCACACGTTCATTCATCTGCAAATTCAAACTTGTTGGCTCATGAAAGGGGCTTTGCTCCACTTTTACAATGTCCTGTTATAAGAAGAACTGCCTGTGATACTTGCTCAGACTGGCCATGTGGGGTTTCGAGATTTGGGCATTTACTAAAAATGCTAACATCTAAATGAATTATGGGAAATTTAGGATTGAATGTTTTTAGGTTGTGAACTACCTCAACATTTCCGTGGGACTGTTATAAGATAAGACATCTATTGATTTGTTGCTACCGTAACAATGAGCTCTCAAAAAACCTGCTGCTGGCCACACATTAAAAAACAATGTGTTTCAATGGTGAAGGTTAATCGTGCTCCACATACTGTGGCAAACAGGGAGCAGAGCCCAACAGAAACCAGCCCAGGGGGCAGATCCTCAGGCTGGGAGAGGTAGTTTAGTTTAGTTAAGAGTGTTTTATCCTGCCCCATGAGGGCTCAAAGGAGATATATACGCCCTCCCCAGGTAAAAGCCCTCAGCCGATGCAGAAAGCAAACAAATGCACAATTTAAGAATATTAAAAAAAAACAGACCAGATGTTTGCTTACAAATATTGTGTTGTTCTGTTGGTCAGTTGTATACTCAGGAATGTTTAGCTTATTATTTACAAGCTCATAAAGAGATTTTTATGTAGCAGTATACGTTGACTGAGAAAACAATGTCAGCTCGCAGATACTCATGTTTATTCCACAATTCAGACCAGACATCTAGAGGCATGGACATGTAAATTCACACTGCCATGTTAGAATTAGAACAATACACAGGTAATTGCTCTACCCCCAACTGTAGTAGTAATGCAAAAGTCTCCCCCCACACAACCTCAGTTTAGAACAAAATAAATGCATGTATATGTAGGTAAAAAATATATGAAAGTACATAGTTACTTGTTTATAACATTACTCATTACTTATTATTACATTACTTTTCTTCATTGCATAACTGATATTCTGTAATTATAGCCTGCCTGGCCAAACTTGTTGACCAGTCTGACACACAGAGACTTGTGGCGCATGCATGTAGACATAGTCATGGACAAACGGACATTTAACACAAAGGGCACTAAGACCCAGACAGGACACTCTAGACGGACCAATCAGGTGCAGAGAGGGGGCTGGGCAAACATGGAGGTGACCTGTCAATGACCACCGCCCACCTATAGTTTAAACCAATAGGAAATGTAATGTTATGTTATGTTAATGTATACACCATTATTTAATGCGCTGCGACACATCTCTCGTGGCATTCACTACAAGGTGAATCATCCTCAAAAGTGGAAATCACCAGCTTTGACCCCACACATGTACCTCTAAGCCCCCAACTGGCCCCAGTCCACCGACAGAACCTAATAGAACTGATCAGCCAGTTCAAGGATGAGACCTTCCAGGATGCACAAATGTGATCCGACACGACATAATCACAGTATCAAGTGCGATTCAAAGTAGGCAACTGGACTGGTTGAAGATTTCTTGAAGACGTTTCACCTCTCATCCAAGAGGCTTCTTCAGTTCTAACTAGCTGCTGGAAAAGTTCAGGTATTTATCCTCTGTGAGATGAATAGCTAATCAGAGGATGAGTACCTAATTAGAGGACCATTGTGTCAAACTTGCAGGTCGTTAGCCATCTGGCCCAGATTCAGGTCATGGGTTTCGCCCGAGTTTAGGTGTAAATGGGGGTTGTTGGTTTCACCTGAGCTATCCTTTGAGTTATTGTTCTTGTTTACCTTCCTAGGGAGAGACTGAAGGACAGCTTGTAAGTGGCTGAGAGATGGTGTCTTAAACCTCCACCTCTGTTCAGTGATGGTTTCTCTGTTCTAGCAAAGATGGCTTCTTTTACTCCTCTTTCATTTTCATCCTCAAATGAGTGTCCACTGTTCTTCAGATGTAGATGAACGGCTGAGTCCTGGCCAGAGGAGGTTGCTCTCTGGTGTTGTGACATGCGTTTGTGCAATGGTTGTTTTGTTTCTCCTATGTATAAATCAGAACAGTCTTCAGTGCATTGGACTGCATAAACCAAATTACTCTGTTTGTGTCTGGGAAGCTTGTCCTTAGGGTGGACCAGCTTCTGCCTCAGAGTGTTGGTGGGTTTGAAATAAACCCGGATGTTGTGTTTGTTGAAGATTCTATGGATTTTTTCTGAGACTCCAGCAACATACGGAATAACCGTGTTTTTCCATTTCTGCTGTTTTCTTCTCCGTTAGCCCTCTTTTGTCTGGTAGTTTTTACGAAAGCCCAGTTCAGGTAGCCACAGGTTTTATTTCTTCTGTTTGCCCTTTGTGTTTGTTGGTATTGTTGTGGCTCTGTGATGTAGAATCCTGATGACTCCCAGTTTGTGGCACATCCGTGTTTCTGTCTGTAAAAGCATTTGTTAAATTGGAAATATGTTGTGGTCAGGCAAAGGTCAAGCTGAGTACATATGTGTTCCGGGGTGAGTTTGGTTCTGTCAAGAAGGGTGGTGTTCTGTAGAAGTCTTTTCTTGGTCATGCTCACTGCTTCGGGGGTGGGGATGCACGTAAACAGAGAAGTAACGCCGTAGGACACCATTGTTTCGTCTGAGTCTAATTTTAAGTCCTTGGTTTTGTTTGCAAACTCTTGTGAATTCTTTATGTGGTGTTCTGTGTTACCAACCAGAGGGGCTAGTATTGTGGCAAGATGTTTTGCAATTTTGTAGGTAACATAATTAATGCTGCTGATGATTGGTCTGAGTGGAGCTCCTTCCTTGTGAATCTTGGGAAGTCCATGGATGCATGGAATGGTGTCCCCTGGGTAAAGTCTGAAGTACTGTTGTCGATCTATAACCTTGTGTTTCTCTAGCTGTTGCAAGCAGGTGATAACTTTCTTTTTGTAGCCACTGGTCGGGTCTCTCTTCAGGGTCTCATATGTGACTGTGTCACTCAAAAGGCCACTCACCTTGGCATGGTAGTCTGTTGTGTTTAATACCACTGTGCATCTTCCTTTGTCAGCTGGCAAGATGGTGATGCTCTGGTCTTTCTGTAGGGATGTGAGAGCTCTGCTCTCCTGTGTGGTGAGATTGGAAGGCGGTGGTTTGGCGCCGGCCAGTGTGGCAGACACCTTCAGCCTCAGTTGTTCTGCTTCAGGGTTGCTTCAAGCGGTTGTTCCTGATGGCTGACTCTGTGGCTGTGATGAGGTCGACTACAGGTATCAGTTTTGGTGTGCTTGCAAAATTCAGTCCTTCAGCTAGGACCTCTGTTTATGATGGGGTGAGAATCCTGTCAGACAAATTCTTCACCCATTTCTCATGAAGGTCTGGTTGTGGAGCGTTGTTGTCTTTTCTCCTCCAGGTCAGTTCTTCTGCGGGTTGTGCTGTTCTGAGCCGGGGCTGTAGTCTCTGAAACTTCTGCATTTGCCTATCTTTAACCTTTAAGTGCTGTGAGTGCTGTGCCTTGTCAATAAAGTTGGAAACTTCTTCTAGGACCTCAGAGGGGAGGTTAGATGCTAGGTGGTATAGTTGTTCTGTCCTAGATTTAAGAGCGTCGATAGTGAAATTGATTTGTCTTACCCTTTCTTTGAGAAATTGGTATTGAGCCTTCTGGACGATGATGTTGGCTTTGTGGCCTTTCACTGTTGTGACCAGGCGTAGGCGCACAGGAACAATGTTTTGTTGTCTGCATCTTTTGCTGAAACGTAGGTGGTTCCTGTGGTCGGCAAGTTTTCTACAGGTCCTCTCATATTCCCGCATATTCCCGCAGTAGTTGGAGGGAATCAGTTCCAAAATGGGAAGCAACATGTCTGTGAAGGTTCTCAGTCATCCAGGTCATCACAGAGCGAGGAAAGAAGGTGAGGCTCAGGCCCTATCCCATCCCAGAGGAAAAGAGAGACCATCAAGGAAGAGGTAAGGAAGGAAGGATGTCAGAAATGGGGGGTGATTGAGGAGTCCCATAGCGCCTGGTCCAGTCCCATCGTGTTAACTCCTAAGCCAGATGGCACTGCTAGGTTCTGCAATGATTTTAAGATACCGAAATCTTCAAATTCGATTGCTACCCTATGCCTAGAATAGATTAACTAATTCAGCGATTAGCCCCTGCCCGTTTTGTATCTACTCTGGATCTCACTAAAGGTTACTGGCAGGTTCCCCTCACGGAAAAGGTCAAAGAAAAGACTGCATTTTCTACACCAAATGGCCTTTACCACTACAAAGTATTACCCTTTGGAGTCCATTTCGTCATTTTGTACTGGGCCGCACAGAAATAATTATTAGTACCGTATTTACCCGAATATAAGACGTGTTTTTTTTCCTTGATAAAAGTCTGAAAAAGAGGGGTCATCTTAAATTGCAGGTCTAAACTTTTCAATGTAAATACACTGGAGCATTGTCTCCGCAACCTGTGTATCCACTGAGAGTGGCCAGGGCGAGCCCGCCGCAACCGCGTTGGGTTGTGTGTTCAGAGATTGTTTCGAGCCCACGAGGGGGTAGCCGGACGACTGAATGGAGGACCCCCGCCTCCGACCTCCGCAGGTGCGTCCTAGCTAAAGACTCCCTCGGGAGAAACCAGCTAGACGCAGGGCTTTGCGCTGAGGGAGAAGGAGGACCGCACTGACGTAGCGCACATTATTTCCATTTGATTGATTATCAGAGATTGAAAAATATTTTATCTTGAAAAATAGCCATATTCTCTCCCCATTACATCTCTCTGTGCCTCTTCACACGTAAATTGTTTAAAAAAAAATTGAAACACATTACTTCAGCTGGACTTGTGTCAAGAAATGTTTTTGTAATGTGAATATCATTTAGGTAGCATGTAATTCCAGATGAACTTTTCACAGGACAGGATTGGACCGGCAAAATAATAGCAATTTGCAAATCCTAATAGACAAAAATTGTCCATCTTATGTTTAAGCATTTCATTCTAATGCAGAAATCCTCTAAATCAGATACTTCTCTCTTCTTTTGACACTGCAATATAAGCTTTTTTTTCTCAAGAATCCAGATTTATAGCTTTTTACTGAATCAAATGCTATATTCATTTGTACTGTGGGCCTCTCTGGAACCAATTTGTTATTTGGAATCACACTCAGCTGCTACAATAACCCCACAACCCTGGGTCGACTAAATCACTGTGACTGACAGAGCGCAGACGGCTACAAAACAATAAATAAGCTGCTTAACGTGGGAACTGGGCTGGTGTAAGATACAAGGGGGTTTCACGTACAGTTGGATGATTACTTTTCATGAAATTACAGTATAAGTAAATTCTGTCTTTCATTATTCTGGTGTGTTCGCTCGAGCCACAGGGTACTGATGTCAGGAATCATGTGTGAATATCTCGTCTACGTTTCTTGGAATTCATGCCCTGACATGTGCACGTGTATTCTCATACTCCAGAAATTTCTCTCCTCATTCCTCAGTAGTGCAATAATGCTGTGTACCTCAAGCAATCTATATTAACATATTAGAGTTCATTCTGTGAGATACACAGTGCAATTATTACAATTTCCATTTCTAATTTCTTGGCTGCATTCCGCTCACATTTTAACTCCTATATCCCCGAGGTAGAGCGCCATGCATACAGCATGAAACTATTTCCTATCACTGTATCCCATGCTGAGACAGACTGTCCAGGTAGGCAACTACACATTCGACACCATTGTACTGAGTACGGGGGCCCCCCAAGGATGTGTGTTCAGCCCCCTGCTCTTCACCCTGCTGACCCATGACTGCAAACCCCACTACAGCTCCAACCACATCGTCAAGTATGCGGACGACACAACAGTGGTGGGTCTCATAAGCAACAATGACGAGAGCCACTACATGAAGGAGGTGACCCAGCTGGCTATGTGGTGCCAAGACAACAATCTCTTCCTCAATGTGGGGAAAACAAAAGAGATCGTTGTCGACTTGAGGGGAACCGTCACCCAGCCCCCCCATCCACTGGCCATCAACGATGCTGCTGGGGAGCAGGTGAGCAGCATCAAATTCCTGGGGGTCTACATCGCTGAGGACTTCTCTTGGAGGAACAACACCACGGCACTCATCAAAAGCCCAGCAGCGCCTCTACTTTGTCCGCCAATTGAAGAAGTCTGGAGCCCCCACACCTATCACGCTCACTTTCTAGCAAGGCGCCATCGAGAGCATCCTCAGCAGCTGTGTCAGGGTGTGGTTCGGAAGCTGCACCGCATCCAACCGCAAGTCCATGTAAACGGATCGTTGACACTGCTGAGAAGATCATAGGTGCCTCACTCTCACCACTGCACGACATCTTCAAAACCCGCCTCAACCACAATGCGGAGTGCTTTGTGGGTGACCCCTCCCTTTCGGCATACAAACTTTTCAGCCTTCTGCATTCAGGTAGAAGGTTCCGCAGCATCCGATCAGGCTCCAACAGACTTAAAAACAGCTTTTTCCCCCTCGCTGTCAGGATGCTGAAATCTCTGCCCTCGCTGCTTTCTTCAACTAACACACAAGCGTATATTCACTTTAACCTTGATCATTTTTTTCAATTATCAACATGAAGATGTTGATAAACAATGACATCACCCAAACATTTTTGGATGCTGAAGTTACTCTTACAGTAAAAAAAAAAAAAATAACGTGAGAATGAACAGGGCTGTCAACAAACCAGCCTCTGTGAAGAATGCCTACACTAGCAGCCTTGAAGGAGGAGCAGGTAACCTCTCCCGATGGATCTAAACCTGAACTACTCTAAAATCTAAAATTAGGAAGAGCCAAATCTCTGAGGGACCTCTGCCTCTGCAGCAGCTCAGCAGTTCACCATTTCTTTTTTGGAAATTGTACTAATGACGAATTATACTGTCATGCTGTCATTCTTAATAGTCTAGTGTGATGATGCTGATGGATTTTCTAGCTCATGTGTGCTCACTAGTTCCTCAGTTCAGTATAAAATAAGCCACACAAATACTGAAAAAAAATCTATATTTATCAAGCCGGAGGGAACCTAAAGTAGAAAATGCAGATGTTATGCATTTTTAATGCACTCATACATGCCGTATGAGCTACGGACAGGGCATTATCAACTTGTACCATATCACAAGACTGACCTTTAAGTTTGCCTCTTGTGAAAATTTAATGAGGAAACAGACAGCATGTGAGCCATGCTCCTGCTGAGAACATAACCTAGCCTGAATGTATTTCAGTTTAATATTTAATTCACAATGGAAAATAGTGTCATGCCTGAAGGCGTGTTTTTGATCAAAAGTTAGGCCTTCATTCACAAATCAGTTCATACTCGTTATCTATTTGCTTAACATTAGGGAGCGCTATACAAGACAGAAAGAAGGGTTCAAGTGTTAAAAAAAAAGCGTTAATGGTTTGAAAATGAACATACTGCAGAAAAACCTAACCACTGCTTATGTATGCTGACCTGCACTCTGAAATATTGTTGATACCAGTACTAAAAAAAATGTCTCCAAAAATTAAAAGGCAAAAACAAAAATGTTATTTTTCATTAAAAAGAAATATATTTTAAATGCTGGGGGACAAAAAAGCCCACTGCCTATGCTTGAATAAGAGTGTAATGAATCATCCAGATTGCCGTGTTATATGGTGCAGAATTAAACAATAAACTGTTTAAAGGAGCATTTGAATGCGCACAGAGAGAGACAGAAGAGCCATTACTGTTGTGTGTTTCAAACAGAGAAGTGATGTGAGGGCCACAGGATGCTGAACTGGAACCTCGTTTTAGGCGACAGTTTGTAAATCAGCCTTGTGGTATAATATAATGTCATGTTTGATGAGAAGCACCAAAATAAAATCCAACCACTCCCAACATTGCTGTCAGTTTGACAGATACTATGCTTTGTTCGCATGGAGAAAACTCCTCAGCTCAACTCTTCAGTTTTACATTTGTGCCTAAAATTGAATTGAATAAATTCATAAATTAAATGCTATTATTTCCATGATATGTCCAATGTTGACTAAAGGGCATTCATCCCTTCATTTAATTTGTAACCCAAGATTTCAACATATTTTATGATAATCAAATGGCTTTGAATGGCTCTTTAATAATGACCCTTTAATAAGTACATTTAGATTCTTTTGCAGTGTCAGTCATATATGTTTTAATTGTATAGCGAAGTTCAACCCTTCTTCCTGCTTTGACCCTTAGGGCTATTTTGCACTAATTTCCCTTTAAGTAAAATATTCCTATACTTTAACCCTTTCAAATGAACATATTTTCATAGGTTGACCAAATGAACTGCAGCGTAGTTCTTATCACACTGACACAAGTTCAAGTATTCCTGGTTTCGATGAGTTTGGTTTTAACTCGTTATTTGATAGTTTGTAAAAGGGTGAAATGTCATGATCGAAATCTGAAAAAAAAAATTGTGATGGGTTATGGGAATTGGTGATGTCATGATGATGTTTGTCCTGTGTTTCTCTTCCTGGTAGGTGACAAGGCGCACCTGATGATCATTCCAGCAATCACTCCTATTATAAAAGCCGGGTCAAGATTCAACATTCACAACTAATGAGCATCAAAAAGCTCCTGGATTGTCCATATAATGTGCGATGGTAGTCAAGAAAGTCTAAAAAAATGTCAGTTTCATATAAAGTTTAACTGAAGTTTCTCAGTCAAAGATTTTTGATAAAATGGCCTGAGAAGGTTTCTGAGTACGTGGGGCTGCTGTAAAAGTTCGAAAGAATGTCTGTTGATATCCTCTGACAGACTCTATCATCACAAATTGTGAATTTGACCAATTTTTTTTAATTTTCCACTAAAATCCACACAGCATAGTAAACAATGAATGTGGCATTTTGTCTTTATCACATGGTCCAATAATAAAATAATGTAAGAATGTGTGTATATTCTTCATTCATCAGTGCGCATATGTATATGTAGGTTAATCTTGTTCACATATCATTGTATAATCATAAAAACACTACTTGTTATTTACAAGCACTTTATTTGAGGTGGTTAGCACTAAAAACCGTCACCTTATTTATAACAAAAACATCATGACCTACCAAAAAACTTTTGAAAAAAGTAATTAAACAAAAAGAGCAGCAGCAGATTGGATCGGCTGCAGGAACAGGTCCAGATTTGCAGGCCTGCCATAGGAGGGGGTGTGCGAACATCTAGCAGGGCTGCTGTCAGTTTTATTAGATTAGGCTGTGTGACTGGCCATGTTTACATACTGCCTGATGTACATGTAAGGAGTTTTATATCTGGCAGTAGCTGCCCCTCAAAAGACATGATGAGCCTACCATACCAAGCCTGCCATGTTTCTCAGTGGATGAAAGCAAAATGTGGCTTGTTGTGATTAAAAAAAAAAGCTACATAGTGCATGAAAATGGAGAGCTGAACAAAAAAAAAAATATATATATGTATATATATATATATTTTAACCCATGGAACTACTACTTTCCTACTACTACTACTTTCTGACATTATAAACATTATGTTTACATGAGCTGATAATATCATATTACCTTATATTCCTGTTTGTACAGATTTTAGTAGATTATGATTAATATCTACATTACATCGCCTGCTGCAAAGACTCCAATAAGGCTCTATTATTGGATTAAGATGTATATATGTCTACATAATCTTAGTAAGATTAAGATACTCTACATGTTTCACTCAATCAGTATTAAAGAGTGATTTGACAAGTGGGGAAATGACAACCCAATTTATTTATTTTTCTACACTTGGTACAGCCTAGTTTGACCATTTGGCTCCTTTACAACATCGACTAAATGCTCACTACTTTTTTTATTTAATTCATTTAGCATTCTTACATGCAGTGATCAGTCAGCAATGTTTTTATATAAAATATAATGAAAAAAAAAGTCTTACAGTTAGTAATTGGATTTCAGCAGAGGTGAAATTAATAAAGATATACCCATCACAACAAGTGGTGTCAATATAATGTGTCTGTGTGTGTGTGAGCACAGACCTGTGAATGATGGATAATTCTATAATGTCCACTTTACTGCCTTGGTATGTGATACCTTAAGTCATGAAGGAAAATTAAATTACATTTTGAGGTATTTATATATTGTGCTGCAGAGCCAACTGAATTTGAAAGCCATTAGTCTGTTTATGAATGGAGGAGAATGTCAATGGAAGGGGTGTTAATAAAAGGTAATTTTGCAGTATCACATACAAATCAAGCAGCCCTGATTATGAGGATCAAATATCAATTCTCACTTTAGCTCTGTACTGTTATCTCAACCCACCCTATAGAGCAAGCGGCGGAGCCAGACACTTTTTATCAGGCTGAAAAAAAGTCTTGGGCTGGCACCCCAAGGCTCTCGTGTGTGCTGACGGGTGCCCGTAAAGGGATGCTCAAGTGTGTTGGTGAGGGGGGGTGCGCGAAGCGGTGCTCCGCATGGGGAAAAATTGGCCAATAGGATGGCTAAGATTCAGCATGTGATGGCCACGGCCACCCCCTCACTCCACCATTGTATAGAGCACCTGTGGAGTTCATGAATGTATTAATGCAGATCTTTCTATAAAGTGATTGTGTGAACGTGAAGGTTGAATAAATGCATAACCGAACATCTGCTTTAAGTGTTGTGGGCGAGGAGTGCAGCCATAGCAGAGCTAAAGGAAGGGAAGAAAGGTTTTAATAAATTTGCCATTGTCTTTGCTGTTTTGTTTTGTTTTTAAGTGGCCTCTTAAAACTGTAGCTGTCCAATAAACATTATATTATATGACCAAAGCGGGATGTTTCATTCTTAAACACATGCACACCAAGCTCTTACAACAGCCTCCACTTTTTCGACTGGGCTGCAGGGATTTTCTTTCGTTAACCCTCCAGTGTATCGGTGAGTTTGCTTGCTGAGGTCTGGCTTGAAGTCAGCATTCCAGATGATCTCGCAAATGCTGGATAGGTTTGAGTTCAGGGGTTTGTGCAGACAAACCGAACTAGAAAAGAAATGAACCGTAGTCCCTGCCTGTCTTTGGGTCTGAGGGATCATTTGCGACCCTAGTAAGAAACATTTGTCAGAAATCATCACTTGTAACTACAGGGGCCAAGTCCTTTTCTAATGACTTTAGTTCAACAAACTAACTGTAAGCTCTCAGTAAAGCCACAGCCAAACTGTGGATGAAAAAAGCACGTTCGTGTGGCACCCCTATTTGGGTTACCACATTTCATTTATTATAATGTATAACGTGTTTATATAATTTTCCTTTTTTTGTGTGGAGAAATAATGCTTCTTCTCTCTGTGAAATTGATGTTTAATGCATAAGAGAAGAACAATTGTGTTGCTGCGGGGGGAATCAGTGCGGGGGGGGGGGGCGTTTCTGTTTTCCGTTTCAGATGTGATCTGGTGGAAAACGACATGTGCGCGTGTCCTCTCTGTTCCCATTTCACCTAACAAATTACAGGTACATCACATATTGTCACGGCCACACCCATCCTTGCAAATGATGACATTAACTAAACAGATTTTTTAATAGGTAGAAAAAGCACTTTGTCATCTGCTGCTGCTCATGGTGCAGCGATACACAATGCATCTTCAAAACAAATGAATTGGGTCTACAAATATTATTTATTATATTATAATATCACTACACAGCCATGGTGATGAATATGACAATTAGATAATGGAGCTATTGATGAGAGCACATTTTGAATGGATCCTCCAATTAGTTTATAAAACTAGGGGTACATTCTTTAGAGCAAAGTTTCACAAATATTATCTCTTTGAGGTAATGTTATCCATTCACAGATGACTCAGATACACTTCTGTCTTACTTAATAAAGAGGGCCATGTCTTTGCCATTGTGTGTGTGTGTGTCTGTATCAGAGAAAAGCCTGAGAAAAAAAGTATTCTGCCCATCTGTTATATTCCCTGTGATTTGAAAATAAGTGAAAGCACATACACTGCAGTAATGATAGACATGATGGAAACACCTAAAATGAGAAATAAACATCTTAGTTGTGATATAATTTACACAGCTGCTCTGACAAAGATTCCGAATTTGTTTTTCATCTAACACAGAACAAAATCTTGATCCATATTTGTTCTTAAAACACACAGTGTTGGACACAGCCATCCATGCAGTCCTGTCGCTGATAGAGGATGATGTACAACTAGTTAGCGCAGGGATGTTATTGAATTTGAATTTAATCGATGACTTAGTCACAGTGGACCAAAACAATACTAAACCTGTGTTGTTACCCTCATACTGCAATTACAACACACTCAAGCTTTCACCTCCGACATCTCACTTACCTTCAAAAGACACCAACAATTTAATCTGATTACAGAATGATGTTCTGAGATCAGTCTGTCCATTTACCTATTAAATGGTATATTAGCTTCATTACAAAAACTCTCATTTGCCAACCTTAATCCTCAGAAATAACTGTCATCATCAAGTTGTGCATTATTATTTTTTTAAACTTAAGGTTTAATGTGTTGTGCCAAAAACATTCCATTCATGCCCATTGTTGAATGGGGTTGGTTACAGATTATGTCCCTATTTGAGAGGTGCAAACCTTTGAACAAACAACCGCCACTGTTTATCCAATATACTCTATAATGCTGTTGAAAAGCCAGACTGTGTCTGCATACACACTCAGCTGTGGGATATATATGTTGGAGGACTAGAAGGTGATGTATGGCGAATGACTAATACTACCATAACCTTTCCTTCATGGCACATTTACTATTTTTTATGGTTTCTTAACCAGCAACAATACTTTAATTTATTTAAAGATGTTGTGTGGCCAAGTGTAATTTATTAACCTAAATCCAAAGGACACCAGCGGCTGTAAATCTGCTCAGGCAACAGTAGGGTGTACCCTCACCAGCATTGCTGTAACAATGATTATTACTGTTATTTCCCCATGATGCCGTAAGGTGCAGAAACTAAACAAAAATATGCAAAATATTATAAGGCAAATGGGAGGATACATTGAATTTTTCATATAAAAGCTGTCCTTTATTATACCCACTTTAAAATAATTGTTGATCATCTGCAAATGTATGTTACATTGTTTTCTCTAAGAATTTAAAGTTTGGCTATGTTGCCATACATTGTTCCAAAAATTCTAAATTTTAAAACTGCTACATCCTCCTTTTCTCTTATTTTGTTTTACTTGTGTTTATTGCAGATTCAGTCTGATATATAATATATGATATAGAATTATGCCTTTATAAATGTGTATTCAGTATGCAATGGCGGTTGGTGAAAGTTGTGCCCAATTTTTTCCTAACCTTCACCTGTCTTTGATGTGCAAGTTTTGCATCAAATAATGTCCAAAAACTTTGAACAGGTTTCTCCAGCATTATGAAAGCCTCCTCTTTTTTTACAATATTCCTGTTGATGTGCATGGTTTAATTTTAAGTTTGCGATACTCTAGTAATCCCCAAAAGTAGAATTTGTCATACATTACAGGGATTCCGTGCTTCTATTCAAGGACACCTCTGACGGTTGAATGTTTGCTGTCACAGCGATTATTTGGTTAGACCCCGACACTGAAGGGCAATCGCTGTGCTCACTGCATCATCACACTGCATCATCACCATCCATAAAAAAGTATCACAAGTTGAAGTCCAAAAATCAAGATCTCACTGATCATTTACAAATCATTCAGATTACATACCTCTATGTTCATACAGAAAAGCTTTTGTAAAAAGTTAGTTCCATTAATAAAGAAAACAAACATGACACACATCTGTCTATCAGGGATGCTGATTGACATGTGCCAGGGTAGGCTCTCTGTCTTTCTCAGTAGACCTTCAACCCTCCATGTTCATGTTATATGTCACCCTCTAAACAGAGAAAAAATGGAATCCAGGCCAAATGACATGTTTCTCGGGACCTTTTTATAAAATGGCATTTTCCCCTGCTCTTCTTCAAAACGGGAATTAATTGCTTCTTCCATGCATGCAACATTTATGGTGTTCCAGAAAAATCTCAAGGAGGCCATCTAGAGCTCTTTTGTTTACTTAAGCGGGAACAGGCTTGTGCTCATCGGTCTATTTTTTTCTTTTCGCAACCCTTTCCTGTTTTTTGGTGTGCTGCCAAACCATTACATATTCTGAGTCTACATTTTGTGGGTTATCAAAAGCTTTATGTGATTTTCTCTCTCTCTGAGTGTCTTTTCTCAGGCTTTCTCTTTTGGTTTATTTGTTGTTTTCAAAATAAAGCCTTAGAGTGCATGTTAGTTTGTTTTTTATTAAAAAGGAAAAAAAACTGCCTGGTCATATGGTTCTTTTGATTTTGGATCATTTGGTACCTTTTTTTTTCTTTTCTCTCTTAGTTTTGGCAAGTTTACATATCCATACTCCTCAACCTGATTAATAATTAACAATTAACTTGTTCCTTAATATGAAACTATTACACATGCACATGCTCATCAAGAAATCATTAAAAAAACGCTATAAAATATATTTGCCATTATATTCAAACCAACCCCAAGATGTCAGCTGTTGTAGCTAATAGCAAATGTACATCTAGGCCACATTTATTGTCATAGTTAATGGAAACAACCACTGGTTGTTAAAGATGACATTTGAGTCTAAAATACTTTTTTCATGGCAGACATTTTGAAATGTCACAGCAGGTAACATTAAATGTAATAATAATAATGGTGACTTGGGTTCATTACATTAAGCCAACCAATTAGACATACACAATAGCGGAGTCACCCATAAGTGGAGTCAGTAACTATTTAATAAGGAGATGTCAAAATGTCTGCTGTGTAGAAATTCCATTGTCTGTAGTCTGTTGTTATGTGGATGGTAGCTAAGTGTGACTTAGATTAATGCTTTAATTGTATTTTTCAATTTATTCTCAAAATACTCAGCATCTGCTAAAATCAAATGCATTTGTTTCCACAGTGGAAAATGACATCTGGTCATTTTTAATTATCACTGTTTTAAATAGCCATTAGTTACTTCAGAAAGTATTTTTTTAAGGTTGGCTTTTATTTATAACAATCCTAAATATGAAATACATTAAATTAATTCAATTCATTCGAGGTGAGACACCTATTCGGCTTCATGTCCTCCCAGGCTATCCATGGCAAGCCTGTTTGATGATGTTACTTTGTTATAATAAACGTATTGTTATCCAAGTCAGCGTCAGCGGCAGTTTCCTTTATCATGTACACATCAACGTAGACTGAGAAACAACACTACCACTGCAATAACTGCTTTTCCAAACGTACCTTTCTTATCATCATTGTGCAGTTTTAAATAGACGTTATTGTATAGACATTAGCAGTGAAGACTAAGCATGGTCATCCCTGGTTGTGCAATGATTTCAAAAAGGTCACAAAGGGAGTTTTGTGGTTGATTGATGGTTATTTTCACTGTGGACCTTATCTTCCCACGTTCTTTCCATCATGAGTGTTGTATGATTTCAGGATTTGTCACCCTACCCTTGGGCTTTTCATGCTTGCAGTTTTCCAGCAGCGCTGCTCTTAAATGCATACTCACTGCCCACCACAAATCAAGCCCCCTCAGAGATACCTAAAAAAGCATTAAAGGCAAGGCAAGGCCTGAAATGCTTATTTATATATCACTATTCCAACAAAAGGAAATTTCATACTGAGAGGGAAAGAAATGCGTTTTAAAATAAGACACTTCAAAAAGCGATCCTCCAACTGAATTGCTGTGATTGCGCAATTAAAACACCATGTCATTTCATGGCTATTGTTTTAGTTTGAAAAATGCAATCATACTGACCTGGCCAACACTTGTATATGTGTATGTATATGTGTAAATAGCTCACCATCCTACCAAGTACGGCACATGTAATTACCTGGCTGATTTGAATTGATTCCACATGTTCACTTGGTGTCAAAGGTCTTGCTTAGTGAATTTTTACTCATTTTGTAGTCTAGGCCGTCACTTCCTGTTTTATTGTGTACTTACCGCTTGTCTTTCATTCCATATTCCTTTGCTTCCATCAGGTGTGTTTCCCACCATCGTCAGTGTTTACCCCGCCCTTGATTATTTCCCACTTACCTTACCTTAAACAGTCCTTGTCTTCCCCTGTCCCTTGCCAGTTCCTTTTGTGCCACGTGTCAAGAAATTACCACAGGCTTTTGTTTAAGTCAGGTTTCACCTGACTGAAATTTGAGTCGTGCATTTATATCCATCCTACCTGTGTGCTCTTGTCGTAACCGTACATAAATCACCACATCTCTTTTGTTCAATTTACTCGATTATGGTAATTAAACCAAATATAACATGGCAACTGTTATACATGCATGCATTTGATGTTGAAGGCTGCATTATGGAAATGTGTGTATGTATACTAAGAGATGGAAGCATTCACCTTCTCATTCCCACTTAGGGTTGGTGGTGGCGTGTCTTCCTCAAGCTCGGGTCATCTACCAGAGGCCTGCAGGACCTGGAGATTTCTTAACCACCTACAATCTCAGGGTGACGGATATGGGATGATGATGGCTTTGACCTTGTTCCCCCCATGTATTGCAACTCTTTAGGTCTTGCCTTACTCTAGGTAGGTATTTGGTTTTAGCTGACTTCCTTGCAGCCTTCTCGTGGTTCCCATTCCCCTGTGGGATCCCAAGGTAATTGTTGCAGTCCTGAACATCTGCAATGTGACCTTCTGTTAGTTCCACACTCTTGGTTCTGATCGTCTTTGCTCTTTTTAGTCTGAATGACATTCAGAGGTTAATGTTGTATATCCTAATGATGTGGATCAGTGAGTTGATGTTCTGCTCATTACTGGCATAAAGCTTGATGTCATAAATGTAGAGATGGTTGAATGATGGTTGTTCCTCTTTAGAATCAGCGTTTGCAGCCACTCTTTGTGATGATGGCCTATGCAGAACAGCCGATGGGATAGTAAATTAACTTTTTACATGCATATGGCTTTGATAATTAACAGGAATCTACAGTTAACTATTCTCAGCTAAGAACAGCACTTCATGATTTGGTAAAATCTACAGTAAAGATGAGCATAAAAAATGTGGATTTACAAATTTATGGACACTTTCAAATGGCCCATGGAGAACGTTACATTATGGGAAATGATATGTTTCACAGCCTCTTGCAGAACTGAGTCAACAATCTAAACAGAAGGGGTGCAATTGTGTTGCCTGTTGCTTCGCTTCACACATTCGCCCACTTCAGCGGTGGGTAGTGAGCGAGTCTGCACCATAATACCAATGCGCCCAGAATAAACCCTGAACCGACCCTGTGAGGAGATGAAGCTCCTCTGTTACCATGTGTCAATGTCACCGCTGTACACAGTAAAGGAAGCTGCCCTACACAGTCAATCTCCATAAAGAACTGCTCACAGTGTGTGTATGTGCATATTCTTGTGTGCGTGTGTGTTTGTTTGCATGCATGTCCGCACACTTAGAGAGTGACAGCGTGGTAATGAGGGTGGGATGTCGGTGAAGAGACTAGTACTGATGTGGTGCCACTGTGAATCTCCTCAAGGTCTGATCACCAGCCCATCTCATGTTTCTTTAGGCCAACTGTCCAGACATTCAAGGACAGCGGCACAAATGCATGTCACGCCGATGATCGCATTTATTCATTTGTGCTACTCATTTAGTGTGTTTTTATAGGAGAACACCCCGCAGGTCAATTATCTAACCTTTTGTGGCAACCTATCCAAGGACAGCAGCAGAGTTTAAAAATGAGCAGCGCGGTCAGTTACGATCAAAGTCACATGAGAGGAAAAGAGAGCTGGGTAAACATGTCATGTGATAGCTTCCCATCACTCTTCAACCTCCTTTTTCTCCTTTTGTGTCCTTTAACAGTTGTTCGTTTACAGAATTCCCACCAGGTAGGGGTAATAAGCTATTTCTTAACATTTTGCAATAATTTGGGCATGGAATTTTGTCAGGCAAACAAGAACAATTTGTATGTCACCATGATAAGCATGGATAAGGTTTTACTTTGTTTTCTGAAAGCAAACCTAATTTTTACTGATAACAGATTCATGTTTTCATGTTTGGAAGCAAACCCATTGAAATGGGTCCCTGATTTATGAGCTTGGAATAACTTCCAAACTTAGCTTTATACCCCACAATATATGCCCCTAAAATAAGCAGTATGGATGATATTCAAATAAAAAAGGAAATCCTGAGTTACAGGTTAAAACTGAATGAGTTATCAAAGCTATATTGAGTCTGAGGCGAGTTGCTTGTAGTACAAATCTTGATTAAAGACTGTGTCAAGCTCTGAAGGCCTATGGAGGACTTTTGTGGCGGCAGTGGGCACTCGCACTTCGGTTCTGGGAACCGGACATCCAACCGGACGTTGGTTCAATACCCAGTCGGACGAACATCGGAGAAAAAAGGAGCTGGTAGCTGGAAAGATGCCAATCTTCTCTCCTGGGCACTGCCGAGGTGCCCTTGAACACCACTATGTTTGCATGTGCAGTTATGCATGCATTTCACTTGCTCAAGACAAAACTTAAGGCAGAAAGACCCACAAACAAGCAACAACTGAAGACGGCTGCAGTAAAGGCCTGGCAAAGCATCACAAAGGAGGAAACCCAGCGTTTGGTGATGTCCATGGGTTCCAGACTTCAGCCAGTCATTGCCTGCAAAGGATTCTCAACAAAATATTGAAAAGTAACATTTTACTTAGGGTTATGTTTATTTGTCCAATTACGTTTGAGCCCCTGAAATGAGGAGTGTTTGTATAAAAATAGCTACAATTCTTACATGTTTAATCATATATTTTGGTTCAACCCCTTGAAACCTTAAGGTCTGCTCTCCAATTTCGTTGTAGTTGTTTCATTTCAAATCCAATGTGGTGGCATGCAGAGCCCAAATCATGAAGATTGTGTCACTGTCCAAATATTTCTGGGCCTAACTGTATTTGCATTGTGATTGTTTGTGTGTTTGAACTGTCTGTAGTGGGTATACACAACACTAGTGTGAGGAAAACTGGATTTCCCTGTTGTAGGGACTATTAAAGGTGGGTTCTTCTTCTCCTTCTTCTTTTCCTGAACAGTTTCTGGCCTTTCATATGACTATATGAACTATATATAACTCATCAATCATGTTATAGGACTGTGATAGAGGATGGCCAGAGCGTCTCCTCAAGCACAGCGACATCGCCTATTATGATATTAGGACGATATATTACACAAAATATGTTATACAGTTATTCTGAGCAAAACAAAGTCAAATGAGTCAACAAACCAAATCTCCTGGGAACCATCAGACGCCAGACGGCACTTGCTAAAGTGCTGAAGGTCATCTCATACAATTTCAAACTAAATCATTTGAAAAAAACATTTCCTAATTCAGTGAAGATGAAACATGTACCCCAGCAAATTATCCAGAAACTTGCCTCCCACATGCAAACAAATCTGTGTTTGGACAAACAAAATATGCCCTTTACTGAGATAGGTTTGAAGAGAGGGTATCTGGAGATATTTTCCTCCAAGTGCAAACATTGAGAGATATAAACATGTCTATCTTGCCCAGTGGCTTTAGTTATTTGGTTGGTATCGCCTCAATTAATTCGTCTTAGCGCTTTTTTCATTTTAAAAGCCATGACACTGGGTAAAGAAAAGGCAGCCATTTAAATAACTTCCAAAGTCCAATTCTCTTTTTTGCCAAGTCATGAAAGCAATGTCATTATAGTAGCAATGTTTATGATAAAACATCACTATAGGGCTTCAACGTTGCATAAGTTAAATTTTGGTTTTATGCAGTATTGTCCATGTAATATATTAGTCATTTATAACATACTGAGTGCAGGCTCTAAAGTGATTCTGTCCCTTAGCTCTGCAATTACAAGCCAAACCAGCAGTGCTTTCAATGTACACAGGATGATGTTTGTTTGTTTATTTAGTGCATTTAAAAGGGACAGTGTGCAGATCAAACATAAACATGAAAACACCGTGCCAGATTATAGTTCCAAGTTTATTCACAGCTCTTGTCCTCGGCAGGTCCAAACAGAAAGAACAATGACAGTACGTGGCATAGTGACAAGCACAGCACAAAACACAAAAATGAGCATGCAAAATACCCAACACATACTGTATCTACACACAGATGGACTGCTTTGTGGGTAGGCATAAAAGTGAAAATAATATTAAACAACAAAGGGACATTAAGCAATGTTAACGCTGTTAATAACACTGCTGGATTAACCAGTACGTATATAATTTTTTGTATGTGTTTCAATCTTAACATTTCTGTAGTATTAATGGGATTACAATCTCGGTGGCAGAAATGTGTCATATTTATTTTCATTTTTGATTTTTCGAATGGGCACGGACAAGTCCCTTTTTTATCAGGTTTATGTAAGTTATGTAAATATGTTGGATTAAAAATAAAACAATGACAAAAACAAAACATAGCACGGACCATTAATGTCACTGGAAATGTAGCTGGTGCTGTCTGTCCATCTTCATTTAATGTGTAGCTTGAGTCAGGACAGGAAGTGAATGACTGTTTTCCACTGAGTGGATAAAAATAATACACCCACAACTCACCCACACCGTATCTTATTTTGTAGATAAGCCATTCACTTCATCTGTTTATGATTATCCACTTTGGATGAGAGAAATCAGAAATAAATATGTTGTATTTCCCTGTAAATGAAGAGGAAGGGCACTCACATTTGAGTAAAGTACTATCTTTTTTTAGTATACATAAGAAATGTTCTTAATCCAAGAGGAATGGGAAGTAAAAGTAAGGATATCTAAGTTAAGATCCTTGCCAATTAAAATAAATAAACACTGACTGGTTTTGACCTCCAGAAAGACACGAGCTACAATTTCCATTAAGACAAAGAGGTGAGGCCTCTTTCCTTCTGAAGCCTAACAAGAAATCAAATTAGTGTCCAGAGTGTTTCCAGACCCTCTGACATGTACTTCATGCAATTTTGGAGGGGCACAAAGGGAATGAATGCCATGTATAAGGCATCTTACAGGAAAGGTCCTTTTCTGCTATCCTCTTCTGTGCTGAAGGTGACCTCCTTAATCAAACCCAACACAGTACTCAAGGGTCTGTTCGCTCCAGAAATATAACAAAGCCATACTCTAAAAAGGCTCAGCTCTGTGTAATAAACAAACCAAAGCACCTTTTGATTACAAATGGAACTTCGAAGTAGTGTAAATTCAAAATGAAGCCATTAGTGGCTACGCTTTTTCGGAGGCATAGCTAAATTTAAATTTGACTATCCTTGGTCATGCAAATGTTGGAATCAAAATGAATGAAAAGCCATCAGGGCAGAAATCATTTATGACATTTAAATGACATTTAACAAAATATTGAGCAATTTCACCAACTTAAACTCTAGGACCAGGTTGTTTATGCTTGAAGAAAGGGAAGCCAATTTCCAGTGTATCAAATTTAAAGGTTATTTCCCCATTTTGTGATGTCAAATGTCCGGTGTGTGTCTGTCCTCAGACTTAGACCTAATATTGGCTGTGGAGTGTTTGTGCCAACAAATAGTCAAGTTAGCTTAACATTAAAAAAAAAATGAGCATACAGTGTGAGATGAACGAGACAGAAAATGTTTTGGAATAAATCTCAAGGGGCACAGTTAATAGAATGAAACTCTTGGAAGTCTGTGCCAATAAAAACAGACACATACAGTACATTTCGGATAAATGCACTGTTTATTGATTACTGACAGTAAACTACTGACTGTGTGCTTGTACTTAAGATGGCAAATTATTCCACACACTGTTCATTTATTTATCAAATGACATTACTTTTTCCATGGATGGAAAGGGGAATTGTCTTGCTGTTTCTGTTCGGTATTTATTGATTTGTCTCTGAAGAACTTTATACAGTAGGATACTAATTTTTTTGAGACTGGTGGCTGATTTTACACAGCACTTTTCTGATGAAAAGTGCCTGGGGTGCCAAGCTGCAACATAACAGAAGGAGAGATAGGGTGGCTCACACTCGAAAAAGGACGAGCAGAGAACAGTCCAATGGCCAGTAAAAACAAAGACCAGTAGAAGATAGAACATGACAGGCTAACAACAACCTGGGACAAGATTATTATTATTTTTTCTAGCTGGTTATTTAGTGTTGTTTCTGCTTTTAAAGCTGCCAAATTATGTTAGACACTGCCTTTAAAGCGTCATTGGCACTGTTCAATTATAATTCAAATTACTTATTACTAATAATATAATAGGATTGAGAAAGCCCACATAATTGAGTTTGAAAAACTGAAGTGGAATTAACATCAGAAGTTACCTTTTTGACTCAATGTTTGGTTTGTTGATGAGTGAGAGGGCAAGTCCTTTTTCATGGCCTGTTGTTGAGTGATGTGCATGATGCAACTATTCTAAGTGTGAGTCTTGCCCAATGGCAAAGCCAAATCTTACAGATCACAGAACAGTTTAGACCTTATGGATGCCTCCTCATTCTACTGAAAGAAAACGGCACACCATTTTTAAACACAACAGTCTCCTGTGGTATCATCAAGTGCTCTGTATCAGTTGCACCCACAATTACTTTATTGTACACATTGCGGATACTTCAGTGTAGGAGAGTGTAAACATATTTCCAAGTATGTCTGTTCAGTAAAATACCATGAAATGCATTTATTTGTAATTTAATGCAGTCTGCAATTACATTCATGTCCTGCACCTTAGCAGGATCCATATATTTTGGTCAAGATTGCAGACATATTAAAATACTGCAGCCACAGTTTAGTACATTGGGGTCAGCGGTGTCGCATGAATGAATGTATTTATTAAAACCACAATCCCTCTAGATTCACCCTGAAGCATACATGGCCCATTTTCCTAATGTAAAACTTTCAATTGAGACTCCTGGAAGAAGTTATATGTGCCCTAAATGCAGGAGATGATTTAGCACTTCCATCTGTTTAACCTGCTTTGCTTAATTGGTTGGACTCAAGATGTTAAAATATCAAACAAAACCCTAACCCATTTTCTAGTTGCTGTGTTATTCATGGTCAGAACACTTTTCAAGCTCGAGGATGTATTTATCAATAAAAATGTAAAGAAATTCCTTGTAATAGAAGCAACATGACATGACAGAGAAGATGTAACTAAATTGATGACAAATGACCTTAAAATAAGTGGGTCATCTCAAGAGATGCACACACTAGTGTCTGCTTGTAATACACCCAGTCTCGCTCTCCACCAGCTCCTCTACTATTCTTTGTATGCCACATGGTGCATGGAAAGTTACTTCCTGCTGAGCACCAAGGGAGCCATGCAATTGAGCACAGTGGAACATGAGAGCAGGGGGCTTTGCGATGTTTAAATACAGCTGTACAAATATGGCAGAACTTATGAAGTGCTAGTGAGCAGGGGAAATATGTCTTGATTCTGCCTTTTCAGATGCATATGTCAAAAAGCAAAATTCAGCAAGCTGTAACACAGTAGACAGAACACTTCAGACCTGTTGTAGGATAAAATGTTCCAAAGATGGAAGTCAGGGAGGACCAATGGACTTTCTCCATATGAAAGATGTCGGTTCAGATCGCAGTTTGAACATGAAAGTAATGCAGTCTGTTGACAGGGACATGGTTCAACATGTATTTTGCAACAGACATAGCTGTTCACAGATAAATAATGAAGTTTAAAAAAAAGTCAATATGAAATAAATTAAAGTCTGTGTTTCGTCAGGCACCTTCTTCAAAAGCGTTGCAATCTTTACTAATCATTAGGCGTAGCACGCATTCCCTTTAAATTCCATAGTAATAATATAAAATACTTTGCATTATTGACTTCTAATCAGGATTTTGTTGACGAGTCCAAGAGCTTTACGCCAGCAATGCAACATCAAGGCATCTAACTACACCTTATTTTAGGACCGACCGTACCCATGAGGGTGCAGATGGGCACATATACATTAGTTATATAAACAATATGGGCGCTGGATGGGAAAATGACATCTGTGCTTGTCTGAAGCAGACAACAACATTTCAAGAAAAACACAATGTCCCAGTTTTCAGCTGCTGTGTGTCACCAGATTTCCCTCATCATCATTCAACAACTAGACAGCCAAAGGGAGCTTTCAGTTGTTTCATTAAAGTGTCACACTTTCAGTTAACTTCACATGATGGATTGTTGTATTGACTGTTCGATTCATTACGGCCCAGCAGGAAAATTTAAAGATCTAGCATCCCAAGACCTGAGGCAACAAGGAAATGACAAAACTTGGACTAGCCAGCCTTTGGTGATTTGGCCTCCAGGGATCATCTGTCAAAATGTCTCTATTGGCATATGCAGTGACATTAAAGACCCGATTCAGGATCTCACTTGACAAATGGAGCTGACGTCCTTAGTCGCTCCATAAGTGAAGATGACAGGATATGGCTACATGCAGTCATATATGTGTCCCAATTGTACATCCATAAAAGAGAACGTGTTCTCAAAAGGTCAAGTGTGTCTGTGGTGTCATATCTCTGGCACCACATCATTTTAAATCTGAACATTCTCAAGAGTCACATTGAGTACTTCTTATCAACTTCCCAATGTATAACAGTGTTACACTTCACGAGAAACTGTTCAGCATAACCTTCACCTAAGCTTGTGATGTAGTGCAAAAGACAAACATCTACTTTAAAGGCAATTTTGTTGCAATTAAAAGAAGCCTATGCTCCAAACACTCCTAAAACATTATTTTTTCTCTCAGGTTAGAGTGACTGAACTAGATTAGTCACAGAGGAATTCAAAACAGCAAATTGTTAGTAACATACTTGCTGGATGGAGGAATATGGTAGGGGATTTCTTGTATGTGTTTTTAGAAGGTATTTTGTCATAGCATAGGTAAGAAAATGTGTATTTTACAAAACGTAACAACTACAAATATAAACGTTAAAGTGAAACTACATTGGTGCATTTTAAACACCAGCTAAATCACCAAATGCTAGGGGAGATACATTTAAAAAAAAATTGTCCTGTGGTGTATAACTGCTGGTAGAAAAATAAATGACTGTTGCCATGGAATCAACACTGAAAGCACTACAGATAAATATGGCATACTTCTCACTATGATATAACTATAGCAGTCGCACTATATAGCACAAGCCTGGGCACAGGCAACAAATACACCGTTGTTTGGTCTCAATATGTTTTACACTGATTTGAGTCATCAAGAGCTTGAATGTTACCTATAAACAAGAGAAGAAATTGAAAGTGAACAAGCGTCAAGAGTCACACATATTTGTTTGCTTAGTTCAAGATTTAAGCTTAAAAATAAACGGAGCATCTAAAAATGTGCAATCAGCACATAAAGCTTGTGTCCTCGTGTTATAAGAAGATAAATGTCACTTCAGAACTGGGCAAAACAATTATTTCTAAAGACTAAGCTTTCTTTCTGCATTTTCCCCATCTCTCCATCCCTTTCTCCCACGCAGCAAGACTGTGAGCACAACATGGCTGTATATAACCCCTCAGTCCCACAACAGGGCTTGCTCTGCTGTCATCTGCTCTAAGTACCTTTCAAATGTAATTTGGGGGGCTCCCTCTGATCCAAGTGATGCCTGGATTATTATGGGACCCTGTGGCTGAAGCTTCTGTTAGTAATCATCTCCAATTAGGTCTCCATTTTGCACCACACTTGCCTTAGCGTCCATGGCATACTGAAAAAAAGCACAGAGGTGTGGAGAGAGGTACAGATTGATGATCATTTACAGTATATGGCGAAACTGTGGCCTTGAGAGAAATGAAACTGAGGTAATTAACTCAGATTCACTCATTGAAATGTTCCTTTAGCATGGGGACTTGTGTTGATTTTGTGGGAAAGAAAGCTGGAACACGGTGGTGTGGGACTAAATGACCTCGCATCTACAGGTGAATCAATTTTCAAAATCGATTCAAGCAATCTGAAATAGTGATAAAAGTGTTCTGAGTGAATCAATAATTGTACGTGCACTTTTTTTCCTTTTATTCAATCAAACCGATAATTGTTGTGAGCTCAGTAGAAATTCGTTTAGGGTTATAATTATGTGCAGACCAGATTTTCAGGAGATTGGTTTTGCCCTTAACCTTGTATAAACAATTGATTTATAAATATGGCAGAACATTACTCCTGTCTTCCTATGGCACATAGGACAGAGGAGAGGAAAGCACACAGCTGTTCCATTCTGAACCTGAGTGAAAGAGGTGGTCTTTGGCATGACCGATTAGTTTGCATGATACCACTGCCGCATGCCTTCAAACACAAATGCAGCACAGGTGGACTGAGATATAAAGTTCGAACAGACAGACAATAGCCCCTTAAACAGGGCTTTCTTCAGAAAAAAGCAACTTAAGGGAAAACTGCTTGTTTCATGCAAGAGGATGAGTACTTACGCTCACCAAACAACATGATATATATTTGCTATGGTAGAATGTAATACGTTGGATATGGATATTGTGTCTGGATGGCGTCCATCACAGAAGGAAGACAAGCCAAGATTTTCTGATCAACCCTTTCTCCTAAATACTATGTCCATAGACTACTGACCTGTTTTCCTGACAAAGCTGCGGTGGCATGCAGCCACTGAACACGATGCCTTTCCAGAATGTTCCGTTTATTTTGGCGACTGCTGCTTCGAGTCGCAAATCCCTGATCTCTGACCTTTTCAGTGAAGCGTTGGTGCCTTTTTCAGGCAACCACTGTAAGTGTAGTCATTACAACACAACAACAGCTGTCAGACCGAGTGATGCCAACACGAAGGTAGGAATAGTAGTAAAAAGCAAAGGGGTGGTGACACAAAACCAATGTGCAGCGCTTTATGACGAAACACTGGCATTATCATTTAGACACATGCACTAATGCTACGTTCATTGCGTGTGGGTCTTATGACCTGCAAAGAAGGTAAACTGTGAGCCCATTGTCTTTAATTATAATTTTATACATGTTAATATTTTATTTCTTTCAGATGCAAAATTACCCCTTCTAATTTGGGACACATACCTATAATATTGTTAAATGCTGGAGGAACAAAATCACAAAACAACAAAACACGGGCATTGGACACAATCCTGACCATCTGAGTTGAATTAGTGGTACAATAGAGAGAATTCTTTACCAAAATTTCACAGGTGCATGAAATTGTACTGATGACGCACCCACCTGTGCTATTGTAAGCCATAAACAGAACAATCTATTTTGCCAAACCCTGAAGACAAACCCCTGAAAATATAATGTTTTTATACCTTTTTCCGTTGAAATAATATTCTAAGAGAAAAATCTTTTAACATTCTTGTACCTTCTGCTACCAGGTCTCTAGTTCTTTAGAGCATGGTGTACACGGAGTGCAGTTGAGTCTTGTGGTCTGAATCCCTTAATTCTGCTGTTGTATGTTTAGTTAGATTAGTGGGTATTTTCAGTTGCGGATTAATGGGTTACTTTGGTCCCATTTTGATAGAATTGCTTCCAGTTGGTGGTTTTACTTCCTATTATGCTTCCGTCTGTCTCCTCTCGATACCTGTTTTAATGTGGCAAGACTTATCCAGTACATCAGTAAAACCATGCAGTAAACGGAAAATGAGGCACACTAGTTATGGCATGTGATTTTTAATGGTTAGGTAATAAACAGTGATTTTTTTTTGAGGGGGCGATATTGAAAGTGCACATACTGTATGACTGTAGACTGCAAACATTACATTTTTTATTTTATAAATAACATGCAGCCAAAGCAGGATTTTGTCATAGCAATTAAAATGAATCACTTAGGTAATCTCCTGCCATGACTTCTCTGTGAGATTAAAGTGGATTATATTGGATTATGTCCATTGACCTGATTTACTGACCGACTCCCTCTTGTTATCCAAATCAGATTCGTAAATCAGTCCCTCAGCAGCTGGATTTAGAGAAATTGTAGCTAGCAAGAAGCAAGCACCTGTCAGTTTTTAACATTTGAAGATACATATTTTGACTTAAAAGAATTCAATTCTGGCTGCACTTAAAAAAAAAGACAAATAAAGATGAAGAAAAAACAATGTCAACATTTTATATATAAACTGTAAATACAGGAATCTCTTCAGCTCACTGAGATTAATCAACTTCTCTCCTTTAAGATCTGGGTCACAGTCGGTATTGCCAAAAACCAGAGGTCCGATTCTTGTGCTGATATTTGGGAGCATTAATAATAAAGACATTTAAAATACTGTAGTAGTTTATCTTAATATTCACTACATACAGTACTATATACAGTAGTACTTTAACTAAAACATGTCTAACACTCGCCACAGCTTATGTCATGGCCAACTCAAATACTGTATATGCAACAGCATGCTTGATCAAACAAAGCAATGGTTAATATCTTGTTTGGATTTGATTTAAACAGATTGTGTTTAAGATTATATTGAGGAAAAAGTCAAAATCATTACTTATTTCATGTATTATTTCAAGATTGTGAGCTCCTCCTCCTCCCTGTTTAAATCCATTCTTTTTCTTTGTCCAAGTTAGTTGACACAGTGACTATCTGGTTTGAAATGGTACATTTTAATGAGCAATATATCACATTTTATCACAGGCCTTCCAACAATTTATTTGAAAACAATTAAACTGCGAGTAACTACTGCAAGCTGATCCACAAACAATGACAGGGCAGTAAAACTGACATTGGCCCATATTAGCCCCCTGATATAAATAGGTTCCCCTTTGTTGGGGAATAATACAGACCACATATGAGTGCAAATGATGTGCCCATCAGTCCACATCCAGTTTCGCTCTTGACATTTTTTCTTCAGCTCATATCTTTTCTTTGCTCTCATAAAATATAGCATATTTCTAGGTAATTACATCAAACATTTCTGAGTTTGCAAAGCTGGAATAAACTGATTAGCTTCATGGTATATGAATAATTCCATTGATAATAATCAGAATGTATTCATGAGTTATCTGCAAACTTACAGAATTTCCCAAATATGAAAAACGTTGCTTGCGTCAATTGATGAATTAAAGGATAAATCATCACAGAATGAAGAAGGGAATTGGTCATTAAAATGCACCTAACAGGATTATCAAACTTTTGAGCCATTTTGTTAATTTTGCCATTATCAAGTGTGAATATTTCAATTCACAAAGTAACTTCAACTATATTCTCTCGCAAATCAATGCTGAGAAGTGTAAAATGGCTATCATGCAAACAAAAACAAAATAAATACTACTGAATCAATATGAGTGGTCCTGCTCAGCGCCAATATTTCACCAATCCGCCTTTCCATCTCACAATCCTTTTTCCCATCACATGTGAACAAGACTCAGAGATACCTAAACCCCCTGGCTTGGGGCGTCAAACTCACTCTCTCAGAGAGGGAAATCCACCATTTTCCGGCAGAGAACTATGGAGATTTGAACGTGCTGCTGACCAGCAAAGTCCAAGTCCTGATTTATTGTCAATGATCATTATTTGCTGTAGTGTTGGCTTGAAGGGAGTTGCATCCCTCTGATTCACACAGCCTTGAAAGCTGCTTTGTTTCATTTGGCAACAAGGAGCCTCACAAGTAGAGTGTTACATTGCCAGCTTCCCACTCACAGACATTTGTATTTATTGAAATGCATGACTAACTGTTCCACCAACCTCACAGGAAGCACATTTCTTCAGCTGTAGGTAAGAGGTATTTTTAATTTTATGATACTTTCTGAGGCTGCATCAGTGTTGTGTTATAAGCATTTTTTTGTTTGCACAGTCAGTTGAATAATGTATGTCACCTCATAAGATTATGAAACCAGTAATGCATTCAAATCAAATATTTTATTTATATTTTTGCTGGTTTTATTAATCTAAGATATAATATCGGACATTGCAAAGTGTGCACAGTTTCATAATGTATTAACAAATGCAGTGCATCATTCAAAGCTCATTTGTTAATGCAGAAGGACACCCTTTTGGCTCCAATTAATTTCAACGTTCTATTACATACACATTATACATTGCTCACATGTATTAATGCAGGTGCAAAATGTCTTCTTTGAGAACAGTAACAACTAGTATAAACAGGTCTTCCAATGTGAATGCAAGCTTTCCAACATTCAATTGTAAAAAGTCTGTTTCTAGAGATGCATGTTTTCTACTACAGATGATTGGGGAGGCGGTGGACTACCAACCAGAGGATCGCTGGTTCGAATCCCGACGAACCACAAAAAACCATTGCATCCTGGAAAGACCTCGGAATTGTCCTCTGAAAACACCGCCTTGGGAACCTGAGCACCTCACTCTACGCCCCCAACACCTGCTCCCCGGGCGCCTGAAATGTGGTAGCCCTCTGCTCTGTGGCAACTTGCGTGTGGACTGGTTGCTGTGCCACACATGGGAAATAATGCAGAGGACAAATGTTCCCATTGTGTGTGTGTTTGCATGTGCATTTGGGGAAGAATGAAGGGTTCTTATTAATTCTTAATAATGAATTCGACTCAGAGTTTTACCCGAGATAGATTGGAGCAGTCTGGATACACCTTGGCAATAATTCCGTGGCTGGGTTTAATTGACGACGGGAGTGTCAAAATATGTGTTAACATTATAGCTTTTTAGTCATTTAAGTGGCAAAATAAGACTTCTATTTAAATGTTCTACTCAGGCTTTAACTCTCCCAAATTCTTGAATGCTATTTTCAAGGCAATGTGTGATGTTTAAAAATAATATTGTGACTTTTTAAAATAATGGAGCAAAGCACAGATTTGTCGAGCTTATGATTGGTATGGGGATATTATCTTGAGAGCACAGCATGCAATCAAAAAGGTTGTGTTTCCCTTTCGGGGAGACAAAGGTTACATTTTAATAAAACAAAATGCTCCTTTCTGCCAATACATGTTTTTTCTCCCTTTAATTTTAGCAACAGTTAGTATTAACAAGTCATTAGCTTTAAATGTAAACAGTCTGAAGCCCATCCATTTTGTAGTCCTCGCTACACATGTGACTTGGCCGCTATTGTCGGAGCTACTTTTCCTTTTCCATGAAAAAAATAGGGTATATCGGAAGAAAAAAAAGGAGAGGTGCATTACTCAAGCTAATTCGAGGATGCTTATTTCAAATAAATGAAAACCATGCTCTAGGAAATTAAGTAAGACGGGAGACGGATAGTACAATGTCCCCTCCTCCGAGCGAGCCACAGCATCTGTCTGCAAACAGCACACTGACAGTTCACATGATGCATGTGTGAGGCCTTAACGGTTTGCCTCTGATGGACTGCCAAAACTCCCAGCTGAGGGGACAGCAAGGCAGCCGTGCGACCTCTCTCCCTCACACAGCCATCCTCCTTCACCTAAGCTTGTGGCCGGCCACGGATATGTGCAAAAATGTGGCTTGAGGCTGCCTCTAGCACCCAGGCTGTGCAAAATAGACATACACAGTAACTTTGTGCTCAGGTATGTATAAAACATGGGCATCCACATGTGCACACGCATATTATTATCTCTAAAGCCCTTCTTGGTAGCTTAGCCCCCCTGCAGCAATCTCTTATAGAAGATACAGAGGATTTTCCGGCCTGAGCCATGTTCTACCAGTTCTACTAGATTACAGTGCAAACACAGCCCTTCCTCCACATTCGACTTGCACCTGACTCCCTCTTTCCTATCAGTAAAATCTTACCTGATAAGCCCAGACTGCCTCTTTTTGCTCTCCTCTTCCATCCCAGAGTTATCGCCATCATCCCCTGATCAATTTACAACACGGGGTCAGCAGAAAGTGGCTGTGGGTGGTGTTGTCCGCTGTGGAGGGAATGTGTGGCTTGGATATTGTGGCTGCTGCGAGGTGTAAGACACATCTGAGCCTACCAGCGGTTGTCTAAGCTGATAAGCAGTACTTTACATATAAAGTGTCCCTCTGTTCGTTTGCCTCTGTGCTTTCACGGTCCAAGAAGTCACGGGCAGCAGAAGTCATGTGGGCTGAGTCTCAAACCAGCTCAGTGGGTACTGAACTGCCAGGGGATTCAAACATATTCAGGGCTGTCCCAGTACTGGAATTGTTCCAGTTCACTGGAAGTTCAGCTGCATAGAAAATGCCCACATTGCACAGTGAAACCAAGTGAAGAGCACTGTTATCCCTCATCACTGACAAAAAACAGCACCACAATACTTCCTTTGATGAATTTGTAGTTATTGCTCAAACTATCTCTAACTCGTGATAGGATGTGGTTTCTCATGGGAAGAAGTAAACATAACATATAGTATGTGTTACATAACATACATAAATAATAAATAAATCTAATGTTTCTATTTGGTGCTATGTAGATCATTCGAAATCAAAGGCTTAACCTAGTTAACTTCATTAATATTGTTTAGTATAAAGCCACGTATGCATTTGTAAAGCGTCGTCAACAGAGCTCCATTTTTAGGCACTAGCTCAAAGGTGTCCAACACACCTTTGACTTTCCAAGTCAACAGAGCGTGAAAAAACGACATTATAACAGCAGATGCAACCCCAGAAAATCAGACAACAATAATACACTGGCACAAAACCAAATACATGTTATGCTCATTGTTAAGTAAAACATGTTCATATATTTCAAGTAAACAAACAAAACCAGCATTGATGCAAAGTCATTAGTTAAGAGTTCCCAAGGATGAGAAATTAAAATATACAGCAATATCAGCAGGTTATGAGAACAGAAAAAACTTTATTTTTACAAGCAGATAGTTTAGTTTCCACTTTGTCAGCTTATTCCTGTTGTTGATCTACCGTCCCGACCATGTATACTGTTCTCTTTTCGCAGGTCATTGAATCAGCAGTGTCCCAGTGGGCACTGAATGCAGTGACACAAATCACAAGTAGACAAGGCGACAAACAGATGGCCTGTTTTCGTTTGGACAGGCATGGTGCTGGTGTGGTACTTGTTGAATGAGGTAGTTGGAGCAGGAAGCGCAATTACCAATTATCTGATGTAAATTATGGCGTCACGCAGATTATGTTAATGTCATGCTTCGTGTATTTTTACTCATGTTTAGTCTTGTCTCTCACCTCCTCTTTAATTTCGTACTAACCTCATGTTCTCATTCCAGATCCCTTTACTTTCTGCCTTTGTCTGTGTTTACCGCCATCGTCAGCGTTTGCCCTGCCCTTGATTGTTTCCACCTGTTCCCACTTACCTCATGTACAAATATGTCTGCCCCTTTGCCAGTTCCTCTTGTCCCACGTGCTCCAGTGATTATTCATAGTCTTGCACCCAAGTCATTTGCAATAAAATAACGTTGATGTGTAACACTGTGCATTTGAGTCCAGCCTTCCTGTGCTCAGGTTGTAACAACCGGAATTGTATTCAACTGTATAAAACGAAGATAGACAGCAAGTCCAAAGTATTGAAGTATATTGAATTCATTATTTTAGCCAACCAACAACCATGACTTGTATATGTCTTTATATGTCTAATGTGTCATTATACTACAATGACATTCAGTTAAGTCTCATTCAATCAGAAGTAAAAAGATATTGTTTATGAATGGGGATTTAACAGAAGCCTTGGAGTTCAAACCAACTCTGCAATCTGCTGTCCCACTCTGAGGACACGAGAGCTCACACTGCAGCCATACTAACAACTAAAGATCTCAGATGACTGTGTATACACAACCGTCTGCCAGCTGTACTGGAGAACCAGATGCAAACAGATTATTTGCAAGCCTTCACAGATTCGGATACAATCTAAAACTAATCAAGATAGCTATTCCTGGCCAGGATATGCATGTGCCTGCCTTCCTGAACCTGTGTGTATATATATATATATATATATATATATATATATCTACCAACTCTGCAAGTGAGCCAATCAGCCTGTGGCTCTGCAGCAATGTTCGGACGATCAACCATCTTAAAGGTCTCCCAAGGAAACTCCTCTCAGACTGCAATGCTGGTAAAGGGCTATGGTTTCCAAAGTCATCCTTGTTTGTTGCACCTGATTTAATAACGCAGTTCCACCTGGGGAATGAAAGCCATGGCAGCCTGCCTCTAAAATTGACTTATCACTCAGTTAACTTCTTCTCTGAGAAAGGTACCTACATCTCTTCTCCAAAACAGACGTGTGCTTTATGTTTAATGGAGCATTAATCTGCAATCACCATTCATATTGCGCAATTACATGTTGTCATTGTGCTTGAGCGTGTTTATGTCATTTATGGAAGACTCATTCTACAAATTAAAGTTAACCCTGTATCTGCTTCGGACTGGTTAAGGCTAATCATTTAAAAATAATACTAAAAACAAAATGGACAGTACAACATAAATAAAGCAGAACACTTTGTTGTCTCAACACTAACCCTAAACAAATCAGGGTCTGGGCTGAAACACAAAACCTTTAAACAAGAAATCTGCATTCCGATATTATACAAGTTTGGGCTGTAGTATGCACGTGCACACATGCAAATATGTCTAGGTATCAGAGAGAATTATAAACATTTATAATTCAAGTTATTAAAACGTGTTTTTACTACTTGAGGGCACAGTAAAGAAGGGCACAGTAATAAAAATCACGGTTTTTATTTTGCTTTTCATGTGTCACTCAACATTAAATGAGAAGGTAGCGCTGAAGTCCCCGAAGGTGGATATTGTCAAGGTAGCTTTAAGCTCGGATTGCAGGCAAGCTGTTATTTCCAGAAGGTATCTGAAGTGTTACGTGCGTTTATATAAATATCTCCTGTGTAAAGCTGATGAGGTCTCCTTGGCATTCATCCACTGCAGTGAACTGCCTGTCAGCATAATTACTATTCAGATTAGTGGATGAAAAACACAGCCGTGAGAGATTTTGCAAAAAATAATCAAATATTTCTCATGTACTTGTTATTTAAGGACATTTAGACAGATCTGCCCAAACAAATTAAAATATTGTGTGTCTCTATCCAGATTCCTTACAACTCTAACCATGAATGTATTGTCCAGGGTTATTTAACTTAAAATATGGATCAGATGACATATGGGTACTATCCTCTTCTGACATTTGGTATTTTTTAAAATGTCAGAAGATGTTGTGTGGAATGAGCAAATTGATCTGAAAAATACAAAGACATACACCTAGACAAAACTCAGGACTCAGTGGATCAGCTGCAATGGTCAAAGATGAGATGCTCACATTATGTGTATGTGCGACTATTGTGTATATATGACAGTAACATGTCTAACAGCGTACCCACCTCATTTCCCCATGGGGAGAGATGGCCTTGACCATCCTTCCTCAGCATGCTAAAGCTCAGACAGAAATGTTAGTGCCCCGAGAGCACACAGTGCCATGTTCATTGTTGTTGATACACACAAACAATGAGAGCACAATCCTGAGAAAGCTGAGATCCTTCAATGTGTGCAGCAGGATGTTGGACATGTTCCATCAGTCTGTTGTGGCCGGCACCACTGATTAAGAAGGCTGGCTCTGTCATAGGCTGCAGGCAGGACACAATTGAAACTGCGCTGGAAAAGGAGGACACTGAACTAACTGTTATCTATCAAGGATAACCCTGTCCACCCCCTCCACTGCACGCTGGAGAGACAGTGGAGCATCTTGTCTAAAAAGTCTCATACTGTTTCGCTGTCACAAGGGGAAATATTTCCTTGCACAAGCTGCGGACCATACTTGCCTGACAGTTTCAATCTTGCTTTTAACAATTGTAATCCATTTTTGCGCCTTCCGTCTACCATTTTCTGATGTATTCTTCATTCTTTCTTATTTGTATTCCTTATACTTGTATATTTTGAATCGCAGGATGATTCCAATTTTTCTAAAGGAACGCTTAAAAACATTCTGAGAAATATGCTATTTTACTTTCTGGTGGTGGGTTAGATGAGAAGCTCGATAACACTCGTGTTATTGGATGTTAATTATAAAGCGAGAGCCAACAGCCACTTTGCTTAGTGGGTGGTGGGAAACAGCTAGCCTGGCTCTGTCTAATGGCAATAAAATTTGCCTACCGGCAGGATTCAGGTTTACTTATAGGGATTTTGCATTTTATTTGTCTCATCCACTCACCATTTTATGGCTTGATTAGGTCCCTGACTAACTGTTTCAGCTTTTATGCTAAACCTAACAGACCTGCTGGCTGTAACTTTATCTTATACTCTCAACAAGACAGGGAATAGGCATTTTTTCCCACCCCAATGTGAACTACTGCGCAGAATAAACAATGCAAACGCTGTACCTTATTCTTTTCCCACCAGACTAAGCGTCAGTGGCATGCTGATGCTCCCAGTGGTATGCTTTTAATTCTGACAGCCAAAACAGGAGCAAAACAAGCAGGAGGCCCAGAAGACACATATCTGCTTTGTGTGTCAGTAGCATTATGGTTTGAGTCTAGCGTGGTGGACAGAGATCGAGTTATACACTGTGTGTTACAACAATGCTGATGTGTCTTGTGTATTCTTTCTCATGTAACGCATATGCGAGGTATTCTTTTTTTCATATTAGTAGAACTACTTTCATATTCAGCAAACATTAACGACATTTGGATGAAAACATAACTAATGCAAGTGTGTGAAAACAAATCTTGTGAGTGAGTTATTTTGCTTTATTTACTTATGGCTCCCTGAATCCTAGAATTTCAGAACCCTACAATGAAAACACAGGACAGCTCTCACAGGGTATCAAGGTCTGCCCTGATAATTGTACAGGGCCCCTGCATCCTATTATCATGCTAATTAGGCTGGATACAATTGTTGTTGAATAAAAGTGGAATTTCACTAAAAGCTGTGCTTGTGTCAGGGGGCTTGAGCTAGCATTCCAAGGCAGCCGTTTCTGTTTTCAAGGATAACGTCCAAACTGTTTTCAGTCTGAGCTCCTGTTTTAATGAGATCAACTGCTTACCTCAGCAGTTGCCATGACGATCCAATAAATAAAAAAAATAATAAAAGGTTATATGAGAGCCATTATGTGGCTTCAGTAAAACCAGTGAACCAGGCCTAACATTCAAAGGGCTTCATCTCCGTCGCCTCCCCTCTTTAACGCACCTTTCTTTTCCCTATGCAAATTGTCAAAAATAAATCACACCCACTCTACTTCGGTCACTTCCGGCAAAGGTTGATTTGCGTTCAAGCAGTGGCCGCAAAACCAATATGTCTGGTTTGTAGAATAATCAGAATGACAAGAGCGGAGCAGAGATGCAGGATTTCTTCAAAGGAAGGAGCATGACATAGCTTCCAATTTTCTCTCTACATGATTATATTGCTGATCCTCCACCTTAAAACATCACATAAAGAGACAATGTTTGGTGCACTCGTAAAAAAAAAACAATTTATGTGGGAGACGAGGGAGTATACTACCAAGAACAAAAAGGTTTCAGCTACCCTGTCCGCCTTCATTCTGTAGCCCAACCAGCACAGGGAAATAAACTTCTCACAACATACAGAGAGAAACTCCTACTGCTTCATGCACTGCAAAAGTATCTATTATACAAAGTCTGACATTTACGGCATAGTGTACCTCAAAGCTACAGAACAATTTCAAAGTATTGTACCACTGTGAAACACAGAATAAAATGGAAAAGTAGCATTTGCTCGCAGAATAACTTGACCCACACCAAGGGGAGGAATCCGAAGGGCAGGGGGAAACCATTTTTCTTTCATTCTTTCAGTGTAACAATGCACCAGATGCTCACTGGCACTTTGTCTATTTTAGGAGGTCAACAGATTTATAGGAGAAGTATTGAGTTTGAGTACTACTACAATATGCTGGCCATTTTACATGTCACACTGGAGATGAATCAAGGAAACCAAGCATTGTGTCAACATCTCTGAGGCTATGCTTAACAAGACTGCAAAAAAAAGACAAATGCACGAGTCACACACCTGTGCCTAATACAGTGTTTTGTTCTGCCTGTCCAATGACATCCAACTTAACATGTATATTTAGTGTTTTCATAGAGAAAGTTTGTTTTTATTCAGGCTTTTGGAGTTCAAAGTTAAAAGACTGTGAAATTGAAAACAAGATGAACTGTGGGTGCCCTCTTATCAGAGGACGAGGTGTGATTATGTTGTCCCGAGACTAGTAACCTTCAAAGCCTGCTTTGATGCAGCATAGTTAAACTGGATTGTTGTCTGGCTGAATTATTTAATCAGAGCCACAAGGGGTTTATTATGTTGTTGCATGCTGTTGTTAGCATACTGGCTTATTTCCTTCTTTTGTGTATACTGATGCCATCTGACAAATTTGTGCTGTACTTTTTGGCAATAAAACAATTTGGCACAACATATTAAGCTGTATTTCCTTTAACAACAGAAGCTACAAGCGACTGATGATAATGCATACTTCTTAAAAATTATACACAATGAGATATTGTCTGACTCCAAAGTTAACCGCCTAGAATTTCAATAAAGTGAATTATGCTCTTATTGTCTATCTGGGGTTGTTGACTGGGAGATTAAAAACAAATTACTTTAGACACAATGAATTGATGGTAATCATGGTTGCTTAACACCTCACCTCACAAGTATGCAGTAAGTCTTGGAACAATATTTTCATTATGAATCAAAACCAGACTGTTTACTTTGGCGTGAACTATTTAAACAATTGATTTACATTTAATCAGGTTACTAATGGTCTTTATTGGGGAAGCAACCCTTTGAAAAGATACATACACAGTCTCCCTCGTTGCTTATAAAGGAACTGTATGTCCCTGCTAGCAGGTAAGCTCTGTTTAAGGAGCAGCCCAGCAATATGCCAGAAACCACCAACATTTTGGGAAAATATGGTGAATGGTTATTCATTTCAATTATTATTTTGAATGGAATATTACAAAAAATCCCTTTGATTACATGGTATCCTTTCTAAATTATTTTCTCATGAGAAATGTTTTTATAATTGAAATAATCAGTGTGGAATTATCCAGACCCAAGCAGTATATCAGAGGGAGTAAATCACAAGGGTTCTCATTTAGATTATTATATATATATATATATATATATATTTTACCAGCATAGGTGAAGTTTTTACTATGAGCATGTCCAAACATTATACAATGTCTATATTTAACAGATCAGCTATTTCAGCTCATGATATTTAAAACATTGATTAATATTATTATGGTAATAAACAGGCATCAAAGCATCTATGCTTAAGAAACAATCATAATCTGATTTTATTTCCCCCAAAAGAATGGTGTTCTTTTTTAGCAATTAACTTTAAAAAGGGACATTTGTAGCCCACATGAGATTCAGCATGCAAAACTTCGTTATGAGAGTAATTGCTGTACTTTTTAGACCCACGCCTTATCCCTACCACACCTATGTAAGTTTTGTGGTGTGTCCAAAATTCGATATTCGTATGAATTTTTATGCTTCAATTGTGTTTTACGTCCTGCCAGGGTCTTAGTGATATAGTCCATTCCTGCTGCACAAAACATATATGCATATTAAGTAAGATGTACATTAACTTTAACAATAAGGTCTGTGAAATGACAGTGACAGATTGGGCACACAAAATTTGGAAGCATCCTCTACATTTTTCATTATGACTGAATCAAATGTGGATGTCCCCTATCTGTCTGGATGATGATGGGATTTGATTCATCAGTTTTTAATCGGGATTTGGACACAATCACTTCAGTGGCTCAATCACAATCTCCTCACCCCACCCCCTCTCACAGGATGCTGTCCTTTCTCCCTACCTCTGCACACTGCCACATTAACACTGACCAGCATTGTGTGTCTCTTTATATCGAATAACAGGGGCAAGGTAATGTGGGCAGATTGAACAAGAGTACAATTTCTCCCTCAGAAGAGGAGGCTTTTTGTCCTCTTCCTTAATCTTTCTCTGCCAGTCGTGCCCCAGCCTTCTTGGCTTACTTCATTAGTCATGCAGACGTACGGTGGAGGAGAATGGTGGAGACTTTCATTGACTTTTCCTGCAGTCAAACATACAGAGGTCGTATGAGTGTAGGGGGAAACCATTGAAGCTGCTGCACCGGCCTGCGCTTGATTCCTCTTTGCTCTGTGGTGATGATATCCTGCCTATCAGCGAAGTTCCAGGAAAGCCACCCATGGCCACAAACTCTACAACACACTCCACAGGGGAATATCTTTTGCTGAAAACCTGTATGATTCTATCAGCACTTTTAAAGATTAAATCGACTTCTCAACAAAAGTTATTCTGTCTTTACATCCTGTGCCAGGAAAGTTGATGCTACCTGAGGGACAAAAACACTCTTATGTCCGCTTTTCTTTTGCCTTTTATTTCTCTTGATCTACACCGTCTTCCACTGAACATAAACTATAATTTTACCCGACAATGCATAGAGGCACATTTGAGACTTGTGGTGCTGTAACACATACCTAGAACCTTTGGTCATAGATAGAGTCACGCTTACTCTCTTACCTTAGCATTGAAATGTCTAACTGTACTTGAGTTGAAAGTCACACAGTTTTAAATGTCCTTTGAGTCAACTGAAAAGGCATAGGGGGAATAACTCTTTTCATCCATTTCAGTGTTACAGTTATCTTTTCAGGTGTCGAATTTTAATGAACAATCTTGATACAAGCTCTAAAAACTGCTGGTGTGAACTGAACACTCAATACAGATGGTTCTTCTGGCATTTGGTTTAGATACTGTACATCAACCCGCTCAGTCAAATTTGTGCACATGCCAGCCTCAGTGGTCTGTGCCCAGGAGTGACCAGGGTGACATTTTCAGCCCTGTTCCAACCTGTCAGTCTGTCGTGGGTAAAGAGGGCACTAAAGGTCGAACTGCCACTACCATTAGATTCAAAGTGTCCGTTTGAAGGAAGTAATACCGGCTTCATTCTCAGAGCCACTGGTTAGGTAAGGCAAGATATAAGAGCTGCTTAGTAATCCAGGTGATCAATCAAGCTTTTCGACATCCCAGGAAAGGCCATGCCTGAACTCAGACCTTGAACGGTAGACACAAACCCAGCCAAATCTGTCCAATTAGCTACTCTTATCAGCAGGATTATCTTGAGGGATGTGTTCCATTGATTTTGCTGCCTGATTCAAGAAAGCATATACTAACCCTTTGTACTGAAATTCAAGTGCAGCCCCAATACTACTCCATCTTTAAGCAAGTATGCTTCCTCTCTGCCAGCAAGAGTATCCTATTTGTTGGATGCCCCGTTCGGTTTTGGATTTCTTAGTCAACATAAGGTTTTTGGGAAAGACACAGCAGGATGCATGCTGGCATTTGTTTTGCATTGTCGTAAAGGAAGTTCTGGGTTTCGACCTTGCAGCGGTCACACGACTGCTTAACGGCCATTAGTCAGTGGCTAATGGTTTCTGCTAAAGGCCACATTACATTGTTGCACAACTAATGGAGCTTAGCAGAAGTTCAGACAGCAACACAGTCTCGCTGTGCATGCTTCTAAGTCACATTCCTGAAGTCTCTTAGGTCCACAAACCCATTATCGAGTTCATCCGATCATATACCGACACGCTCTTCTTGAGCCAATTTTTTAAGCTGTCACAGTTAAAAATGTTCTCTCGCTCATATGTAATTCCAGCATCTTGAACACTGCGCAACCCCCTCCACCCCTGGACCACCTCATTTTAGAAAGCTGGTCATGTTCCATCAACCATCCAACCACTACCCCTTAATGAGATGCCCCAACTCATGCTCCATTCCTCATCACCACCAGTAACTAATTCATAGGAATGCTTCAATTGTGTTTTACTTCCTGCCAGGGTCTTAGTGACATAGTCCATTCCTGCTGTGCAAAACACATTCTTTATCATAATAAATAAATGGGAGGGATAATGTTTTAAGACCCACCAGTCAATCAACTAATTGACTGGTGCAGCCACCCGTCACTTCTATCATAATGTTGTCAACCCAATTAATAGCGCAATACAGTATGCCAAAAACATATACGAGCAGTCAATCTATTGAATGATGTTACTGTAGGCCATTGAAATACGAGACAATAAGTCAATGCACACCAAATTGCTGATTTTACATAATGCTAACATCATGTTGAGCTCAGATTTGTCTCCAACAACTCAGACTAGTATTCCAAATAACATACAATTATCAGATCATATACCAATAGAACAGATGTGCAATTAAGAAATCAGAATTTGGAAAAATGTTGGCTGTTCATGAGTCCAGGACATTTTGCTTCCCATATAGCTAATAATAATAAATCAGACACGTAGAATAAAACTGATATATAAAGATAAGAAAGTTTGATGTGGGCAATGTGGGCACCGTACGGTAATGTTGTTGTTGAGTGTGGAGAGAAAGGTGGAAACGTTTTTTCTTGTATAATTTTTTGCAAGTGTAAGTTAATATCTCGCAAGCTCCGATTGCTCCAAGTCCAACTCTCAGGCAGTACAGTTTTTGATGAAATGTGATCTCTTGTTTCCATACTTATAGGAAATATCACTTAAACCTTAGATGAAAAGATGGATAGGGATATCACTGTAAATAAATCATAAAACTGAACAGTCCTCATGTTGAGGAACAATGGCAACATTTCTGTGATAGAAATCTATATAAGCAGAGAATGTATTTCCACTGATGTTCCAAAATATTCTGAATGTATATTTACCATATAATACTGTAAAATGTAAATGCAAGAAACCTTCATTTGTACAGTACCAAACTGTATTTGTTCTGCCTGTCAGTTAGAGTCTTTACATCATTTCAATCTTGTCTCTTGCAGTCAAGGTGAATGCTCGGCTGTTGCCTACTCCCACCCACACACTCTTCTGTGATTTGAACACACAATACACAGTGCAAACTTGATAGAAATCTTGCAATTAAACTGAATTACATTCATCCATGTAATCAAAGTTTGAAAACTACAATGCACTGTGCTGGTTGAACCATTCAACCTCATTCAACCCTGACTAAGATATAGGCAGTGAAAACCCTCAGTGTACGTTCCTGAAGTATGATTGGTTATCCATCCAATATCTACCATACGCATGCTTTGAACAGGGTTGGGAGGTTTTACTTGTATTCTTAAATAAAACTTGATCATTAATTAGTCTGTGAATGAATAATTATTCCTTAGTCTCATCATACTCAGTGTCTTGATTCTGAGCTAATATTGTACCTCTAATCAGCATTGCAATGCAAATGTCTGCAAATACTATTTGTAGTGTCTCTTAGAATATGTTAGATATCACACACTTCCTGTTTTATTGTGTACTTACCTCTTCTCTCTCATTCCAAAACCCTTTACTTCCTGCCTTTGTGTGTTTTCCCACCATAGTCAGTGTTTGCCCCGCCCTTGATTTTTTCCACCTGGTCCCACTTACCTCATGTACAAATAGTCAGGTTTTACACTTTTGTGAGAGTATATTATGTACAGATTGGTTTGTATCCTTAGTAAGTATAATGTATTCATAGCTTTGTTGTTGTTTGCTCTTCACTAGTAAAGAAATGTGTTCTCAAGAAAAGAAAGAACAATAAATAACCAAAAAGGGCATAAGCTACCAGCAGAAAAAATGTAACTTACTTTGATTGGACTGACTGCTTATACATTTGCATTAGAAGTGCTACTGTAAAGCATGCAATTTATTTAATTTGCAGAAAAAGAGGAGACTCAGCCATTTGTCAGGCAGCCAGTTGTGGCCAAGAAATACTTTGGCTCATATACTTCCGTAAAATAATCAAATAGTCATTTTTAAATATAAGCTTTTATTTGGTTTAAAAACCATACACCACAACATATTAAACAATATATCTTATATATGGGCGCGCAGTATTCTTCCCATTTAAATCTCAAAATGTCAAAAAAAAAGTGTTGAGGTTAAATTCCAAGTTTTAATTGCTGAACTTCTGGCAGCTGGACAAATATTGCTGGTGGGTGAATATTAAATTGACATAGCTTTTTAGCTATCAGTTATGTTGTTCTACAAAAGGCAAGCATCGTTAAGTCCTCAGCTCAACATCATCCACAACAACCAGGTTGCGATATCTGCATATCTGTTGGTGTCTCAAGTTCCTCAGATGATCGGAATCTGAACTGCATGTAATGGCTACTGATAGATAGAACCGGTGTTTAACTCAAGTCTGTGGTAATCATCAATAACAGCCAATAATAATAAACTCAAAGTACACACTAATGGCATTATAATAGTTGTATAGTTTTGGTTTATAGTCGTAGTTTGTCTCACCTCCAGTGTTTGACAGATGTGAAAACCCATTATCAGCAAGTGTGAGATGTGCTTTGAGTGGATGCACTGAACACGGCTATTCACGCTCAGTGGATCATTTTAGTCGAGCATCATCAAGGGCACAGCTGACTTCACTTTTTTGTATGCCTGACAGAAAACATTTTTTTTTTATTATTCAATTTTTATCTTCACCATGGGTCCTGCTGATTGTAGGCATAGCAATACAACTCCTCTCGTTTTGGATGTGTTAAATGATGCAACCTCATGTTTGTTAGAGGAATATCTGTCATGGATAAATGCTTAACTTTTCTCACCTCACAATAAATCCCAATAAATCTTGAAAGGATTGTGTTTGAAAATTAAATGTGGTCATTGCACCTCCTGTGACATTACACAGGGCTGGGATTTGGTGTGTGAATAGCCTGAATGATTCGCAGTGCCGCGCAGTCTTCACTCTTCGTTAACTTACGGCTGAGTAGGAGAGAGGAGTGGGAAGCTGCCATGTCCACTGTTGCATGCTGTTTGTTAAACAGCACTATTTTTAGAGTTGGTCTCTTCTCTTTTGTCTTTACCCCTAATGTGAAGATAGACTGCAGAACAGAAAAGACAGTCTAAATCCCAATGTAAAACAGGGTTGGGCTTTTTTATTTCAGCATTTCTTCAAAAAATAAAAAATAAATGACAATTGAGCATTTATTGTTAATAAGAACATTTTTCTCAGGATCAAAGAGATCAGATATATACTGTTTTACTGACATTTTGAGTAAAATAAGATTTAGCTTATTTTAGTCAGTGATGAGTATCACTGCTCAAAAGCAAGAGATTGTGCTTAGAAAGGCACAAGCCCAGTATGAAGATACAGGGTATTTTCTTCATTTGTTATTTTCACTTCTTCTGACTGACCAAATAATGGAGTAAATGTTTTCATTTCATCAGAATAAGTGGCAGAATACATGGCAGAATAAGTTAGTCTCTCACGCATACATGTACAGTATGTATATCAGGAATACGAATGCATAAGCGTTATTGAGCTAAACATAACCATAATATAGGAAAGGTTAGGGGTTAAAGTACATAGTGACAAATACCATTTCTTTTTTGCATTTCAAAAATATAATATTTCAGGTTCGAATTGACCCAGAGCCAGCATTAGCTGAGCTCTGCCTTCCCCACTTTTCCCTTTTTTTAATGTCTGGAGGAGAAACGTGACAAATGAGACCCTTACCAGCAGTCAAGGATGGTCTCATCTTTGCTCTCCTTTAAGTAGAACTGCTCCCTCTGCCCTAACCTCACCACAGTGTTGGCCCGACAGCATACAAAATCATGCCCGATGATCCCGAGCTTTAAGTTTTGGCTCCTTCTCAAGTCGTCATCTGCTGGAGGTGGAAGTGAGGCTTTCCGCCTTAACATTGGTGTCCCATTTTTCAGCAGAAACACTTCCTGGTGGTCATATGACAGTTGCAGATGTTGTATCATGCACAGACTCTAAGGATTTCTTTTTAAATTATATATATACTGTATATATACTGTATATATTGCCTATGGTTAAGGTATTGTTATAGTTAAGAGACAGGCATTTGGACTAGCAAAAGAATGTGTCGAAGTAACATTAAAGGTCTCTTTTTTAATTTAAAGCTGTTCTTCAAATATATAATATTTAATGCATGTAGAGCACTGGTTTCCAAAAGGTATTTTGCACCATTATATCACTATTATTGTTTTATGCATTTATGTATTTTAATGTGCACACATCATTTTAGTTATGGACCAGCTGTAGAACAGCTTAGACTTTTGCCATCTGAAAACGGAGGTGTACTATGAAAAGATATATAAATACAAAAACTAAATTTCCCTCCATTTAACTTTCAAAATAAAAACATTATTTCCAACAGTTGAGCTCATGTTCTTGTAGGTAGTTATATAGGTCGTTTTTCATTGGTAGTAAAGCTGCAAGTAAAGCTGCATGTAAAAAGATTAAACCAATAAGTCCAAGGCACAGTTATGACAATGCTGAATTGAAATCCTTCTCGAATTCTGATGTTAGTTTTTTCAATATGTTTTGACCTGTTTTTTTTATATTATTATTTTTTTTTTCATGTGACATTGAACTTGTGCTTAACATTCAATCAAACTGCCCCTTGAATATATACCAGCATACTGCTGTTGGTGAGGTTATAGAGAATCAATGCATAATTCCTTCATTCATCTTCCTCATTTATTAATGAAACAGACAAAAGAGAGCTACAGGGAAAGAATTGAAAGGAAGGGAGACGATAGATGGCCTATACCAGAGTCATGATTCTTTTTACACAGGTCTGCTGGAAATGAACAGGAGAAAAAGGAGTAAATATGAGGAGAAAAATGACACCGGGAAAGGGAGAGAACAGTGAGTTGCATGGAGAGCCAAAAATGCCAAGGGGGATGAATGCCTGTAAGAATGAATAAAGAGCAAGGCGGCATAGCCCAGAGGGTTTCTCTGAATTAGTAATTCACAAGTAATTTAGGAGAACGATTGAGTGAAGTTGGTCACGAGAAAGAAGAATGTTATCAAGGTTTAACTTTTCATGCAGTAAAACTTGGCAGGAAACTTCTTAACCCTTTAAAGTTAGCTGTCAGTTTCTGGCAATGCTTTGATCCCAAACAGACATTTTAACCCTTATGTTGTGTTTGGGTCTCCCGTGACCCGTTTCAAATTTAAAATATTTAATAACTGCCATAGTTTTGTTATTGTAAAAAGACTTCACGATATCCTCCACAACATCTATATAAACACTACAAAACAGATTTTGACCTTTTTAGTCAATTCTGAAGGTCTCTGAGGCAAGTACACCTGATGGCAGAGCGCAGTTCGGAGATGGACAACTTGCTACTGAAAAAAAAGTAAAAAGCTGAAAATCTGAAAGTGGAGTGGCAGAAACAAGGCATGCAGGTGGCGTTGGACATGACACAGGGGCTTCAAGGGCACAACATCACCTGTGATAACTTTTTCACATGCCCTTGTGTTTTATGAAAAAAAAAAATATTTTACCTTTTTCTATACGGTTCAATTTTGACCCGTAACACCACAAAAGTTATTAAAGTTAATAATACAAAGTTCTAAAAACATTTTAAAATTGTAAGTCTATTATAGTCAGATAACATGATTATCCACTGTATTCAATATAGGGAATATAATGATTGAATTTATTACCATTCTTTACCTAAAAATATGTGTTGTAATGTGTCTTGGGGCCATAACATTAAATAACAAAAGCATCGTATGGTTATCAGTGCATAATAAGTAAGTTATGATGTAGTTAAAACAATATTGGATGATAGTCACTGTTTTTGAGTGTTTTGGACTTAAAAAAACCATGGGTCAAAATTGACCCGCGAACAAGGAAGGCGGTAACAGCTTTCGAACACAACACAAGGTTTAAGTTCTGTGTCAAATAATTAGCTTTTTAAATGACTATTTGCACTTTTTCCAATGTATATTTGTTGAATTGCATATACAATTCAATTGCAAGATGAAGATAAATATAAGGACAAAGAAAGGAAGGAAATAATCTAAAAAATGTGCCCAAATGAGCAGTAGACGTCTATGTATAAGTCATGGAGATGAGTATGGAGGTTTCAGATGCTTGAGATAATTGCCCCGGTCTGCCTTTGGCAGAGCTACTTTGCCGGCTAAATTGAAGAGGATAGAATAATTTGCATGTATTCTCCCAGGTCAGCAGTTCACTGGGTTAATAATGGTGACGATCGTGACCTTGTCAGGATAACAGAATAACAAGGAAACAAAAACTCAAGGCTACGCATTTAAACAGGTGGGAAAAACTGTATTTGCGCTTCATTCCCCTTTAAAAGTTAATAACAATAACAAATTGCATGAGGAAAGCATTTTTTCGCCTTTTGAGAAAAACGGAGCAGGTGTATAGAAGTACATGGAAGCTTGATGGTGATTAGATGTGTGGTTAAGGCCCTGCTGCTGAAAATAAGTTAACCAGTTAACTCTATTTATGTGTAGAATAATCTGACAGTTCCCATAGTGCTGGGTTGGGCTTTGTATTTCTCCATGCATGTTTAAGTATTCCGTTTTTGTACTGAATTTGATTGTGGTTGGAAGAATGCTGATATTTTCTGACATTGTAATCTTCCCAATATTATATAACGGATATGTGCGCTTTGACCATTCTAAATGTGATCAAAGATGTTTATATCATTAGTCTAAGCTTTTTCTGTATTCTTACTAAATAAGATTAATTATAAAATATTAATGCCTTTTGAGGCCAGCTCTGGCCCCCGACAGAGCACGGTAATGGAGTTCAAGTGAACAGGGAAAGTGAATCGGAAGATGTTTTATGGACTGATGAGTTAATCATTTTTTCAAGCTGGAGGGTTGCCTTATTTCCTACTCAATCACGCTCAAATTGTCCTCGATATGGTTGTATTGACCTTGCCACCCAGAACACATTCCTAATCCTAAATCTTTATTAGTTATAACACTAAGATCCCAGAATTGACATTATTGCTTGTATGTGTAGGTGGCTTCCTCCAGCTTCCTCCCCCAGGCTGTTAGGATGCTGAACTCTCTCCCCTCCCTCCCCCCTGCCCCCCCTGTACCTGGACTTTAACACCCTCCGATTATATTATCAATATTATTATTACATATATACTATTATGGTACTATTATTATTATTATATCATGCAAGAATGACAATAAAAGGCTTGACTTGACTTGACTTGGGGTAGATTATCTGATGGTTACCATAAAGTGTTTGTTGGATATTTTACACTTTTATTGTGTCAACTGACTGAGAAACAGCTGAATCCATCAAAGCATGATGCAGGTAACACCATTTTACTAGTCGACTGCATGCAGTTCAATACCTTTTAATCCGGAGATGTCAGCTGATGAGTGGAGGCCTATGGAGCACATCATGCTACATTAAACAATGGCCGTCCATCATGGTGCAGCCTATTTAATTCTACTTGAGTTAATTAACTAGCTCTCTAGCTAAAAATAATTCCATCCATCCAATGTCATGGTGATACACTTTTAATGAAATTGGAACAGCTCTTCCTGCTATTCAGTTGGTGTAAAGTGATGAATGCTATGCTGCAAGATTGTGCCAGTGTAGTGAGTAAACACAGGGTCAATTATATTTAAATGCAAATGTCCCTGACCCTGATGAAGACTGCGTCAATCAAAGCTCAGCTCTTGGGAGGGGAGAGGTACAGGAAAAGATGGGGTCACTTGGACAAAACATGCAAGAGAGGAATTGGTGGAGACGAGAGAGGAAGAAAAGTCCAGAATACTATTGGCAATTCAAACATTTCAAATAGGTGGTGGGAGAGGACTAACCTATGTATTAGCTTGGAGATATATTAGCTATTTTTTGCTTTTACATCCACAAATGGCTGACTTGCATTCTGTTCACCACCTGGGAGGGATGATTGTGCCAATCCTCAGAAATGAAAGTTACATGTATGCAAGATGTAGTATGCACGTGTATGATAGTGATATGACTGACCATTATTAAAGAAAAATGCTGTATTGTAATGTTTGTAATGACTGAAACATTTGAGACTGGACCAGGTTTGGTGAACTGTGGTATCTGATTTTGTTTACTAAAGGTTGAGAGGAAGCTAATCAGGTGCAGCTGAAATAATTTCACCAAATTTGATAAAAATATTGAACATTTGCAAAAATTGAAATTCTGGACACAATGAACAATCATCCATTGGATGCTTGAGCCATTTGTTCCATGTGCAATGACATCATACATTCTATCAACTACAAAATCCATTCCAGTTTAATAAATGGCCCTTTGTAACCTTGAGAAATTTTGCTGTAAAACTTTGTAGACATAACATAATAAAAGGGCACTCTGGTCTCATTTAAGTGAGTCAGTTTCAAGTTCCAGTAAAGACCCTATATTTAAATTGAAGTTTGCAGGTGTGGGAGACAGGCGTACAATGCATATTCAGATGCTAATTATAGGCATTTGTGTGTGAAGCAGTGGCCCATACAGTTTGACTTTGTGAGGGACTGTCATGGGTGCCAGCTCACGTTGAGGAGATGGAAATTAAATGTTCATAACATGATTTATTATTTTTTAACACATTTGTTTTAATTATTGATACAACCATACTGTAACTAGGATTATTGTCAAGTTTACATCCAGTTTGAGAGATCCTATTTACAATAGTTATATAACTGTTCCAAGACCCTCTCTCAAATTCTTTCTCCCATTATTTTTTCTCCTCTTCTTTCTCCCTCTTTCCACTCTCTCCCCATTTCTCTAAACCAGGAACCAGGATCAGTGGAGGCACAATCGATCGGACTCAGACAAAGAAGCTGCTGAAAGGTAGACCTTCTTACCCATCGTTGCAGGATGTTTGCTTATTATGTTCTGTTTATAATATTATTGAGGTCTTGCCATACTTTATACTTAGCCATAAACAATGTTACACTCAGACTTTGATTGAGGACATTGAAATTAAGTAAGAACTAAGCCTTAACAGACAGTCCCAAATGAAAAACAGGTGTACATGACATGGGTGTATCTATTTGAAACAGAACTTGAAATGGGTTTCGGTATAATTAAATGTTACAAAGCAAGTCTTTTGCTAACGTAAGTAATACAGTATATCTAAAGATTAGCACATGTATCATATTTCTTTTTACATTTCAAATATACAGTATATAATACAAAATGTTTTATATTATATGGACTCTTTCCCAGCAGGCACAATGCCTCCTTAAAATGTATCTTATCTAAATTATGATAAGTGAGCTACTACATTATCAAACACACATATTAAAAATGTCATCTGCATTACATGTTAAAGTATGTTGATATACAGCCTATATTATCTTTTGTCTGGATTCGATTGGCTGATTTTTCATCAGAATTGTTTAAAGCATGGTCGGAGTGACCATTGTGTAATCGCCAACCTATATTTGCCAAGGAGGTAAAAAGAATGCAATTATTGACGTAATAGTACACTAAGTATGTAAATGCTACATTTACGCATGTGTAGCTTTTATTTGTGTGCAGGTTGTTCCCCATTAAGGCACATTTTTGTATGCCTTTATATGGCAATGTCGGCCCTGCGTGATAAACAGGGTTCCAGATGTGTGTTAGGCCTATCTCTGGCAGTGAGGAATATTGGCTCTCCTTTCTACTTTATCATGAAAAGGCAGCTCTGACAGAAACCCTGACACAGAAAACTCCCCTCGAAGGGAAGTGGGGACAGCTTGGGCATAATTAGAATTAATGCAGAGATGTGGAATAAGGAAATGAGCCATCACAATACAGATCAGCCCTTCATTTGAATTTTATGCTTCACTCGTTGAATTTCATGGGTAATAATGGATAGGCAAGGCTGACTATCATTATGGCTTGTGATGACAGCTACGTGTGTGCATGCACTGTTACTTTATGCTCCCGTAGGCAGAACAATGAAGAGAGGGCTACAGAACGTGTGAGCAATCCTAACAAACGTGAACGTGAAACAGGGAGGGGATGCTAATGTTTTATTTATTATTGACTTGTTATACCATAGGCTGCAAATGCCCCCATAGTCAGCTGTGATTTCCAGCCATGTCTTCTGAGGTCTTTTTAATGAAGCATGTGAAATAAATGCCTATAAATAACTCTCTTTTGGTGCTACAACTATATAGCACAACACCAACATCACAACTTACTAATGATCACCAGTGTCATTGCGTGTGTTTGTGGGAGGGTCGTGAATGATGTTGTAATCTCTATTCAGCATGATGGTTCTTTCATTGTGTTAACTAACGGAAAGGTGGCTGAATCCACAGAGATAGGATAGGGGTAACTCTAAAGTTTTAGTCCTTATGGACTGTCAACAGTTATGATGGATTCCATTGGGGAACCCACTTATCCAAAAATATCCTCAGAAACTTCATTCTGCACCATGATTCAAAAATGTTTCTACCCTCAGCTCTGTCTTTCCCACATTTTTTCTATGCACTCTTTGTTCCAAATATAAGCATTTGTGGTTATTGCGGTTAATTACACTCTTTCCATCTGTCCTTGAGCATCTGCATTTACTCGGGAATCTGCCTATGCTAATTAATCAAAATCAACTTGAGTAGATGATAGTATGTGATATGGGAAGAATAAATGTAGCAATTTAGGAATAAAAAGCTAATTTAATTTAATAAAAAACAACAACTCTAACCTCAACCCAGGGATGGGCAACTTTGAGGATAGCTGCAAATAATTAATCCTCAATACCAGAGGGCCACACGTGATCATGCACTTCCACCAGCAGGAAACTACAAACCCATCATTTATTTAGCCAACTAATTCAAAGAAAAGAGAAAAGCACATATATAAACAAGCAGTCAAAGTTAATTTGACAAATTTCTTGCTTGTTTCAAACTGTGAAACCATAGCAAATTGACTGGTGGGCCACACAAAGTAAAGACGGGAGCTGCATGAGACCTGGCGACCGCCAGTTGCCCATCCCTGCCTTAACCATACCCTTACATAATCGTAATTCCGCTGACAAAGAAAATTCACTAGCATTTACTACTAAATAATTATTACTAGCATACAGGGTTAAACTGTACACAGTTAAACCAATTACCATCCATAAATGCCCTATTTTCTTTCTAGTTTTAAATCAAATACTTTCAACAGGTTTCATTTTGCAAACTAACATTTACAAGGCCTTCACACTTCATAGAACTAAAAACCCAGAATCCTGCACATGCTTTATTTGTTTTAATTTGTGCAGCACAGTAATACTATTAAAGATAATTAAGAGGTCAGTCTCTGTTGGCTACTTCCCTCTTAGCCGACAATGATTGTGAGTTTTGAGAACCACAGTTCATTAATGGGTATTAGGACAACGCTCACACAAGAGGCCCAAATGTCAGAGACATAATATTTTCCTGATTACAAAAGGTATCAAATGCATTTGTACATTACCCATAGGTCTTCATTTCATTACCCTTCCGTTTGGCTCTCAGGGGTAAACATCTAAATGAATGCATATGCATAGTGCACCTGCACTGACATCAACTTGGCAGTAGAGAATATTCTCTCAAGCTTTAAAGCACAAGATACCCTGACAACAGAAATCTTTACAAACATGAGAAATGGAAAGAAATTCATGCTTTCTTTTTTATTTTCCTTTTAGATTCAAACTTGAAAGGCACCAACACAACTAATTTATATATTTCAGTAATTAGTAACTACAGGTACGTTAAATTCCCTATTACATAAATATGATATTATTATTGTGTTTCCCTTCCAAGCCATTAAATGTAGCAATGCACAATCTAATTTGCAATTTTTGCAATCGCCAACATTGTGGAGTAAATGTTTCCATCTTTTAAGTATCAGGCAGTGCATCTACACTTCTGTTACATGTCACTTACAGTACTGAAAGCACAGCACATTGTCTGTTGCTTTTTGTCAGAATTGAGCTGACACATTCCCTGGTGGTGGTTGCCTTGGAAAAACCAAGGTCGTGCAACCAACCATATATGCATGTAGAGGAGGATATGATAAGATATATATTAGTGATGCCAACAGCAGGTGTCCCTGTGCATCATAGTAAATCAACGTTTTATCTATTGTTATCTATCTACGTTTATCTATTGTCACATTTTACAGTTTCTATGTATTGCTCAGTGATTCTGAGTAGCAGCAGTGCAACAGCTAAGAAAGGAGACAGATTGGAGGGGGATGGAGACAGAAGTGGGAGCTTTGACAATCACAGACGACACATTAATTAAATGTTCTGTTCCCCAGTGCAGCGCGGTGAATATTATTCATCGAAATCAAATCACCAGCATTCACACTCCGGGAGTAGCAGTTTTCAGAATACTGAGATACTTTTCTCTGGGGTGACATATGAATTTCAGCTGCTTAAGAACTATAGAGGCTCCAACTGTACCTTATCAAGACTTATAGGCTCATGGCCTTCTTTATTCTTGGCCACAAAAAATTCTGGATAAGAATTGATTATGGTAAGATTAGAGTGATATGCAGCTCTTAAAACGTACGTTCAAGTGTAACTGTTTTAAATAATCATAAAAATAATAATGGAAGTAACATTGACTGTGATTTAAATGCTTAATCCTTGAAGATCACAAAACCGTTGTGAGAGCTGTGTGGGTGTGTTCTCCAGAATGCATTCGAATACAGGTGTAGCTTAACTTATAACATCAATGACGACTGCGCATTTTCTGTCCCACCTCTAGGGCCCCCATTTTGTGCATGCTGGCTCTTTGTCACTACTCACTGGGATACCGGGATATAATAGATCCATCATTAATGTTACTAGTTACGCATGAGCTTGTAGAGATTTAAACAGTCAAGTTATCTTCAGTGAGAGAGGTCTGAAAGGATTTGGGAAACTGTGTGTGATTGTGTGCAGAGCTTTTAAACAGAGAGGTGATATAGTAAGAAACACACTGCGGAGGCAGCAGAAAGTTTAATTTACGATGGTACCTCTATTCCAAAGCATGAAAACAAAACATTTAAACTAGTTTGTTGTAGATCTTTGTGTGAATGGACACCATTTTATATCCCGATAGAAGTCATTTTCATATCCAGAAAACAATATATATTGCTGCTTGATTCTTCATGAATGTTTGTTTGTAGCTTATTTTTAAGGACTTAACAGAACTTTTGTCCTTTATAGTCGGTCTCTGTACTGATTTACATTATTGCTACTCCTACTACTGTTAAACTAGTAAACTACTCCTTAAAAAAGTAATCCAGGAGAATAACTAGTTACATATTAAAACATGTAATCAGAGACGTTTTCCAAGTTCCACAATATTAAAGTAATATAACCTGAATATTTGTACTTACTTTCTTTTGGACTACCTTAATCCCACATATGCAAATAATAACAAGATATGTTTTGCCAAAAGCCTTTTCTGGTACATATCTTGCTATTATGATTATTATTTTGATTCAACCCCTTTAAACCAACCCATGAAGGGCTTTTAGAGTGTGGGAAAAAGGATTGGATGGTTCTAAACTACAGCACAGAGGTGGAAAAATAATTCAGAGGATAACAAGGTCATTATAAATACCATGTATGTATGTAACAATTATACAACAAGGTTTCCTGCATGATGTGACAGTTTGATCCCAATAATAACCGATAACTAATAATTTTAGTAGACCAAAGTTATAATTTTTTGGCATGACTGAAGTCAGCAGTTGCAATGTTACTGTGTCAGGATACTGTGCGGGCCGGTTCCCGACGTATCGCATAAAGTCCCTGGGCTGTAATTTGCATTTTTTGTACTGTAATGAAATACAGTAAGTGTTTTATCCTAATAGTACCCTAATAAAGTAACAAGTTTACATGTAATCTGCTACTTCCCAAGCCGAGCTGTTTCACAGTCAATGGTACACAGCCTCAGCATCCATCTTTCACGGGGCACAGTCTATAGGCTTCCAACTCTGCTTGGATGCATCTGCTTGGGAACCATAAGTAAGAAACCTCTATTCATCGACATGCTTCATTAACCATAAACTCCAATTCTACCCTTGACTCCACGAAATCCATGATCTGCTGTGAGTCTGTCATAAGTGTAGAATGAAACTGTGTTTCTCTCATTGCAATATGAAGAATATATGTGTTGGTCTCTCCAGCTTTACTTCAGGTAATGTATTCTCTACATACTTTACTTGCACTGATGTATTTTCTGATAAATAGCATATGTGGAGTAGCTGTGTGTATCTGTTTTGCCCATTGTTTCAATTATTGTCCAGTTTTTTTATTGTTTCACTGAACATTAATCAAGAGTAAAGACGATTAAGCATCAGCTATTTTCAAGCTGCTATCCTGCCACCTGACCTCCCAGGGATCAGAAGGCCTTTGCAGACTATAACCCCACGCTAAACGTGACCTCGTCACAAGCCCTTAATGGAAGCCATCTCGCAGTTAATCTCAAATTAATCCCCTAGTCAAAACAGAGTGAGAGGGGGCTGTGGTAAATCTGGTTAGAAGACTGGAATAATAGGGCAAGAAAAAAACTATAAAGTTGCCTTTTACATATGAAACACGTTACATTTATACTGATCATGATTTAAACTAGTGCAGAAGGTAAACCAATGCTTTTCAGTAGTAAATAAACCAGTTTAAACTAAATAAATCTCAATTAATACACCAAACAAAAAGCGATATACATCCATAACATTGATCTTGATTCCATGTGAAAGGATACGGAGTTGTAGTGTTTACGTAAAAGGGATTATATCTTATTGACAGGGCAGGGCAAGGTTAAAAGATAGAGTAAGTGACACTGAATATCTCCCACTGCTAGGTTTTGAAAATAGAAGGGACTCAATTTGCTGAACACAGTATATTCTATTTATTGTGTAATGTTAGAGAGATTATTATATTTAGAGTTATAACTGGTTCTGGGTTTACAGGTGCGGGTCAGGTTGAGGGACAGGTAGATTGTTTGGCAGCTAAGGAATTGAAATCAAATTAAGAACGTAGCTAAAGACAGGCAATGACTGGATGATTAAGTATCTTGAAGCAAGTATAAAACTCTTTGGGTAATTTTGTTCATTACTTAAGACGCTCAGTGAATCAATGATGTGAATGAGGGAGATTAGTGTAAATACAACAGTAGAGTCGATGAATAGATTGGTTAATGAACCACAGGTGCAGGTGGAGTGGTGGGGCAGGAAGCTAGAGACCATGCCCAGCAAACACACACATACACACACCCACATAAAAATGTGACTGATGATGATGGGGATAAACTGCATACAAAGAGGAAAGGGAAAAACAGGATGTTTGGAAAAACAAGGCAGCATCCCACCATGAGGCAGGACACACATCTTGCAGAATACTTCATTATTATGATTAGGTGACTGGGCTGCACAAACGACAAGTGATGCAAGTGAAATTGACGAATTATACTAAACTCATTCCTTTTTTTCTTTCTTCATTTAATCCAGTGCGTAATAATACTTATTATTAATGATTATACATAAATGCTCTTAACTGTTAACTGTCTTGTTAACTGTAAAAGAAATCACAGATGATGAAGGAATGTTCAATATTGCCACTGGCCCACATTTGCTTGTTTTCTGTCTTTGCATAAAATACACACACTCATACGGCTTATTGTAACGCACCATTAACAACCACTATCCGCATGCAGTAAAGCCACCATATACAGTATTGTAGTATTCCAAACATGTGGACGGTGAGTGGTCTTATTAAAAATCAAGAACACAGTGCTTTAGTAGCAGGATCCTTCCACAAGTCCTTTATCACCTGTTGAGAACCGCTAAGCGTGGGCACTGTAAAATAAGCACAAGTATAAGCCTACCTGCTGCCAAGCCAAGGAGGCCATCATTTCCCTGACAGAAGAAGACATTGCCGCTGCCTTCTGCGAGCACAGCGAGTCCAGGACCTTTAATAGACCTGCCTGATCTTACAAATGGATGTGCACCAAAGAAAGACGCAAAGGTTTATTTTAAAATTGATTTGCGGTGTTTAGGCACAAAATTAAAGTGTAGCTTGAGTACTTCAGTTTTTTTTTATCATCATTTATCTGACGTATGGGAAACAAATGCAAGGGAATTCACACCGTTGTTGTAGATCCCTTTTTGAAATATCTTAAAAAATATAAGTTATATGGAGAATAAAAAATAGTAATGTGTAGAGATTGTCACCGAAAGGGTTCTCTCCCACATTACCACTACATGGCTCGTTTTGTTTAGACTTGAAGTGCGACTGGTGGGGATGCGGGTTAGCAGGAAGTGAAGAACTATGTCACAAACTGTGTACTGTATAGTCTCACAAGTTGTTCTGTAAAAATAAAATGTTGAAACGTGAACACTTCTCTCACCCTGTAAGTTCAGAAATGGTGGCTCTTTCCCTGGGGTGGTTCTAAAAAAAGAAACATCCTCTCTTATAATTGTTTGGGGGATAAACTGCTTTCCCGCCACAATACGGTAAAAGAGACTCGGAGAAATGTCAAAACAATTGCATTCAGACTGTCCATGCACTCATGTTCATAAATCTTTCAAGCACCCACTACTTTCAACTAAACAAAAGTGAGGTATTATGTCAAATGCACTCAACCATTAATATGCGATATGGGACGTGATTAAAATGTCAACCCCTTTGGTTAATTTCAGTGTTTTGTACGGATTGCGGCTATTTCTGTCTGTGCCTCCTTCCTGGTTGAAGGGACTGACGGTCGCGAATGGAATGGTTGCTTTTGATGCTTGGTTCTGGGTGGTTCTTTGCGATCGATGGCAGCCTGGGGTGTGGAGCCTGAGGTCGTCGCTGGACGCTTGGTTGCATCCCTGGTGGTGCTTTTCCGGGCCTCTGCTGCAGCTGTCTTTGCTTCCTGCTTGTTCTTGGGGCGTTTTCCCTTCGATTTTGTCTCTGGTGGATGGGGTTCGTGATCGATTGGATTTCGGCTCGGGTGGCTGACTTGGTCACTGCATGACGTTCCGATGCCCTGCCTTGGAGGGCTCTTTTGTGGGTTTGGCGGAGTGCTTTGGGTCGTTGTCTGTCTGCACTATGGGGCGCACTGTGAGTTCTGGGGCGTTTGGCTGAATGTGAGCGGATGGTATTGTCCGGAACCCTTCAGGATTCATCGTGCTGCTTTCAAATCAGCAGTCAAATAGGGCAGCCGGTTCCGTTGGCAGCCATGCATGCTCACATCATAGCACTGCCACCACCATGCTTCACTGATGAGGTGTTTCTTTTGGATCATGAGCAGTTCCTTTCCTTCTCCATGCTCTTTTCTTCCCATCATTCTGTGACAACTATAATCTATCCAGGGTTGTTATTCCAGAGCTCTACATCCTTTCTTGCATGGTCTTTTGGCAGCTCTTTTCTGGTCTTCCTGGTTTCCTGTTGTAGTGAAGGCCTGGCCTTTGGCTGATTTAAGACACGGGTCAAAACCGACCCGTTAACACCATGGATAGCAACAGAAAGCTAACACAGGACAAAGGATATATATACAGTATATATATATCGCACAGGTGTTTATAGATCTTCCCATACGGAAGATGGTGCTATATAAAAATCTGCATGTTAGTACTAGCTTGTCTAAGCAAGACATTGCATTTTGCCTCATCTGTATAAGTTCAGACTCGGTTGACATCAAAAAACATTGTGGAGGAACACCATTAAAATGGCTCTCATTAATTACCATTTCACTGGAGTGGGTTCACGAGTTGAGTTCATTTCTGCTTAAGAGGATTTTGAAGTACACTGTAATTAAAATGCACTCTGCCTCATTCTTTATAATTTGTTTGAATGGTGCATACCAAGTGAGGAGATGTGTAGCAAACTATATTTCTATAAAAAACGTGGTCCCTTATGTAGACCTGCTTTTTGTGTGTAAACTAATTGGTAATGTTTAAAAGACATGAGAGACCTATATTTAATATAATATGTACTGCACCACAATCTTGAACCATAATCTTATGAGAAACCTCTGGGATAGTTTGCCTTGAACAACCATAAATCGCAGTAGTAGTAGTTCACAATATTAGAGTTCAATTCATATGAACGCACTCTAATAAAATAAAAAATATTTTTAATTGCAGCCCTGAGGAAGTGGTTTGGAGTGCATTTATGCAGTAACTTAGCAGGAACAAAGTAACAACCAACAGGTGATGGTTTATATAGTGCCTGCATAAAATTGCACACTTCTCTCAGTCAAAGAATTCATTGTTTATTTTAGTACACACTGCACCACAGATGTTCCACATTAGCAAACAGAAAGTCATGGAATTTGAGACACTTTTGTTTCAGTGATTATGGCCTCCTCCCAGCAGCAGTGTTTGTGTGTACTAGGGCTTGGCGATACTGCAAAATTTGGTATCGATACGATATCAAGTAAATACAGGGCCAGTATTGCCCATTCCGATTATTGTTTCATCAGAGAAGTAGCTTATCTATTTTCATGTAGGGGAAAGCATTTGTTATAGTTAAGAAGTGAATGCATCATTAATATGCACATTTGTATACAAATTAACATTTTCGTGGTAATTTAATGGTTTTGTCATTTATCCTTAAATTAATTATCATGACTATGATCATAATCTGATCTGGTTGTGGTTTGGGGATCCCCCTCCGTCTACTTTGCAGCTTGGAGTTCTCTTTTGGGTGTGTTTTTAGATGTTTGTATACATTTGTGGTGTTGTAACATGAACTGTTTTAAGGTTTTCTGTAAACATCGTAGCTTGCAGTATTTTCGTCTGCAGCTATAAAATGAGACCAAAGGCTGCTCCTCTTCTTCTCTGTGTTTGCACATGCACAACCGCTGTGATCTAACGGGAGTTTAGTACCGAACGTAGGGAAGAGAAACGGAAACGTAAGTAGCGATCCGATATCGATTCCAACGTTGGAATCAATAAATCGATATTTTAGATCGACCTGCCAGCCCCTGGTTTGTACACGATTGCATAGGTACCAAGGGTGTAACGGTTTATGTATTCTTACTGAACCAGCCCAGTACAGATGTCACGGTGATGGAGTCCATGTGGTGGGTCGGACGATAACGGTGCGTCGCCGCTTCACAGTAGTGCGTTATACTTGTGGAGACACGTCAAACATGGTAATGCATATTAGACGGCATCACCCAGATGTGCCAGTCCCATGAGCCAGACTCTTATTTATTTTATATTTTGACATCAGAAGATTTTACACAGGTTTATATTGCCCTTTATTTTGTCCCTAGGCTGAAGTGAAACACTCTTATTATTTATTTTATAATATTTTCAAGCCAGCCTTTTTAGTTTATATTTTATTGAACCTTTTTGGTGTTCAGCCATTATAAACAAGATGGCCCTTCTGAGTTTGTGTTTTCTTTTTCCATTTTACTTGCACCACTGTTTGTTCATAATAATTAAAAAGAAACAGAGAAATATACATTTAGCACTTTTTGTGTTTGTGTCGTACCGAACGTGTACCGTACCGTGACCCCAAAATTGAGGTACGAACCGAACCGTGATGTCTGTCTACACATAAGCAATATTTACAGATTGACACAAGGTATTGACTTGAGCTTTGTGATATAATGCAAGAATCATAGTCATAGCGAGCGAATATGGCTGCAATGTAACCCCAGAGATGTATGCAGTTCCAGTACCAACATCAGTTTGCTCTAGTCTCATGATCCATTCGATCATTCCATTTTTTTACAAGGGATGACAAGGGATGTTCTCTGTTTTGTCTGTTCTGTTTCCTGTTTTAATTTGAAACTCACCTGTCATGTTTATGGTCTCTTCACTTTCCTTCTCTCCAGATGACCCCAATATGCTCTACCTGTGTCGAATCTTCTCTTCCCCTTCAAAGTATATAGTGCCCCCTTGTCCTGTGGCAGTTCCTCATGTCTTCGTAAACCATTTGAGCTGCCTCGAGTGTTCCGTGCAACTCTACCAATGCAAACATTTAAAGGCATTTTTTACTGTAATAATGACCCACTATCCAGTTGAGCTTATGATAAGATTGGATTCAACTTTATTGTCATTGTGCAGAGTACAAAACCTGACTCATCAATCAAAATGACTCAACATGTGACCAGCAGTGTAAGAGATGAACGACTCAACCGACCCCTCAGTTGAAATTCATTTGAAGGGGATTTTTATGCATCATTCATGGCCTTGGACAGTATACTAAATTATTTTTGGTCCGACACCTCTAGTTATTTATATCCACTGATTATAGATCTTCAAGAATGTACAGTATTAAGCCTTATCTTTATCGCTTTATCTTATCCTCACACACGATTGTCAAAACACAAAATATTTAAATAGGATGTCTTACTGATTCAGCTGACTGCATTCCCTCTGCAGTTACTGCGCTTGCAACTCCTGTCAGTCGAGGCAGTTGCACCAGTTAGGCTGCCCGGGAAAAGCTTAATTGAAATCCATCACATCAAACATGAGTTGAAAGCATTTCTGCACCTCCAAGAGTAAGTCCTTTTCACTTCAGAAGTAAGACGAAAAAACTGCATTCTGTGCAATTTTACATTTTGCATTAAGTGTACATTGGGAATAAAATAATAATAATAATAGACAAAATGTAATCATAACTTTAATTTTCAGTAGTCCTCAACAATCTTTCTCATACAATATTTATATTTCCCTTTTTTTTTCCCAAGAAAAGAAGGTAAAGATAGAGAGGTGGTAGGTGTAATTTTAATCTGTTTTCCTTAATTAAGCAATCTCTTTGTATATGTATAACAATATGGCTGCTGCTATTAAATGTTAATGTTTACTTCTCATTTGATTCATCTGGCCATCATTCTCTTAGTTCTGTTTCACTCAACCTACCACAACCATTAGTTATACACTCATAACTGTTATATGTCACAATATGAGTATAATTTGTAGAAGACAGAGGCATGCAAGTCCATTAACATGGGACTTTGTCTAGACCAGTATATGTTAATATCTGATCTTAAACGATTTCCCTATGAACCCTACTCCCTCTCACTTCCTTCAATCCGTTGCTCCTGAGCTTCTCTCCCATTTCACCCACCTCATACACTTCCTTGACATCTGGTTGCTTCCCAAACAACCTTAAAGAGGAAAGAGTTAATCCCCTCTTAAAAAACCCACACTCAGTTCCTCTGATGTGAAAAACTACAGACCTATCTCTCTTCTTCCATTTCTTGCAAAAACACTTGAGCGCGCAGTTCAACAACTTCAACAACTCTCTTCTTTCTTCTGCTTACTCAATAAAAACAATCTTCTAGTTCCGCACCAGTCAGGCTTCAGGGTAGGCCACTCAACTGAGACTGCCCTCCTTGCGTTTACTGAGCAACTGCACACTGCCGGAGATGCCTCTCTCTCTTCTGTCATCATCCTTCTGGACCTGTCTACTGCATTCTACACAGTGAATCACCAGATCCTCCATTCTACTCTTAATGAACTGGGAGTCTCAGGCTTTGCAATGCCTCTGCTCACATCATACCTTAAAGACAGAACCTACAGGCTATCTTGGCCGGGGTCAATATCTGACCAGAGTCCACTCATCACCAGGGTCCGTCAAGGCTCAGTCTTGGGTCTATATACACTTTTCTATATACACTAACTGCCTAGGCTTCGGCATTCACTCTCATGGCTTCTCTTGTCACAGCTATGCAGGTGACACAAAAATGTTGTCCCTTCCTTGTTCTTAAACCCACGTGGTTTCGTGCATTACGGCTTGTCTGGCTGACACAAAACAGTGGATGCCTGCACGCCACCTAAAGCTCAACTAGCCAGGAAAGGACTTTCTGATTCATGATCTGTCTATCAACATCGGTACCTCTGTTGTGTCATCGACTCAGACTGCAAGGAATCTGTGTGTGATACCGAACGACCCACTGTCCTTCACTGCCAACATCGCTGCGAGAACCAGTTCTTGCAAATACACTTTACACAACATCAGGGGGATACGTTCCCTGTAAACCCAGTAGGCAACGCAAGCTTGTGTCACTTGTCATCTCATGCCTTGACTATGGCAACTCCCCCGTGGCAGCTCCCACCTCCTCCGCTCCCTTCACTGGCTACCAGTAGCAGCACAAGCCTACTTCAAGACCCTGGTACTAGCCTACTGTGCTGTGGTCTGGTCCATTTAATGGGTCTGGCCCATCCTAAATCCAGTATAGTTTCACCATACAGCCCTGCATGTGAACTTCGCTCTGCATAGGCCAATCTACTCGTTAACCCTTCACTGCGAGGGGGACCCAGACACCCCTTGAATAAAACATGGCTATTTGCAGCAGATAGTCTAAACGTCTTCCGGCCGCAGACTAAAAACCCATCTCTCATCCCATTACTTTGACAGAACTTTAATCTAGCCTTTTTTAACTTTCGTAAAGGCACTAACAATTGTTTCATTCAAATGAATGTATTGGCATAGCTTTTGGCCATAATCTGAGTTATTATCTTCATGGTTTGAATGCACTTATTGTAAGTTGCTTCCAAAGCGTCAGCCCAATGAAATGAAACATAATATTACTCAGAACATAGGAGCCAAAGAGATAAAGAGGTTTAAAGGTTATATGCAAAAGGTAAAACACATCGTGGACATCGTGGATACCAGGATACTAGTGCTGATAAAATGATGAGGTATAGGTGTATGGATGCATTGGATTGAAGCCATGTCTAGCCAACAGACACACCCACAGTCATCAACAGGATCTACTCGGGCAGACAGAAGCAGCAAAGCAGGAAGTAGAGCAGCAACAAGAACAACAACAGCAATACCATGATCTGAATGTGATCACCCATGTGTTTTGCTGCATTTTACTGTTTGGATTATTTACTATTCATACCTCGGGCACCATGCATTCCCGATTCTGATTGTCTGGAATGTCAGTAGAAGTATGTTTCTAGCTTTTTAAAGCAGCTTATTTATTGGCAAGACCTGAATGCATCAGTTGACTAATAAAAACAACGGTGTTCTTTCATGGAAGAGCATCTGCTGAGATTCAGCAGGTAGAAAGTGTATGCACCGAGAGTGATGCAAATTTAATGGGAACACTTCTGATGCATGCATGTAGAGTATCTGCGCCAGAAGATTGGTGGCCCGAGACAGAGCCTATATAAATAATAAATGTGAAACACAAATATTCCATTTCTTTCGAGAATTTGCTCCTATGCTTGTGGCAAAGGTTGTGGCTTTAAAAGATGTCCAAAGACTCAAAACACTTTTTATAGTAAAGAATATGAACCAAAACCTTGAAGCATGGCGACATGGTATTTTCTTTCTTTCTACTTGTTTGGCCCTGAGTTTGATTTTCCAAGAAAATTGCAACAGGATTTCTTTACTTTATTTTTATAAATTTTATTTGAAGCAGATGAGGCAAAACAATCTGTTACAAAAACCAGGTCTAAATTCCCCCATGTGAAGTTCTTCCTACATCTGCCATCAATAAATCAATCTCTTGAATAAGGTGTGAGGTGAAATGTCATGAATGCAAATGCGCCACATCCCCAAAAACTTGAATTTAAATATAAAATTAAAAGATTAGTCAATTGTTGCTTCAGCTTGGTTTATTACGGGGTCATCAAATAACTGCCGTTTAATCTTTTCAGGTACTGAGCAAAACCATTCCCAGTGCAATTGAGCTGCAGTGAAAAACTAATTTCACCCCCCATAATGTGATGTTCATCCACATCAATGTAATTCTCCAGAGCGTCTGTCAAAAATTGCATTGCAGGACTAATAATGCAAGTCAATATCAACTACAATATCCCCTAGGTTACCTCTTAATCCATTGCTATTACCATGTTGTGCCCCTTTAAGTGGTTAGATTTGCCAATTTTATTAAATGTGTATTAGCTGTTGTGAAATGATGCTTTAAGGAAAAATAAGAAATAAAAACATTGGCGAGTTAGATATGTCACATTTCCCACATCTTATGATGTGTAAAATACATAAACACAGCATTAAAGCATGGGCGTACTGAGAGACATGTGAAGCCCTTTGACACAAAATGAAAAAAACAAGCTTTTTACAAGCTTGGTAATCAACTTTTTATCCTCTAGAAAATGTATCCATGGCCTGGATGGACACAAATGGTTCATGATATGGGTCAGCTGTTGCTGTCCAAATTAGGAATCCAGAAACCCCTGCCAGGTTACCAGCTGCAAACACTGTTAGCTATATAACACGGTGAAGCACTGCAGGCTGGGGAAAAAAATGTTGAAAATGTGAACACTTCTGCTCCACTCACACAGGTGACATGGCCCATTTTGGCTGATAAGACCTCCTGCCCTAACTGTAAGGGGTTCCTATGCCCCATGTGCTGCCTTCAAATAGAACTCAAAGAGCTTGTGCTTATGATGAGGGCAGACGCTCCCATGGTGTTCCGGTTAAGAACAACAATTTTGCTTGCTAGCAGTCAAGTAGCCTAATGTAGGACATGCAACGGGTATATATTGTTTCTTTTTCACAGATATATAATAATTATCTGAGGAAAACCGAAAAAAGACAAAATATTCATACATAACATTGGAAGTAGAAAAGGGATAAGGCATATGAACATGTTGGTTTTGTGGATATCAGAAAAGGAAGTCATTTGTATGAACTCTCTCTTCTCACCCATTTCATTTAGATTTAAAAACATGCATAAAATAGTGCTTTTTTTCTGTAATTTTCCTTATTTCATACACTACATACAGTGGTTATGAAAAGGACAGCAGTGGCATTTACGTGAGTCAGCATGCAGTGAGAGAGAGAGAGAGAGAGGCAAGGAAACTGCTGCAGGTCATGTGTGAAAGCCATGTCTGTCTTTACAGAGATGTCTTGATCCCCGTGTTCAGGGGAGGACAACATAACAAAAACCAAACCTACTCACATGTGTCCTTCACTACGAAAAAACCCCAATCCTGCAGGTGTACAGCAGGTCACAGTGATGGGTTTTGTAAAATCTTGGTTATGATCTCACTGACATCAGCATGCAATGAATGTCCAGTGTAAATAGCAAATGTGTGTCACATCCCTAATTTACATCCTCGATGTGCATGTTTCTAAATTTAGAAAGTGTGTCATTTGCCGTAACACAAGCTGCTGTCAGATATGGTGATTATCATATCTATGTAGTGCACGCCAACACGGCATATTTACATTACAACGTATGGCGTTACATCAGCCAGGAAGTTTGCCATAAGTTGGCAATGGTTTTATGTGTGGATGTGGATTGTTGCTTGAGCCCTTTTTGACATTGTCAGACCCTCGATTCAGAAAAAAAATCAAGAGGAAAGATTTCTGTTCAGGGGCATGGAAAGGCAAAACATTGATTTTGCATTATTATATCCATGGTGAGTACAATATCATACTTCGTACATGCATTGCAATTTGATTACATTTTTGAATTCAATTCTGCATTGCAAGCTTTAACACCACACTATTTGACATTTAACAGGGGCTTTAAAATCTGCTAAATGACAATTAAGCAAATATATCATATACATTTGTCCCCCTAACTAATACTTCTGATTGGTGGCAAATTATGAAAAATGTCAACATAAAAAAACAACACTTTAACATTGAAACAGTGAGAAAACATTTTAGATGTGGCCACCGGTGTCCCATTAGAATGATTGGAGTCCACCTGTTGGCATTTCAGTTGATTGGCAGTGATTCAGGACAAAGCCAGTGAAAGAGAGTAGCAGGTGGACTGCCGTGTTTGTTTGCCTTGCCATTTGCCAACACACAGCAGTTTGGATACTCTAAAACTCACTCCCTGTAAACAAATGGTGCCCAGAGCTCTCCAAAAAGTGGACAGTCATTCCACAAAATAATTCATACATTTACCAGCAAACTGGTCAAATCATATTAAAGCTAAATGAAAACAATTATGGAAGTTAGATATAACCAGAGTAGGAGAAATTACATATTGTCACCTGCTCAAATACATTTCTACATGTATTTGGTTGGATAGTTTTGCAAAGTGCACTGCTGCAACATTGCCCCCCCCTTTTTTTGGTATAAACCAACTCACCCCCATAAAATGGGGGGGGTCTCTTCTTGGTACTTGGTACTGCTTCCATAACTTTTACTCCGATTATTGTCAAGTTACAATGAGCTGTCACAGTTTTTATTGTATTTATTATTAATGAATATGAATGCTTAGATTTGCCTGACCGGCTAATGCTGGGTAACAAGCTGAATATAAGCAGTATCTACTCTTGGAACTGAAGTGTGATTTATTCATATATTTGGTCATTTGAATGTTAAATAGCTAATATCAATTGAATTCATTAACATTATGTCTACAGTGTGCGCCATTAAAGAAATGATGGGACACAATCTCAGTGCTCAGATGCATCTTTGGCAGGCAAAGGGGTTGGGGGAAAAAAGACTGGACAAAAGGAAGGTTCTATCTTCATAAGCCTTAACTGATTGCAGCAATACATATGGAAAGTGTCTGGCTGGGAGACCAATCATACTCTGTATCAGCTTTTATTATAACACATATGCTGTGGTATGTAATGGGAGTTCACCTGTCCCACTTGAACAGCCCCCGCTGCGTTCCTCGATTACAAAAATGGCCAAAAGAAAGAGTGTGGCAAAAGGCATTTAAATTCTCAACATACCTTCTGCTCCACTGCAGAGAGAAAAAAAAATGGGAACGCACCGATTTCACGAAGCAGGATTAGCAGTCGTTTAGCTGGTGATTAGATGGGAGCACTGGAATATGACCAGCACTGCAAGCTTTACTGTTCACCACAGACATTAGGCAGCGCACAAAATCAAGTCAAGTGTGATTTCATGTGTAATTAAATTTAAAGTTGTGTCCATTTGAATTATTTGTGTCCCCTCGTAATGGTGTATATACTGACAAACTGCTGAGGCAATGGGTCACTGTAAGTATTTGTGTCATTAGTTCCACCTGTGCCACTTAAACTACTGGCCTCTGATTTAGGCCCTGACTGGAATGTTTAAAGTCTGATTGAATAAGTAAAGTTACTGGCATGGTTTTAGGTTTCATGCTGATGTGATGTGATACCCATGTCGCCTTTCAACTGTTTGTATGTGTATTAACTACCACGTGTCTTGAGCTTAATTTGAAAACAATACAGCATTCATTTGGTAACAGCACAGTAACCCTACCCTAGGTCAAGCCCAACCAAAACAAGTACCCAGGGTTTTGTGTTAGAACATCTAATGCAGTTAATGTAAGCTGTAGTTTGTGTTATCCTCCCACTGACAAGCTACATGGTTACTGCTAGCTCTCCCTGATTACGGATGTGTTCAGTGTACATAGCTGTCAATATACACATAGATTTGGGAGAAATCAACATTTGTTATGAACATACAAAAGAACGTAAACTCTTGAACAAGAACATTTTCACAAGCAAGTGCCAAACCACAACAATATGTTTGTAGGGGTTTAATGTAAGGCATTTTTTCTCCCAAGCTTATTTTGACACATTTTCATATGAATGAGGGATGGAAGGACAAGGGTAAGGGTGGGTCAGGAATTCGGCGACAAATGGAGCTTATTGGGTCGGCCAGGTACATGCTGGCCTGGTGTGCGATTGGAAGTGGGGTTGAGGCCCTGCTCCCAGTATCACGGGGTTACTCCCTTACACATTTAATTTGAATAGTATTTAAGAAAGTAACTTTTCACAATAAAAAAAGACATCAGTAACATTGTTTGCTTTTGTGAGGTGTCATTTTACAGCAGGTGAACAATAGAATCAGACACTTGTATTTTTTTTAAGGAGAGCTTCCACTGATCAAAGGAAATCTTTGGCTCAACTAAAAATATATGGTTGCAGTACAATATGATCACAGGGAAAGTCTAAAACAGATATTAAGAGAATTATATATTTTTCAAAGAAAGCCAATCGAGTTGTAAACCTTAAAATATTTAATCTCCACCATTACTGACTGTCAGGGATCCAAAAAAATCCAGTCATTATCGCAGTCAATTCTGAGGTGCCACTTTCTGTGTTGCCAAAGGATCTAAGCACTATTTTAGCCCTATTTTTAATCTGGATGATCAGAAATGCCTTTGATGCATTGAGGATATCTTGATGATGTTACACAGCTATAGACTTGTGGTCTCCTGAATCTGAATCCATGCAGGCTCAGTCTCTGCACCCTTTGACTCACCTCAGTAATTGGTTTCACTGTGATCTACGGTGGCAATTCATAAAGGCGAGCCTACACCGCCTTAGGGAGTCCTGACTTACAGGAACAGCAACTGCTCAGCATGGCAGTATGATGGGCTCACTTAGAAGGGGAACTGTGCCTTTTTAATTGCTGCTCATGATTAAACTGAAAACCCTTTAATTCAATGGGCTCAGAGCTAACCATCATTGGAGAGGTATTCCCACATTTCCCGATCTCACCATATCAAATGACCATTTGTTCACCAAACCATTAGCAAATAAATGACTTCTCTAATATATTAAACTAAGGACGCAAAGAGAATGTAGAATCAGCAACATTCTTGAATTCCAATTCCAGCAGTTAATTTTGCTCTTGTCAACACTTTATACTGTTTCTGATCCATTCAGGCTCCTGTTTTTTTTTTACGCTTTTTAAAATGTTCATCGAAACGTTATTTAAGTTAAATAGATAGTTGTTACTTTTATTTGTGTTTCGTTTTAATACTGCAAACCTAAACACAATCAGTGCTTTGACGTAATCAGGATGTGCGCTGCATCTGCTCATTATCCACACACTTAGGGTAATCAGACAAGCTCATTTAGAGGGGACAACTGTGTGGTCCTGTTTTACAATTATTCTGATATGACACAGTCATGTGAACCATGAGTGATTTTTATAGTATGTGCAAGAAGTTATTTTAATTTGAACATGTTTTTTTTTACCATTTAGTTTTCATCAGCAATCAAGGAGCATAATCTCTTCATTGGTTTTTCTTTTGTACAAAGAGCATGTAAGATGATTAAAATATCTCAGTGGCAATGTATCAGTAAAGTTAATTTTTAGTAATGTATTTTATGGAAGAAATGTATTTTATATATTCAGTTTTATCAATTGTATATTTAAGCATTCTTTGTGTTTTGGACTGTTTGTCGAATTCAGGCAATTTCAGAATCGCCCCTTGGACTCAGAATCTAAGATGGACATTTTTCCTTTTACATTTGTAGATTAAAAACGAATTAAAATTAATAATGAAATATCATTTGCTCATCAACATTCTGGGTGAAGTGAATGCATTATGTGGTTTAAAATGACCCACATCACCTTCATTATGGAACGAAGAGCCTAATTCACCATTTAAATAAAGGACTGAAGATATTGCAGAATATTGACTTTGGGTCACATGCACAAATCAAAAGTAAGAAATAAACAGTCAATTATCAAACGTGTGATACAACTTTATTGCTGTACAAGAGTATACTTCCTGTATAATAACAAGCAGAAATTCCATTTCCTTTCAGATTGTTGGCAACAAAAATCTGTAGTATATACTTCATTGTCCAGGGGACATGACATTCTAAAGTGTAACTTTCTAAGTGTAGCTTGACACATAGTTACAAATCCTGGATTTGTGATTGGCTTTTTGTATCTATCTATTTCAGGACTCTAATGCGGTTGTCACTTTTATTTGCTTAATTTTCAATTGGGTAGATTTTGCTCATATTTAAACACTCTCCCGGAACATATCAAATGAGGCAGTTATACAGTTATATGAATTCATAATATGCTGCTCAGTTATCATTGACAACTCAGCCTGTACTTCTTGGACAGTTAGCATCCTTGAAATCATTGCTACCTTCCGGCAATCATTTCATCACAGGGTGCAAGTGATCTTTAGCAGCAAGATTTTTTTCTATCTAATCAGCATCATTAAATACAAACTAGCGCCTTGCTCCTATTCGTTTTGTGTTGCCTCTCTTTTTATCCTTACACTGAATTTACAACATTTGGTAAGACTTTTAGTTAGAGGTCATGGGTTGTCACATTATTTTGTTCAACCCAGGGGAAATAATGAGAGTGGGATGTCTGTTTTCTTGCCAAGTAGGACATACAAGGGAAGGAAAGAAAATATCAACTTTTCTTGGCATATCGATGCATACATTAAACAATTTAATGCATTTAAGCACACTGGAGGGACAGAGGCTGGTCTCGATTTGTTGTCACAGAGGATATTCTCAAGACCTGATCATCCTCCTCTGCAGGCTGGGTGCTCATGCAAACACACAAAAGCCCTCACACACACATACCGAAACACGTAATAGCATCCTTAAGGCAGACTGGGCTGTGTGCAAAACAAGGGCATGCATACCATTTCTGCACAAGTAGCGCCCTGTCTTGAGCTGCAAGGATCCTGGGGGCATGGCATGTCACCGCAGTCCATCATTCGTCACCCGCTGCTGCTGCTGACAAGGTCACAGTTTCCAAAGCATCTACTTAGCTCATGCCAACTGCACCTCTTTGAAAAGAGCTGTCTAGTCCAATTAACACTTTGCAACAGTATTTGATTGAAAACCAGAGATGCTAAACGGTGCCAACATGCCATTTCATCCAGATATGTCAAATTCCAACATCAGAGATCTCTGGTGATGAAACCCAGAGTGTCGTGTGAAAAACTGAAGTGGGGTAAAGAACTGTGGTACCCACTGATGACAAGTGTGACTGTTGAGGGAGTATTTGGCTTTTACACATTGGGGAGACTTGTTGTAAGGATTGCATATGTGTGATTCAAATGCAATTTGGTGAGCTCGGTCATATTTTAACTTTTTTTCAGGCTGAACTGTGAAGTTTTTAGTGGTTTAAAAAATAAAACAGGCATGTGGTGGATATGTGCTTTATTTAGTTTTTTATCCAAAAGCTGAACGATAATTAAATCCCTGGGCTGTTCATGGAAACGTTCAAGGAAGCAAACGGTCAAGGAAGCAATCTATATTGTCTAATTACACAAGCTCATTAAGTTACATCAAGGCTACACCCACTTTGTGGACACGGATTAGCCTTGATACATTGTAGAATAAATAAGAAAATGAAACAAATCAGAAGTATGTTAAGCTTATGTCATTATGTATTTCAGCAGTTTGTTTTCATACATAAAGGTATAAATGGTAAGTGAGTGAAAAGTGAAATAATAATTCCTTACAATATTGGAAAATACAATATTCCTTTCTTTCGATATGCCTCTACCTTTACATCATTATTCATGACATTTGAATTCCAGTTGCAAGCTTGACTAATCACGGTAATAATCAATGCTGCGGAAGATCTTGACAAGATGATAAATAACAGTAGATGAGCGAATCCAGTAGGTGCAGTTAAGCGGCCAAATTACCCACTGACAAGTATGAATTATGACATAATAAAAATAAAAATGTATAGCTTTCAGTTTGATGTGAAGCCATCTGAATCCAACTGAATCAACTGGTTATATATTTTATATAGTATATGCTTCATTTCACTTTCTCCGTAGCATCTTTGCACAGCCTATACCTTAGGTTCTGCATTGTATATAGATGCTGAGTTTCAAAACATCCATATATATTCCACATCCACTGCATGTAACCTCTCTCGTAACATTCCAACAAATCCATACTATCCAACCTAGTCCATTAACATTTGTTTCTAGTAGGTCATTTCTCATCAGGTTGCCCTGGTACCTCAACATCTGATGCTACCTTTTTAACTCAGGACACATCTGAGCCAGTATGTGACTCGATATTGCACAAACACAAATTACTTGCTCGATATTTCTGCCCTGTTGGATCCAACAACAAAAGTGTTTTTTTACCTTTTCTTTTTGGAGTTGCTGTCGTCAAGATCTAGTGTTTGAGCCTCAGGTTCCACCCTTTTCTTTTGTTACAAAATGTAATAACTAGCCACTCAGTTTTATTCCCATTCCTCCATTCTGCCAAACACATTTTCATATGGACATTTCGGCTCATTTAATCTTATCTTTAAAATCAGTTTCAATTAAAATCACATCAGATAAGACATGACAGTTAATGAGTTAGAGCTATACATTTGCTACCATTTCTTCATCCAAAAAAAATACGCGGAAAATAAATGATATCCTCTTTCTTATCTCTGAAAGCCAGAGAGGGACAGAAGACCTTATTATCAAGCAAAGATTGCTATGAACAAGTTTGCCAAGGATGAATTGTGTGGCCAGCTGATTTTTCAGGGTTCTCTATATTCCGGATGCCTTGAAACCTTCACTGACCCTGAAGTCTATATCTGACAGCAGAGTTTTCAGAGATGTGGTCGTCATGATGAAGTGGAGGAGGGAGAGAGGGTATCTGTGAAGAGCTGGCACCCTATTTTAGTATTTCCTTCCAATGGGGAGGGGGGAAAAAAAACGCCCTCACACTCCACTCACTCTCTTACCCAACTATGACTACCCTAACATGCTCACTTAACAGCAACACAATTCTGTTTTTAGTACATGTTTCCAAAAACATCATCATGTGCTGTGTTTTGTAGGAGATGAAAAGCATGCCCCTTTGAAAATGGGGATCAGTGCGTGGTTAGTTTAACCAATAAATGTACTTTGTTGTAAAAAAATAAAAATAAATGTTGTTTCACGCAAATGAACAAGTGTCTTGGGTCTCTTTATAATAATAATAATTAATCTGGATAAGACACTACAATATAAACAGACTTTTCTGATTACATTCACCCCATTAAGGTCATACTCAGAGTAATAAACGTTTGGATCAGCATCGTATTTGGGTTTCTCAGCAGTTGATGTAATGCTATTTTGATTCATTCAGACTATGCTCTTTCACATGTGAACTGGAATATGCAGTATATGACATATTAGCAAATTAGTCAATTGTGGCATGTATTGAATTATTGATCTACAGATGCAGAACATTCCCTTAAGTTTAACCATTCTTATTTCCCTGTATCCTGTTGTTTGCCAACTGCGTATAAACAATAACATTTGTCTCCGACGCACAATGAATTCTGGGATATGGCCCCTGGATTAGGACACGGGTAATGGAATGAAACACTATGTAGACAACAGTCCGAAAGGAGAGTGAGTACTCTGCTTACATTTGCGTACCTTCACAATCTGTAAAGGGAGCAACATTCTCTGTCCTTGAACCCTCACATCGAGTAAGGATGTATATGATAAGAGAACGGAATGGATTGTTTTTTCTCCAGAAGTCCTCTAAACTGAACTTATATATGTATGCTCATATATCGTTTGAGGCAGCAGGATTATTAAACTGTGCCCTGTGTACTGAATGATGGCCACATTTTCCATTTCCATCTCCTCTATTGTTAATGAGCAAGAAGATGGGAAAAAAAAAAACAACCAAGTGTTATTTGTTGCTATTTTTGCTGCTCCTGCTCATGAAAGGAAGAATAATCGCGGGTGAATGATGAGCTCGACAATATCATTGAAGAAAAGCGAGGACAAGGACAGTACAGGAATTCAGGAAAACATGCTGTCAGGCACAAGGTGGTCAACCAACACAGAACAAGACAAACATGAACCTGAAAAACAGTACGAATGGATTTTTGGATTTTTCTCACCTTATCTCCAACAAAACAACAGGAAGACCTTATTTGATCATGACCTTACATTTGAGACAATGTCTTCCCTGGGCCAATGCTGACTGGAAATTATTTGAAACAATTTCTAAAATAACGATGAGTAATAACAAAGGAGTATAAATATTTCCCTCCTGTGCTGCTATTCGCAGAAATAAAAAATAACGAAACATAATATTATTCAGGTTCAGATAGAGTATTAGGTATCAATCCAATCTGTTGCTGAATAGCACAGCCGTTAAGGTGTTGTCTTCAAAGTTAGTGTCTTCTCCTGTGTATTAAAGGTGACACCAACTCTTCTGTAAGAGTGCAACCCAATGTGGCAGATATTAATAAAGTATGCTCAGCCTTCAGTTTAAAGCACATTTGTATATTCCCTTATATCCATCTCAACACTTTACCTCAGTGCCTTGTTTCTTATTTTTCTGGCGGGGGGTTGGTGGCATTTTAGCCAAGCAACATCCTATCACTGTGGTGCTTATTTTTTTACTGAAAGATATAAAAGTATAGAAAAGATGTGACGTGCAAATATCCAGCCACATCACTTCTGTGGTTGTTAGTTACATTTCATTTGGTTTCCTAATGTTGCAGACCAGATGTAGTGTGTGTTTGGAAGGGTTTTTCACTTTTTAAACATCTAGTTGTGAATGTTTAATGTATAGTAGCCCTGAAGGGACAGTGCTGTATGCACTAAGGAGCTAGAATGATGAGCAGGTGGAAACATTTAAGTGACACTGTGTGTGTGTTTAGGTGTGTGTGTGTGTTGCCAAAGCATAAGGAGTGCAGTGGAGAGATTCCAAAGTTGCTCGGAAAAAGCTGAGGCAGGATGTTTTTCCAGTCAAAAGCAAACAGACACATTGTGCTGACGATCGAGTGTAACTCTGCCAGGTGGTGGAAAAAAGAAACTACAGGACGTTCAACATTAAGTCGACTATGCTAATTAGGGCTCTTGGTTCACCTTTTGATCAGTTCAACCAAAAGAAATGTGGATAGGATTGTGTCCGCTCAGGACAAATAAACATGACAGGCAGATGTTGAATTTCAGCCTTTAAGCACATCGAACATGTACCACACAGTAAAAATGTCAAGCAAGGTCTCCGAGGATTTTGTACGGAGAACCAGTAATCCAGGCTCCGAGACATTTCTTTTTAAAGCAAAGTGTTTATCTCAGTGAAGCTGGTTTTTTTCATGTGTTTATCACTTAAAGCCATGAATAGATTAACATATAACTATAAGTCAGTATATTGTTAGGCCAATATTGTTCAAGTTAAAGGTGCGGTTCTCATGGGGACGGTAAAAACAGTGTTTGCTAACAAATGCTAATAAACAATCATTCCCCAACACTGTTTTACACAACTTTTTAATGGAGATAAACAATATGTATATATATTATTTTCCTAGATCCTACTTATTTTGGTAATTGGGCAATATCTCCAGTCTGAGTCACGGCTGAGTGGGCTTACGCCACTTAGTCAACTTAAAATAACTGAACGCTCAGCATCACTGAGAACCACTGGCACAAGTCAGCACTAAGCAAATCTGCCACTTTGAACAGTGTAGCAACAATAGTGACAAACAAGGAATAAAAAATGCGGCTGCAGAACAAGGTACTGATGTTGGCCTGCTCGTGGTGACAATGTCAGCGTAGATGGAGGGCAAAATTTCAGGCAATTTCGTGTAAAATTAATTTCGCAAAGCCATAATTGTTTAATTATTTTAGTTTGTCACCTATTTTAAAATGAAATGGTTGTAGCCTTTATTGTTAACATATGTTAAAAAAATATATACAAAAGATGATATTATTGATTTGTTCCAGCAGTTGCCATAACAGAAATAGAAATTAGACGGGGGCAGTTGAAGGAGAGGTTGCTTCATCCTCAACATGTATGCATCATCAGGCAGCAACTGAACTGGAAATTGACATGGAAAATAATAGAATTCACGTGACCACAATATTTACACCAATTGACTGAACTAAAATTGTGGACTTGATTCAAAATGCAGTGTCTCTGTAAACATTCATTAAGAAATCACACACAGAGGCTAGGTTTGTGTGGGTTGTCCCCTGCATGCATCCCTTCATCTGTGTGTGGACGTAAATATAAGTATCTACCCTGTAGACAGTGTTCTTTTTCGAAAAGTCGTCTTCAATGTTTAAGAGCAAGCATTGCTCACCTCCTCGACTAAAACAGTAATAGTGACATTCTCATTTTACACAAGAAAGAGTAACTTTGGAGAGATACTACTGGTAAACTGAGGTTTGTCTACTACTACAACTACTTGATTTTCGCATTGATTTTAGAACACACACTCTCTCTTCCCTTTCATCTAGTATATGTACTTGACAGGGTGAAAGTTTTTTGGTTTCCCACACACTTACTTTTTTCTCTCTCTCCCCTTCGTATCAACACCTCTGTTGCAGTGCAAACTTAGTGTTATTAAATTGCGTTTCGTTTTGTTTCGTTTCAGGTTTCCAGTTATTTACTTCACCATGTGAGCAGTATTATGGTTTGGGCTTTCCAACAAAGCCTCCTTTTATCACTGACTAACCATAAACACAAATGGATTATTCATTGGAGAAGATGCTTGAGGCTCTTTCTAAGCAATAAAGTGACGGCGGATTAAGACAGGGAAAAAAAAAACATAAGGACCCTATAGGCTGCATGTTGTGGATGGGTACCCCCTACACATGTAAATGATATACTTTGTGTGCTCCCCTCCGGCACATCCTTGCATTCATGCTGCGGCTGCTCCTGAATGGGATGGATTTCTCAGAGGAAGGACATCAAATAGGGCGGGCATGAAGGGGGCCAGGGCTGGAAACGTTACAGAAAAAAAGGTTGTTGTAGGTAAATGGGGACCTTGCTGTGGGAAAGTATTGTGTGTAAAATTGTTTGCATCTCGGGTTTATGTCCTTTTACAGCCCCTACCTTCTCTTAAACTCCCCCTCGACCTTGTTCCTTTTGATCCTGCTCCCAGCGTTTCAATAATAAATGGTGGTGCTTTGTTGGTGGAGTGGTAAAGCAGGGGGAACCCAACTTTTGGTGGCAATCAATCATCAAAATAAGTCCCCTCCACCCTGGCTGAAGCTGTTGTAAATCAATTTGGTTGGCTGACACTCAGTTTAAACTCAACGATTCCGTCCCAAAGATGACTGACAGTGGGTCAAAAGTGTAAATCAGCTTTCCTGTCTGTGCGTTTTTTTGTGTGTTTTTCTCTGTTCAAAAACAACAAACTTTGTCTGTACACCATTTATCCTTATGGGGCTGCTGGAGCAAATCCCAGCAGTCTAGGGGCGATGTTGGGGTACACCCTGGATGAGACAGATGTCTATTGCAGTCTGATACATAAAGATACGCAACCATTTACTCAACCATTACCCACTTTCTCCTTTGGACAATTTAGCGTCACCAATTGACCTTATTAACCTGCATGACTTTGGACCGGGCCGCTGTAGTGAACCCATCCGGACACAAGAGGAACATGCAAACTCCACACTTCTTGCTGTGAGGCAGGAGTGCTAACCTGAATATATATATATTTGTTGACGATCAACTTTCTACATTTAGGAATGTCAGTGTCAAATAAAGCTCATATTGCTGAGGACATTACTTCATACTTGTACAGCTACCGGAGATAAGATTGGTTGCTATGGTTACTGCTGATGATAATGGACTACATCCTTAGAAACAGATTTGCTAACAGAAGTGTTGGACTTTGGAAACATATATCTGACCTAACCTGGTGTGCAAACCCTTCTTGCGCAAGGGGGTCCAGCTAAATAAGCAAGGGGGTCCTAGACTAAATAAGGTGAATCTGAAGGCGAAGGTGAAACTAAATAAAATTGAATAGATTAATGGAAAAATCAACTTTTCATTGCAAGTTGCCTTTTACCTCTGGCCTCTACTCCAATGGGATATTTATTTATTTTTTAATTGAGAGAATATGTGCTTTCAGCAGAATTCTTGTTGAGTACCGCACAAACGTCAGGCATTTCTGCTTAATATACTGTACCTCTTAAGGGGATATTATTCCCTAAGTCAATCAACTTCTCCCTAATATTTTTTTTCCTTCAGGTTTCTCGCTTCTTGTTATCCATTATTTCATCTAGGGTGAACCTTTAATTCTATTTATTTCCTTTTCCACAAAGAAAAAATATCCACGTCCCCTCCTGGCCATGAATGTCTGTTTTTCATTTGTTACAGAGATGCACACAAACTCTTCCAGGACTTAAAACGACGTAATGAATTGTCTTGAAGTATTAAAGTCACATAGGACCACAGTTAAGACAATCTCGCTGACACATTATATTAACACTGGCTCTTAAAGTTCTTTGCCATGGTGTCATTGGGATAATGGGAGATGACAGTAAAACTACACTGTTGGGAGATTCTGGAGATTCATTTCCATTAAAAAAATACCAACTTGAACTTGAATCCTACTTTAAAAGTCCTCTTCTCTGAGGAGCCCAGTGAGAATATTCAAATGCAGATTTTTGGCATTGATTACCATGGCAACAAAAATTTGGGTCAACCCTGACAATAGCATGAGATGGTCGTACCAACAATAGTTTTCAGCCTTCAGCACTTGTCATAAGCTTTGCATACAAAATATATAAAATGTGTATACATACTGTGTGTATCTTTGCATATACATATAGTCTTCATTGGAGCCTTCATCAGGGCTCAATGTGAGTGAAGACACTGCTGTTTCCCAACAGTTGGGGGTAAAGTATCCATTATCAATGACTTTTTCCTGCAGTTGAGGAATGCGTTTACATATGTCTAAGTATAATATTTATTTATATATTTATTTTTATATAAGAGCTGAAGGGGTGCCTTTATCTTCTCGACTGACAAATGAAATGAAAGATTAAAAAAACAATAAAATGAAATAATATACTTTTAGTACTTCTACTCCAGCTTTTATGAATACATTTTCCAGATTACATGTTTTTCATTGCATTTGTTGAGAGATGCACCAGCACAAGAGGCTGATTTAAGGCATCTCTAATGATAATGCACATCTGCCACTCACAAACAGGCTTCTGAGGACCCAAATGTGAGCCTATTGCATTAGGCAGGTCAATAAGAACAATTAGTCCTGTAATTCATGTTATCTCCATTATTCAACATAATCTCTTAGGCTGTCTATACAAAAGATAAGAATACGCTGGTTTGGCAGTTTTGCTGGAGGGACACAATGATTTAACTGAAAGGCTTTTCAATTAATTTCAGTTAAGGCACAGTTCCGTAATGTAGCATTTGGGATGTCTGTCACACATAAATGAGGCATCCCACTAGCACATTACAAGACAGTCACAGGAGCAGAAGGACTCATGGAGCTGCTGTGGCTCCATGACAGACTGATAACTTGCTCTAGCTGCCAGTGATAAAAATGTGAAAAAGATGATTTCAAAAAAGTTCTGTTCCACGCCTTTGAGTCAAATTTTACCCTGACTGTCCTGTGCTTGCGTGCGTGTGAATAAGCAAACATTTAGATCCAATCAACCAATGTTGTAGATTTTGTCACAATCCATTATAAACTTTTTACAATTGTTTAACATTTTTGAAAACATGATTTCTCTCTTCCCCTTTTACCACAAGCTATGGGGCGAGATTGATTTCACAATCCAACTATCTGGGTCTCTTTGTCACCAGCCATAAGTTATAATTGGAGGGGTTCTTGCATTTTCCCTTTAAGCCCGTTCAGCACATTGTCCAACAGTGGTTGTTTTAAACATGCTATATAAATTAACTTTGACATGACCAAGGTTAATGCCCTATCTCGCCATTGAAGAAAGAGAAACAAAAAACAATAGATCAGGACTTTGATCTGCTCCACCTCATGGAGACCCGTTCAGTAGTAGACAAATGACATGGCAGAGGTAATAAGACGATAACTGACAAAGTAATAGCTGTCAGTTACAATACGAATGTACGTGGCTGTAGCTGTGGGTGATATGGTTTGTTTGTAATGCTTCCAGTATTGCCACATTTCTTTTTTATAAGTTATCAGTTCTCACCCGGTTTAATGTCTGCAACACCTTCTATCACTTCCGACAACAGCCTTAATAAATGATAACATTTCTTGAGACATTGTTAGGGTGCTGCTTTATGTTGTTTCACAGCAGCTTATAAACAACTGGCTTAGTTGTAGAGTTGTATTCTTAAATAAGTATGATTCATCCTTTGCTTTCTTTGACTTAGATGATGTGCTAAGTCAGCTGTGATATGAGACCCTTCCAGATATTCCATTGACAAAAAGTGAAAAACAAAAAAACAAGTGTGGTTCACATGTATGAGTGTGTGTGGATGTTTCGGATGTAATATTGTATTTTTACCGAAGCTATCAAGTCGTTGATCCAATCTGGAAGCCCATACATATGGATGCATAGAGAGAATGATATATGTTGTCAATTTGATTAAGGACACCTTTGACAAAGGAGCCAGTATGGCAGAATGAGTGCTGAAATTCTCTGGGTTTCAAGCTCATCCTTAGGGACCAATGATGAATTGGAATGTTAAGCAGCCTGGAGCTTATACAGTAATACCATTACTGCTGTAGAAAAGTGGGGATGCATGTGACTTACATATTCATTGTAGGGGATGCAGATGGGGCAATTCTTGTTTGTGGTGAACACCAAGCAGTAGCCAAAAACCTATTCCCTTCATCAGCGAGAAGAGGATATAACAAGTATAGTTCAGTGCCTGCTGTGCAATTACATTAATTTCCCCTGAAAAACCAAAAAAACAACCTTTTACTTATGCACACAGCAATTAGGAAATGTTGTCCCGGTTTCCAAAACATACCGTAATTGCATCATCCTAATCACAAAAAAGCCATGTAATTTGGTGGGAGTTTAATTGGAAACCGCAGTTGCTAACATAAAATAAAAAAATGTAATTAACTCTGAAACTGTAAATAGCTTCATTGGATAAAATGACTGAAATTAACAAACATTATCAATAAGTGAAACCAACCAACCACAGGCCATAATGAGAAAGCTTCAGCATGTATAAACTAAAGATGATCCATGATGTAGTAGCATTACACACGTTTCATTGCTCATTGTTTTTCCAGTATTTATTTTATCATTTAACATTGTAATGATGTACATGTAGTCATTGCATGGAAACACAAGTTAAAGGTTGAAGAAAAAAAATACATTGAGTTGCAAACAGGAACTGTGGTGTCTGCCTACATTTTAATAGTTTTACCTTGTGTACTCCAGATATCTACATTTTGTATTGTTTGGGCTTTTGGGGCTTACCACATGCTTAACACCCACCTTCTGCATGTGTGCATACTCTCCTTAGATTTGTTTCGTATGTACAGCTCAATCCAGATCTGTGGTCCTTTGCTGGTCGGCCTATGTGACAAAAACATTCTGGCATAGTCTTGTAAAACCTTGTATCGTATACCGTAGGGTGGTCCTTATTTTTGAAGTTGCGAAATATCTTGCTCTGACCCTCCCATTAGTTTCAAAATGGTGGAAAAACACCCTGTATGCAATTCCAGGGCAAAATAATATTATTTAGAGGTTGCTCAAAGCTCTTGAAATTCGAAGCTTTTTCACACTTAGAACCAACAATTTATACTCTACTCCTCTATTTTGCTCTCTTAAATATGCACATCTATTACATATTCTCAATCATCTCCAAATGATATTGATAAGAGGTGGTGTCCAATAACCCAAGAGACTCGACCTAATGCCCATGAGCATTACCAACCCCCCGTCCTCTGCCCGACCAGTGCTACTCAGCTGCACGCTGCTCTCTGGACATGGGCTTCTTCTGCTTCGGTATACATGGCAAGATAGGGAAGACTTCAGAGATGGAGTCACCAAAGTCAGCTCTCGGTCAGTGGTGAATCATCTTACAGAGAGAGCTGTTGCATTGGTACAGGGGTACAATAAAATAACTAAAGATGATGATCAGCTGCAGTATCTCCTTCAAGTTGGTGCTGATCACCAAAAGAGATTGTTCTACATTTAAATGTTAAATTTGGCTCATTCACAACTACCTTCAAGATTATGGAACACTATGGACAACATTATTGTAGTATAATGCTATTGTGTTAAGGTCTTTTCTAACCCAAATTAAACTTTTTGGGGGTCAGAGTATAACAACAAAAAAAAAAAAATCTTTACCATTAAATGAGGCCCAGCCTAATGGACCTTACTATATGTATGTTACAACCTCTCTTGTCTGTGTCCTGCCACTCCCTGTATTGTAAATAGAAACAATGAAATCCTTGTGTGCGCACCATTCCAAGTTCAGGATGGAACAAATACCAGACAAAAAAAAACATCCTCTGTCACTGTGTGGATACTGGCATTAAGTAGTAAGCATTAAAAACGAAGAGAACAATAAGCCAACACACACATAGCCACAAACAGTTTGTGTGTGTTTTTTTGTGCAGCTATCCTTGTAGGGACATTGCATTGATGTTTCATTCATTTGGCACAGCCCAACCAAAACATAATCCCTAACCTTAACCTAACCTTAATTCAAATTCTAGCTCTAGCCCTGACCACAGACATTGTGTTGTGCCTTATTAGGCTTTAGTCCACACAAGGAATACTGGTTTACATTATTTAGTTTGGCATGTTATGAATCTACTACAAATCCTTTTACAGTGTTGTAAAGAAGAATACACTTGCACGATAATGAGCTGAAAGGCTATCACATGGCAGCAGATGCACTGCTTCATTGTGGGAGTGTGTCCCTTGGCAGGGCTTTTACAAGCTGGGTTCAATGACATCGATGCCCTGGGGACAGTCGTGGAATCAGAGCTGTATAGTAGCTGCTGGGCTGGCCTCCCCCTCGGCACTGCTATAAACCGTCCGAGGATGAGTCTATGCAACTGCAAGGGTAAGACAATACCCAAGCAACGTTACACAGCATCTAGGAAAGGGTAACACATGTGATTGTAAACCCGTACATCTAGAGATGCATTCAAATACCTACTGGGACACACATGATAGAACATGGAACCTCTACAAGTCAAATGTTTGTACATGGTATCCAGGTAATGCACATTGAAATCAGTGAGAAAAAATTAGGGTACCATGTTAAGTGCCTGAACTCATCAATCTTAACACTCTATATTTCCACCCCACAACATTTCGGTGTGAAATATTATTTTATTTTATAAAAGTATAAAATGCATTGTAACAATTTCGCACAGTAATAACATTGTTCTAAACATTATGATTGTAAAAAGAAATGTTTCAAATAGGTATAGTTAAATAAATATTACATCTTGGTGTTTCCATGGATTGATATATAGAACAAATATAATTTCAGAAAAATAAAATATCAAAATAATTTTAATTAAATTTTGAGGTACATACTGTGACTATTGCACTACTGCAACTAAACAAACTCTGCTGATGTATTCTTGATCATTACCTTGCTATGTATATCTTATAATTGTTTGTTTTTTTATTTAGTAAATGTTTTATTCAACTGGATTTGCAGGTATTATATGGCCCACGCACCTTGCTGTAGCCAAGCTCATCATATCTTTCTTGAAGTTTTCCAGACAAGAGTCGTGTTTTGAAAACTGAGCTTGCGAAGATTCAGGCTGTTAGGCATCTGTGTATAAAGGAAGGTGTGATTCCTCAGCTCCTCTGCATCTCAGAGTTAATCTCAGCATTTCTGGCACAATGCATCTTCAGAGTGTTTTAACTACCTCAGTGATCTCTGCCAGAAAAATGCTCCGCTACCATGATAGCCTGTCGATTGAAATCCAGTTCCTCATAAAGCAAAGCCTATCTGCAACTCCTGGGCCCAGTTTTAGGTGGGATATTCAAGTCTGGAATACATCTACTTGAGACTCAATTGAGCAGAAAATATAAATGATCCTTTAAAATAATCAATACAAATGGGGGTGGAAAAAGAAAAAGAAGTTGATGGAATCACTGAAACCATTGCAGGTGGAAAAGAGCTGGTGTGATTGTGAGTGAAGTGGGCATTGGGGGGTGGGGTCGTGATTGTGTGATGAGGCAGGCAAGAGACAGAGGATGATGGTGTGTGTGTTTGTGACACAGAAACAGAGCGAGAGAGAAAGAGAGAGAGAGAAAGAGGCGGGGGGGGCAGGTGGAAAGGGGGAGGTGTCTGGGGTAGTCCAGACAGTCGCTCCTTGTGTACCTCACACGCTTTTCAGCCTCTGCGCATCACTGAAGGGAAGCCACCGCTCTCCCCTCCTCCCCTCTCCCGGCTCTGAAACCATCCGACTCCCGGCGCCGTTACATGGAAGGCGCGGGTGCGCCGGGCGCGTCGTTCCCCCTCCTCCAGCCCCGAAGAAGCGGACACACGGAGGAAGACTCGGGGAAACCAAAAAGCCGCAATTCGTGGACGCATCGCGCATCATGAGGATACAACTGCCTACAAGGTACGGCGGGAACAAGTGTGATTATTTTTTTTTTGAATTCCGTTCAGCGTTTTTTTTTTTCTTTTCTCCACCCTGAGGATTGATACAATGTTTATTCTTTTATTAGACCGCCGTGCTTTATTTCATTTGTTCCATGTTTTCGCCGTACCGCAGCCCTGCTAAGGATGCCTGCGTCGCGGAAAATCTCTTTGACATGAAGCCTAACCCGACCCCGCTACTGCAGCATAGTCGGCTCCGTTTCTTTATTTCTTTCTCTTTTTTGGTTTTCCGAATCGTTTAGAGACTCTCTGTGAGCGCACGTCTCCTTTGTAGCCGGCGGCAGTCACAGAAGTCACTATAATGTACAGATCGGCTAGAAAGCAAGATCAGCATCGCCTGCAGAAGTATATCTCTACATAGGGAGACTTCAGAGGATTTGGAATAATTCACCTATTTTATTCTAATTCTCGCTTTTTGATCTTTGTGTTTTGCCTTGTAGCCTGGAAAGAACCCCTGATGCATCACGTCTTTTGTTTTTGAACCTTACAAGTGTCATGCATGGCTTCTGAAGTGATGAGGCTGAGCCATTATTTTCCTTATACCATCGCAGCTCACCCATGTCAATGCCCCGGTGATCCTGCGGTATTTTTTAAAATTAAATCAAGCCCTGATTAGGAGGAATTTCCTATATGCTCATCTAATTCTTGGCTCGCAGCATCATTCATCCTTGACATGACATTGGCAGTTAAGCATTAAACTATTGTTTACTTTTCTCTGCTGGCTTGTACTTGCTTTCTTCTTCGGGGAAAAAAAGTCAAAACGTGCACAGTGCTTAATTTGACCAATCTTGGCTAGATGTTAAACGTGTATTTGGTGAATTAAAATAATACAAATAAATGTGTCCATAATAATAATGAATTTAGATTTGGTGCTATTTGATCCTATTACGCTCATACAGATAGATAATAATAATAATACAACAAGAATGTTTTTGATGTCCGTGTAAAAAAAAGTTTTAATGTGTGTTTTAACTTTTAACAAAAAACTGTGTTAAAGCCAAAACAATGTGTCTTGCCATCTTTCTCTTGATTATTGAAATCAAGTACTTTTTTCTGGGGGTAATAACCTGTACAAATATTTTTACAGGAACATAAAATGAAATAAGTATAATCATTTCTGAGGTTATAAAAAAAATTCTTGTGTGTACAGGGAGGACCTGGCATGGACCGCTGTATCTAAATGAAGTGGTTCAGCCATGCAATGTTCCTGGAAGGCAGTGATTCTACTGGCCTTGGCCTCCATCGCCATCCAGTACACAGCCATCCGGACGCTCACCTCCAAGCCTTTCCAGCTGTGCCCGCTGCCCAGCCCCCAGAATTGTGGTCTGGGTGGCCAAGACACAGAACCTCCCTTTGAGCGTGGAGCAGCAGGTGGTGGAGGCTGCGATGACTACCCTTACTTTTCCATCAATGCCACACGTAAAACTCATATACTGGTCCTCGCCACCACCCGTAGCGGCTCCTCGTTTGTGGGCCAGCTTCTCAACCAGCACCAAGAAGTTTTCTACTTGTTTGAGCCCCTCTATCATGTTCAGACAACGCTGATTCCACGCCTGTCCCACAGCCGCAACGCGGCAGACCGGCGTGTGATGCTGGGCGCAAGTCGAGACCTGCTGCGCAGCTTGTACGGTTGCGACCTCTATTTCCTGGAGAGCTACATCAAACCGACTCCCACAAACCACACCACGGATAAACTGTTCCGCCGCGGTGCCAGCCGAGCATTGTGCCAGCAACCCGTTTGTGACGCCTTTGGCCCTGCTGACGTTAATGTGGAGGAAGGGGACTGTGTTAAGAAATGTGCAGCACTTAACATGACCTTAGCAATGGCTGCGTGTCGCGAGAAGCGGCACGTGGCAATCAAAATTGTTCGCGTGCCAGAGGTCGGAGATCTACGCGCTTTGGTGGAAGACCCGCGACTGAATATTAAAGTCATTCAACTCGTTAGAGACCCACGTGGAATCCTGTCTTCGCGGATTGAGACATTCAGGGATACGTATCGTCTTTGGCGTATTTGGAGGGCCACAGGGAGGAGGCCCTATAATCTAGACTTGAGTCAACTTACAGTTGTCTGTGAAGACTTTCTCAGTTCCGCTTCAACTGGTCTCGGCCGTCCCTATTGGCTGAAAGGGAAGTACATGTTGGTTCGCTACGAGGATTTGGCTCGGAATCCACTCCTCAAGACAAAGGAGATCTATGACTATCTGGGCCTGTCTATGGATAAAAACGTGGAAGACTGGATACACACAAACACTCGGGGCAGCAATGAGCCCTCGGCAAAACACAAATTTGGAACAGTGAGGGATTCAGCGGCCAATGCGGAGAGTTGGCGTTTGAAACTGTCTTATGACATGGTAGAATACACACAGACTGTGTGTCAAAAAGTGCTTCACCAGCTGGGATACAAAGCTGTGAAATCAGTGGAGGAGCTGAAAAACATGTCCCTCTCACTGGTACAGGACAAAACTTTTGTACCCTTTTTGTAACAAAGATAGTTCTCTATTGACTATTTTTGATATATTTATAATTGTTGCCTTATGAGTTCCTTTCGGTAATTGGTTTTCTTTCTGTAATTTTGCTCCTTCAAATTTGCACTAAACTTTAAAGATTTTGAATGCACAGAGGAACAATGGATGGTTCCCAAATGTAACAAAACAGCACACATAAAACACAAAGTAATCAAACAAGCTAGTTTACAAATGTTTTATTACTCCATGTTTTGTTTTCATCCATAGAAGATGGAAGGCACTGTCTTCATTCATGTCCTGTATGAAATCTGTTTTTTCAACAAAAGTAAAGTTGCCCTCCAAAATGATGAGATAGGAGTTGAGTTGGGTTATGGTGAGGCAGACATGTTTCTGTTTTTTTAAATACCTGTTATGAGAAAGTTGGACTGTACACGCCTATACCGTGCAATAAATAGTTAATGTCACAGTCAACCTTTATCACCATGCCATTTGTATCTGCATTGGAATAGAAAAAATACTTCTGACAGATGCCACACTTGCAAAGTATAATTGCAGACAATTAATAGGCTCTACAGTTAAAGGGACAGAATCCTATCGGAGGTCATGAGTGTATCATCAGAAGATATACAACCGTCCGTCATCAACAAACGCGCACTAATGAGAGGTAATGCTGCACTTGTCACTGCAGGCATTCAGTGAATAGATCACACTTTTCAAGTTGATTACAGCATTAAAACATGGATGATAACTTTATCTTTGTTCTAGTTCAAGTAAACAATGAAGCATTCAACATTTATTATTTATTTGTTTTTCAGTTAGTATAATTAATTTATTCAGAATTTTGCACAGTGTGAAATGTATACTGGTCTTTCTGTCTTCAGTTACAAAAATATTGATGCCACTGTCATCCATTCATAGACAGACATTAACTCATCAGCAAAATGTCTCCTCCTTACATCTTCATGTCATGTGATAAAGATGATATGAAAAAAGAAAACAGCCCCCAACAAAAATGGCGTATTTTCTCCCAGGTAAAATAATGCAGCTCTTTTTACAGTTCATGTAAAATTTATCTTCTACATAAAAGATTCATAACTGAGGAAGATATGTCTTTGTAGAAAAGGTCGCAGCACAGATTCACTTTTTCTTCCCCAGGATATGTGGTTTAAGCTTATACTGTAAAATACAACCACACTCAGAAAGTATATCTGCAACATTCACATATAAAGAGTATTACATTCATCACTGGGTCAAATCCTGATATCGTCATGGAAGCAGTTGGCATGAGTGTTTCGACAAGGTAATGTTGAAGAGTAGAAAGACCAGGCCGTTATGCAGTACAGTGCACCACACACATGTGATATATTTAATACCCTTTAAAATAATGCTGAACACACAGCTACCTAACACATTACTATAAAAATACACTACTTTCGTGAGAGTAATGCAAATCACTTCAGAATATTTATATGACATTTACTCATTATGATTAGAATAGACAGGATATTAAAAGCTGTTTGGTTCTTGATGGACCACTATTGATCACCACAATCCAGCACAAAGTCTCCCACATTGTCTCCCTATTTCCTGTGTGCAGAATCCAGGGATCACGTCATGCTTTGTCTTTCTCTCTTACTGTAGCAGCTTAAATTGGAATGTCGGTTTGCATTATGTAGCGCAGACACTGTCAAGAATGTGTGCACAAAACACAGCTGCAGCCATAAACTGCAGCGTAACCATCTTCACCGTGAGATATTGGTAAACAAGCTGGATTTAATACGAAGAGCAAATTGCATTTAAGACTTGGGTCATATGCGACGGACAAAAGCAAGCCAGGTTATCAATGAACTACCACTTCTTTAAATTATTAAATTAATGAGCCAAAAAATGGAGATGTAGATATTTTTCATATTTTTATCATACCATGGGACTGTGGGTGTTCTATTCCGCAAAAGTGTAGCAAAGCTGAAGATGTGATAAGTGAAGGTAATATTGTTCGTTCCCAACGGCCAATAAAAACGTCAGCGTTTTTTTGTTTTTTTTTCGTTACATTTTGGATTTGGTCAGTTTATCGTTTTATCAGCCTACCTAACAGTCGATGGAAATGGGGCAAAGACACCCATTGATTTCCATGCAGCGACCACTTGTTTACCCATAAGATATAAACCCTGTGAATGGAGCATCACAAGTCCTGGCTCATTAGTATTGGTGACTGGATGTCCATTGAGATGCAGAGCACAAACCTTTGATCCTCCTCTGTGCCGATGCTGGAGGCAAACTCTCTCTGCCCCTCTCCTCCTCCTTTTCTCTCTGCCTCTCCCTTCCCTTCTAGGCTTCTTTCTCCATCCTCCACCTCTCTCTTTTTTACAGAAATCTCAGGGGGTTGTTCCTTTGCTTCGGTGCTCACTCTCTGTTCATGACTTTACCTTGGAATCTTCGGGGTGTGCTTGGCATACTTTTCATTTTAAAACTGAAATCTGCTGCAAAGCTGGGCTTGTGTACATGCATATGATTGCTATCATATGCCAGGCTGCGTCTGGCCATCTTCCCTCTTTTCATTGTGCACTATTTTTAGCTAATCTGTTGCTGGACATAAAATGTTGTGTTTATCTCTTTTTCTTTCAACTACATATGGGAAAGGGGAAGAGAATATTTCTGACGACTAAAATGTCCAAACCACTGCTTTTGACGATCATAGGACGAGCTGTTGTGTGACAGGTGATAGTTAACCTGATCATAGCGCCAATGCATTTACGGGCTATAATGGATTCAGGAATGGCCTTACAACACCTGTCTCTGAAACGTAAAGTCGGATTGTGTCATTGCAGCGTCATATCTTTACTTAATATTATAGAACGAGAACCAAAATCGCTTGACAGTTTGTCTGAAGCACATTGCAGCTGACAATCTTCTCTGAACCGAAGCTCATCTTTGCCGATACTGACCCCCTCACACGGTCTTGCTGTGTCCCCTCTCATGTTTTTATTGTGTCCCAGGGCTGAACATATGGTTCACAAGTCCCTGGAAGAAAATTCATCTCTCACCATTTCTCTTCCTCTTTATTTTCCTTGTTCTTATCCCCTTATAATGTGACCTTAATAAACCGACCTCCCAGGACTGCATGCAGAGCAGAAAGACACTCTGCCACTCTGTGCCCGCTGTTTACTGAGCTGAGCTGACAGAACATGTCCTGGTAGTTAAAGCGACGTGTTAGTGAGCAAAGGCTGAGGAAACAGAACATTCTTCAAGAGTGTGCAGTAACAGAATGATCATTGAAACAGAAGGAGGTCTGAGATGAACATCTGCTGTTAGAACTTCCGGCCTGCGTTTGTGTGAGCAAATCTTTTTCTGTTCTGTTCTGCTTAGTGGGATATGATGTGAAAAGCTCCCCCGAGCTGAACAAATCCTGTGAAGTATGGCACTTAAACATATCAACAGTGTCACTGCTGAGGTAAACGGTGTGCAATGCACGTGACGCGAGGATTGTCCAGGTCATGAGTCGAGCTCACAGCATGACACCTTTTGTAGATGATTTTTTCTGAGACGCCCGGATGACCTCAGATGACCACTGACATCCTTTCCAGCACGGAGCTGTGCATAACAGCTGAACCGTGCAATCAGACGTATTCATGTAAAAATCCTGCGATTGCTTTGTTCGACTCTTCTGCACAGGTCGTCCAAGTTGTGCCAAAATGGGGGTTGGGTGGGCTAGCCAGGCTTTGCCAGGGGCAATATTCCAGCTTAACTGAAGCTGTCAGCAGGTCAGTGTAATAGATGCGTAGCAACCAGGTTATTATATAGTTAGAGATCCAGAGCACCGCAATAGGTTTGATGGGCAGAACAGCTTTAATTCTTTCTTTCTTTATTTTTTTACTGAAATATTCAATAACATGCAAACTGGAACAGTTTTGCCTCTGGGTAATATAATTTGCTGGGTGGACTCAATTCAAATCCCTGTCGTACATTTCGCCTCTTTAAACTAAACATGTTTAGTTGCTTTGTGTCAATGCATCTTGCACAAAGCATGCTACTGAAACATTTCCAAGCCTGATTATTAAACATATTAAAATAGATTACTTTTCCCATTTACCTATTTTTCACCCTCAACCTTTAATATATTAAAGCATTGAATATCTTTCAGTGTGTAAGAACTTATCTTTTAACTAGAACATGAGGGAAACTGGAACATGCAATTCAATCCCATAAATACTAGGAGCTACAACTGGGACTAGCATGCATTGCTCTCACAGCCACACATACTTGCAAATGCACTATGGAAAGAACCATTGATGGTAATTTCCCTTGCTAAAACTCAGGTGAGGTGCATACTTTAGCGTGCAGGCTATATTTGTTTATATTTGCTTACAGCACTGCATGCAAATAAAAATGCAAGCATAGCTTATGTGACTGCAGTCAGCTGTTGCTCTTTCACTTTGATGCCATTGCTGCAATTCTCTTTTTACCGGAAGAAAAGCTTAAATAGGATTAGGAACATCAGACCAATGTGGCATCCATAGGTATAAGACTTGCAAATATGTATTGTATAAAATATGTGTATCCATGTGGAATATTAAAAACACAATCCCAACAACTTGGTATTTCTCACGTTGCCATAAATCTATATCAACAAAACATTTGTTTTGTCAGGCTTTTAGGCTGAGAATGGTGAATGAAGTTGGCGATGTGAGTCTAATAAATAGATATTAATGCTTATTACAGCATTCCACAAGATATGTGTGGCATTTTGTGTTTATCTCTTGTCTTTCATCTTCATATGAGAAAAGAGCAGATATTTCTTATATCTCAGATCAACACTCCATTGTGGGTATTGGGCATGTGCAAACCCCTGCTGGCTGACGTAGATTTTGGTCTAGTTTTTGCATCCGCTATTAAAAGAGGGTCGTCCCCAGACATTGTGCTTTTTCATATGCTGATTTGCAGTATACACAGAGCTTGATTTTATTTAATCTGATGTGACACTCATAATAACACATAATCTGCTAATTGAAAGCAAATTCAAACTTTTTCTCATTTCTCTATTCAGCTCTTTTGACTTTTTAAATTTGAAAATAAAGTTAGTAATTTTAAGTGTATTTATGGAATTGTTTCTATCTAAGATTGTTCCAATGTCACCACTTCAATCTGGTGATGAATACTTTCAGCTTGCTTAATGATTGGATTTTTCTTTATATATTCTCAACACTGTACTAACAAGAGGTCTCTGCATAGTGAAATGGTGTAAAATATTTAAAATCTGTGGAGGGATAATAACATCTTTGTAAACAATGTAGCATTATGTTTTTTATTTAATTTTCTAGCAATAACCAAATATCACATACTCCAGGGAGTCCCTAACTCAATTTCCAGTACAGAAACGTTGGTAGCCCTCATTCATTTGCTGGATGAAATATCTGTAAAAGAGCTAATGGGAAATCAAGAACCTGACACTCTTTTTCACACGAATGTTTCATGGTTTACTAGATTCCCTGAAGTGTCATTGAATAAGCTAAAAAGCAAAAGCATGACATGTGTCCCATTTTGATTCCCTGATGCTCATGTGTATTTGTTTTTTAATTGGCCTTTAATTGTAGCATTTGTTCATTTTTTAACAGAACATGATGCAGAAAAGTATGACTGGAGTTATTTAGAAATGGTGCAAAAACATAACTAGATTTGACTATGAGCTCATTTCTATTTACAGTTTGCCACGGTACAGGTGAAGAGAAACAATAAAATGAAGAGCCAATCATTCAACTCCACTACAAATGGACCAAAAACCTACCAACCTTTAGTATATATTTATTTTTGCCGTCTAAACTAAGTATCAGCATTAGCCCAAAAATCCAGTGTTGGTCAGATTCTAATCCCATAGATACATCCTTTGTCCTAAAATGTTGTCACTTTACAATGTCGACGCAAATCCTTAGTTCAGGGAACAACTGAAATATTTTATTATATGCAAATTAGAACAGTTATCCTTTTTTGTAAATTATGCAGACTTTCTTGTTTCTAACTTTTCACTTTTCATGCTTTAGGAAGTATGAGACTGAACTTTTTCTCAAACATGGATTCAACTGCAGGTCTGGATGTGAATATAAACAACTGCATGCCAACACGTTTACATATGATAGCAACTCGAATTGAAACGTAACCAAAACCTTAGGAATAAGGTTATAAGAATCTTGAATTTATCGCGTTCTTTGATTCCTCTAGGTCGAAGACGGATCGCTCAAGACTAATTTCACGGTTAACAAAAAGTTTATTACAAAAAACAAAGAATAAAAAGCTTGATCAAGGTTTCTCCAGTCCCGCAGCAAAAGCAATCAAACGATGCACCTCGGCGCGAAGAACGAAGAACCATGTATGCTGCGTCGCAGCGCATTAAATAATGGTGTAAACATTAACATAACATTACATTTACATTACATTTCCTATTGGTTTAAACTATAGGTGGGTGGTTGTCATTGGCATGTCACCTCCTTGTTTGGGGCTGGACATGTTTGTCCAGACCCCTCTTCGCAGTGTCCTTTGTGCTGAGTGTTTGTGTGTCGGACTGGTCAACAAGTTTGGCCATGCAGGCTATAACTATAGAATATGAGTTACGTGATGAAGGAAAGTAATGTAATAATAAGTAATGAGGAATGTTATAAACAAGTAACTATATACTTTCATATGTCTCTTCCTTCATACATGAATTCATTCCTACACATCTACATGCATTTCTTTTGTTCTAACCTGAGGTGGTGTGGGGGAAGACTTTGGCATTTCCTGACTTTACCCCACAGTTGGGAGTAGAGCAATTACCTGTGTATTGTTCCAATTTTAACATGGCAGTGTGGATTTACATGTCCATGCCTCTAGACGTCTGGTCTGAGTTGTGGAATAAACATGAGTATCTGTGAGGTTACATTGTTGTCTAAAACTTAACTTAGACTGCTACATAAACATTTCTTTATGCGCTTGTAAATAATAAGCTAAACATTCCTGAGTATACAACTGACCAACAGAACAACAACATATATGTCAGCAAATATCTGGTCTGGTTATTTAAAATATTCTTAAATTGTGCATTTGTCTGCTTTCTGCATCGGCTGAGGGCTTTTCCATTGGGAGGGGGTATATATCTCTAAAAATACCGAACAAAGAGGAGCTCAAATGGGATTAGGAAACATGCAAACAAACCATTCAATAAAATATTCAAATACAATTCATATAAATACATATAATAATTTGAGTTTGTATAAAATGTGATTTTTTTTTATCTTTTTTTTTTATGTTTCTTGCCATCACATTTTTGTTCTTACCGTGTCTCAAGATATCAGCATTAGATAAGGTTATTGTGTGTTATAAGCAGAAATTTAAGGTAACATAATTTGGGATTTTTCTCTCTATAATGCAGTTGATACCAGGAAAAGAAGATACCTGCACTTTATTTCCAACATGCTTTTATTAGAAGGCAGGCATTCCTTACACTCTTCTTGAGTTATCCATTTTTTATGATCATAAAGCTGCTGTCATATTATCTTGTTTTTTAACTCCCACTTACCCTCAGAGGCAGCCCACTGCCCACTCTGACACAGGGCTTCAGACGATTCGGAGATGACACACAACAATGCCGGACTCAATCTGCCACTAAAGTAACCCCAAGAGGAAACTGGTGCCCTTGTGGTGCAGATGTGCCACGAGCCAATACATGCCACCTCAAATAAACCAAAAGTTGATGATGTTAAAGCTTGAGTTGAGGCAATACATTTCTTTAACTTGCAATGTCCCTCGGAGATTTGTCCGTTATGGAAATTGAACAATCAGACAGAAAATTATTCGTCGTACATACACAATTTAAAAATAACTTTTTGATATCGTCTGACTGGGTGCGCTGCTGTATACTGTTTTTAGTAGGTTGTCAGTGAATTGTGTCACAGTCTTGTAATATCATAGACAAAACCAAACAGTAAGCTATCCTGTCAAAGGAGCACCATGTGCGTTTAACCTGGTCTTGTAATTGGTCACTAGAGACTCATTCATCTGCCTGAATGGCAAATCTAAGTGATGCTCTGCTTACAGTGAAGTTTTGCGATGCTTCTTCAACCTGAAGGGGACAAAGATAGTGTCAATTCTTTGTCACTTGTTTTCCGTGTTATTAATTAGGAAACTATGAAATATATAAATATAGTGATGCACTCTTTAGCAAACAGGAAATGTGTGCTGTCCTCTAAAAGTGACATAAAGGTAAATGTTTATTTATGTCAAAATGTCAAATACCAAAGGCTGCACAGACAGGGAGCAACCTTCCAATTCATTTAGAGGTATGTCTGTACCCATCTGATAAATGCAGTGCCAATATTTACTCTTTTTTTTAGCTCTTTTTAACCCTGTTTCTCTTCGTGGGAAATATCAGCGTACTATGTGTACCAGCAAGTCACTACATTTTCCAGTATACTGATTGGTGCTTGACAGGTTCAGTTTATTTTCAACCTGTTTCACAGAAAACAGCTGTCTGCACTCTTGAGAGCAGTAAGACTGCACCAAAACAGTAAAGTTAAAAACGTTGCAGAGCTGAGGTGAACTGCAGACTTTCTCATAGGGTTTTTTGAGAGGAGATATACACATTGTCAATAGGAAAATCTAAAGTAAAGCAGCTTCAAGTCTAATTGGTAAAATACATTACAATAAAAATAATAAAATACAATAGGACCCTCTTACATTTTGACCGGCATTCATCAGCTTGGTGAGGAATACAATGTTATTGACTCGCCTTTTGTCAACTTTATAATGATCATTTTTATCTATTAAGGAGTCTCAGCCTACAAAACAAAGAGCAAAGCAATATATATTTTCCCTCTTGGCATTATTTAGCGCTTAGTATACATCCCCCTCCTCCCCCACTCTCCTGGATCTCTTGTTAGAGCGGAGCTATGACTCAATCCTGACTGGGAAGACAAACAGAGGAGTTAAGTCCTTGAAATGCAAGGATTCTATATACCCTCTTGCAGTGTGTGTAGAAGCTGTTCTCACAGCTGTAGCACTGCGTTGGAACACTTTCCAACAGATGTACTGTAGTGTAACACACATTTAGGTACCTGCTCTTTCACACACTTGTCCACAGACGCAGAGCTTGAGCCAGTCTGTATCAGATTTGTTTTTTTGGAGTTAGACTATATTTGTCTCGGTCACTAATCAGCACCAGCTGATTACTTCTCATGAAAAATATGTGTAGGATATGTGTGGAATGGTGAATTACACCCATGCATCGACATGCATTTGAAATGTGGCAAACTGCTGTCATTTCAATTCATTTTTTTTTAACAACTGCATGATTAAACAATTATGCAGAATGCAGCTTGTTCACCTTATGGGATTAGACTGGGAACAGAAATTGGCAGTAATTCATATAAATTTCATTTTTTCAGAATCATTAACAGTGTTGTCGTCAAACAGCTGTTGAAAGACATTTGCTGTCTCATTTGTAATGGAAATGCATCATTGGGTGCGTGGCATGAATAAGACAGCGCTAGCTCTGTTAACGTTAGATGTCTAAGCTCAGCCACTTGTGCTGTTATCGCCATTAGCTAACCAGTACCAGCAACATTGTCATGTCACTTGTGTGTCAGCTGACTCCTATCTTCCCCAGGCCCTTCATTCTTTTAGCCTGTATCCTGACACGTCCCCTTCCACCAATCATTATTAAATAAATAGTTTTGTTAATAATTTATTCCCTCTCAAAACTGTTGTGCTTCACCTACTCTTTTTGGGAACCTTGATACATTGCATTTCTTCTTCTGATTTGTTAGCTTTAACTAACTGCGCTCCTAACCCCTGACATCACACGGATGGATGCATTAACTGTAAGGGGTGGGGGAGGTAATGATGTTACTGTGATGTTAGTGACCATGTCACGCAAACAGATGTGATGTTCCAGCTTCAAGTGGCCTGCGGCAGCTAGGACAGTTTTTACCTTTAAAATGTTGGAAATGTATACCTACATATATTTCACACATTGCTAATGGCCTTGTGGCACAGTGGTGTGACAGGCACCAGGATTTTCAGTCCGAGTAAATTAAATTCAAAATTAAATATCTAGAATCTGTGTCAGGATTGGTCAGAGGGGAAAATGTTGGTGTTGTTGTGTTTTATTTTGTATCGTGTTGTGCTCTTTGACATTTTTGAGTCTTGCTTTCACTTGTACATTACACATTATAAGGATTTTACCCAAAAAATCCCTTTCATTTCCAGGACATGCTCAATAAAATGTCAAGAAAAAGTCTGCTCTTCAATTACGGTTCACGTCCACAAATGACAACAGGCAGCAGAATAATAAAGAATTTTATCATTCTGAGATCATTTTTTGGTGGATGCTTTTTTCAAGACAGAGATGGATTTGGCAAGAAAAGACTGTACCATACACCACACGTAGAACCTACCTTTTGGAAGTTTTCCGGTCATTCCTGACACCAACAGCTAGAGAGGGTGATATATTTAGAAACTTGAGACGGGAGGAAGGGAAACTCTTCCACTGATGCACTGAATTGTGAAAATATGATATGCCCGATGATGTTCAGACGGCATTGTGATTTAACCACTTTCATCATTAATCAACAATTGTTATTGTTGAAGATAATCCTGATTTATAAACCACAGATCCTGCTGAACATAATCTGAAAGTTTTATAAAATAATCATGGGTGTAAGTGAAACTGAATGTTTTAAAAAGTACATGTAATTTGCTCTACCATGACAAACTCAATAAGAATAAGAATGCTTGTTTAATTCATCAGCAATACCATTTGTGGAGCATTCATAACTTCTTCTGATAATACTGATCCTCCTTTGAAACATTTTCAGTGGGAAAATGATAGTAAGTGCACCTTTAGTCAAGATTGAACTTGGAAAGCGTGTTTGTCGAAGGTTCCAGAACCTAGTTGCTCAATCACCATTTCACTTGAACAGGAGGGCAATGCACAGAATGGATCAGGATCATAGTTGATGGATTTCGGTGTAATACGGCCGTTTTACTAGATATAGTTGAAGTCTTGGCTGTAATATTCAGGACCATTTAGACATGATCTGGTAAATGCATTTAAGAGTCTGACTTGGATGCTGAGATGTTTTAAAAAAAATACATTTAAAGGGTTAAAGCCTGCAATGGTCAAGTGCAATGGCCTACATGTTTCCTATGTGTCTGTCATGTTCAGGAAGACAATTCAAACACCACAATAATCAAAATGAGGAAAAATTTTCCAGGAAAAAAATAAATAAAAATCATTGGTTAACAACCAAGAAAGCATTACTGGCTTGTAATGAAGCTATGGACCACTCTTCTTCAGCTGTGCATAGCTGAAGGGAAAATCGTATGTCATGCTTTTTCCTGTAAAATAATTGAAAGTCCATATCTATAATTGCATAGAACATTTTATCATGCACTATAGGGTGCACCGTGTGGTGCATCTTGCAAGCTGAGAGTCTGTTTGATTATACAGCTTCACTCTTTCTGCTTTTCTTTCACGTCTTGAAACACAGCACACCGCACAGAAGTGTGTCCACTGTAAGCATTACAATTTCATCCCATCGGCATATTAAGCGGGACACCCCTTAAAGGATCTGACCATCTCCTGTTAACCAGCTGTGTTTGCAAAGGGATATTCTGAACTGCTCTATAATGACAAATAAATGCTTTTAAACTGCTACTGTGGAGCCTGGAGCAAGCAGGAGACAGAAATTCTATTCAGAACAATTACAGTAGTGATAGAGTAGCCAACAGGGCCTGGAATTTTTTCCTCTGGTTTCTTCAAATACAGTTTTCTGTCTGATAGTATGGCCAAATGCATCTAAGGCTCTTGGCCTAGTTATACTTATTCTGGCCAAAATTACAGTTGACGCATTGATAACGGATGCACTTGAATAAACAATCAATAAACAAAGTAGACCAAACATTGATTCCACCCTTATCATTGTTCGATAGACTTAAATTGGCAGGTTCAGTATTCACTGAAAAATATGGGTTTTTATTTTAAAGAGGGAACATCATGCATCAAGTACCATATTTACATAAATGCTCCAGAGTTAATGGTTCTCTTTCGTTGTCAATAATGCAGATCATTTTTTGACTCTGATTACACATGTTTGACATTATCCTTTAATTAAGAAATAAAAATTGAATAATTAAAAACTAAAAAAACATGTTTTTTTCGCTGCTGGAGTTTTTCAGATAGCTGCCTGTAGTAGGCTGCAGTGGGATAACGGTGACAGAAGGGGAACTGTATGATGCATCACAAGACCTTCATGAGTCACTAACCCTGGCAGCATTTGTTTCTCAGCTTGCTACTGACCACTTGCTGCAATCACCGGGGCATGGGAGACATCTGTGGTCTCCGTCATGCAGAGAGCACTAGGAGCATATTTGGTGGGTATCCGTGCGCGTGCATGTTCATTTATGTTTGTCGATGGAGAGGGGTTCTAGCGACACTGCCAATGCTCCGCATGCAAACCTTTCTCCCCCCAGCCACCTTCTGTTCTCTAATTGCAGGATTTCCAAACCTGACTGGATTGGGTGTTGAATGAATGTGTGTTTTGTGTCACATTTCCTCACAAAAAATCATTATCTAATCGAAAAATGTGCTTTCCAAAGGTGCAGAGAGTTGAACACTGTCTGATTGCCACTTTGGTCTGCAATTCGTTTGCCTCTATAGATGTTTGCCTCCATGTGTGTGTGTGTGTGTGTGTGTGTTTTCTGTTGTTTTCCCCAGGCCCAAACTGCCACATTGACTAAACGGATCAATCCACTCCTTGCAGGTGCACCAGATGTGTGTCACTTTCGCTTTAAAACCAGACTTGGTTTGTACGCCGTGTGACAAGCTGAAAAACAAAGCAATTCATAAATAATAATTAAATAAATCAGGAAACGTTGATTCAGCATCAACCTTTCCAGTGTGACTCAGAGAGAGAGAACTGGCCTTGAAATGTGCCTTGATGTTATCTACCTTCCATTTTAGGAGACATTTAATTTTGCGTGACTAAAAGGTATTGGTGTTTCACAGTGTCAATGGTGAACTTAAGTTGTTGCTTACTATCAACTAAATAAAAAGTGATTCATGAAAACTTTCTGCTTCCTAACAGCCTGTATACCTGTAAATTACAGTTGTACAACCGATGCTACCATTTGCATAGACTACTAAGATTAGCAATGCAGCTGAAGCTGCTTTAAACAACATGTATATTTAATGGCAAGTGTCGCGGCCAAAAATCTCACAAAACTTTATCACAGCTTTGTAAAATCAGAAAAGGTCTTAATTTTTCCCTTGCTGTAATTTGTTGCAATATTGGAAAGCAATAAAAGATGACACTGAAATTGAACGGATGTAGGTCTTTTAAACAGTTTGATAAACATTGAACTTTTTAAAAACGTGTTTTGATTATCAGGTGCTATCATATTACCATATTTAATTCCACTGTCATCAGCTGATGATGATGTTTAACTCCAAAGATTGAGAGGCTGTTTTCCTTTTTCCATTTCTGAAAAAAACATTTACTATATAAGTCCTAGAACCACAGCTCTTCTTAGGTACCAGAAATCGTGATTGAGTGGATGTTATTCAAGGCACATCTTGCCACTGACAAACAGTGAGTTGGATGACTCAGGGGCTGCCTGAGCTTGACTGTGGCCCTCTGACATCACCCATCACTCTTTTGCAGTTCATGACCTTTTTTGCCCATCGCCATCCCCCTCTCTCCAAATGGGCAGAATTTTAAAGGATGAGCTCTAGTCTGGGGACTGCTAAACCTTCTGGGCAAAATTTCCAGCTGTGATTCCGGGACGAACCACGACTTCGGGTTCGGTGTTGTCCAACCTTTTTTTTTTCGTGCCATTTCCTCATAGTTTTTTATTTCTCTTTGCATTTGTGCAACAATGACATTCCTTTCCTCAATCTGTTATATATTCTTGTTATTCCTATTGATATCCCATTATCCATATTCATTGAATTCTGTTTCTTCTTTTCGTGTTTAACTCTTCATTTTTGTGACATTCTGTTTTTTCTACACTTTTGAGACTGTGGATTGCGAAACGCATGCTGTGCCAAACAGCAGTGCAATTCGAGAGGGAAATAAAAATAGCTTGGCATGTCAGCAGGGGTTTATGATGGCCTCTCTTCCTCAGAGAACTCACATTATGTCCTACCCACATCGGGTAGACTAATGGATTAATGCCTGCAAAGGTAGCTCAGGCTGACAACTTGAGTCTCACCAATTAGAGCATTCAGGGCATTAAAAAGTGGACTTATCATTCACTGCCTTTGTATAACTTGCTAATAGCAACAATAATGTCTGCAGAAGACAGGCTTACAGTGTGCCAAAATGGACACAGTCTGTTCTGGCTCCGAGCAATGATAGGGGTGTTAATAAAAAGCTAAATTGTTGCATTTAAACATTGCATTTTCAGTCATTTGTTCAGATTTTCTGATTATATGTCCTTGATGATGCTTTTAGTGTGCATTGACAAGAGGTACACATTCTCATTGATGTACATCACCCTGATTGTTTTTTGTTGTCAATAATACATTAGACTTTTCCACTCAATAAGTGGTAGTATGACCATACCAATATAATGTATTTCTTAATAAATGGTTTCTGCTCTCCTCTATTTGATGGCTCGCTAGGACTCTCAGTCCATTTATGCTGCTTGGTAACTTCCATAAACATCTGAATGTGCATTGTGTCCATTTACTTACAGTTTTGTAATAATAATAGTTTGACCATATAGCGAACAATGAGTAACTCATAATGTTCCATACTATTAAAAAAGCCAAGTTTCAATATGGTTATTTTGAGAAAAAAAAGTTTCCATTGCTGTTTAATGATTCAATATTCTTATTTTGAGATTATTGAGCCTTATTTTTGAGATCTGATTAGACCAAAACAAGCCCTGCCACAACAAACAATTCCAGTAGATGAGGCATTGTGCCATCGTACTGTGGTTGCGTTGTAAGATGTCTTGGATGTTCTTTCGGAATGCTGTTGTTTTTGTTCATTAGTTCACTTCATTAGTTCACTTCAATTAAAGACAAGTACACTAGTCTTGCATTTAACTTGATCACCTTAATAGTTGCTGCACATATTAAAAAGCATTTCTATTCAAACTAACATCCAGATGTTTTCCTTCTGGATGTTGCTCTCCATATATCAAACATCTGTTACAAAGATGACTATGCTTAAGTCAATGCAGTACAATGAAATCTACTGTGCATACACAAATGAACTGGGATAGCTGGTGATCGAAACAAAAACTGCCAGGAGGAGTTGGAGCTCAAGACTCAGCAACTAGAATGTAGACCCGAATTAGGCTGATCAGTCAAAAGAGGAGACATCTACATGCCTGATCGCCCAACATTCAGCACCATGGACAGCAATCACAGCCAATCGCAGCAAGAATCAGCTTTGCAATACAATGGGACATTGATTCTGAGACGTCCATAGAAAGGAGTTAGTGGAGGTCATTCATTTCAGAGAACAACAAAAGGTTATGTGATGGGATATACTGTAAACAATTTCTTTAATAACATCTTAACAGAACTAATAGTTGCACTTGGATTAAACTGCATAGCCCACTTAGTCAATTTAACATTGAGAGGTTAAACTAGGATGTTCACATTTATTCAAAGAAAGTCATTTCATATAACTTTTATTTACTATAATATAATTGGAGGCAGCTCAAAAATAACATTAGTTTTTACTTTGCTACAAAGTTAAAGTTGGTGAATCACTGCTTATATTATTCTTACTCTGGTGTTGCAGCTGTGTTGTTCAACATATTATTTGTTTAAATTGGTGCTTTGGTATTTTCGTCTATGTTGATAATCAGACATCAGTGTTAGCTGTAGAAAAAAGGTTGTATTTAGTCTCGCTGACTATGTTTCCAATAGATTTCTTGAAAAGTAGGTGTGTTTTGCTTTTGTACAGTTTTATTTTAGTACATTTCCTGTCTATTTCATCATGTGGTTTTAAAACAGAAAGGATGCTTTCAAATGCAGTCGTGATAACGTTCTTGCAATAAATACCATTAAACCTCAATAAATCTCACTTACCTGACACTCATTTCGGTTCCGATGTTTCCCTGGTTTGATAACCTCGACTAAGTTTAAACCTGCTGTAGTCCCGCTGCTCCTCCGTACATCCAGTTTAACACCAGCAGATCCAGACAAAGCAACACCAGCAGCTAAAACTCCCTTGGCCTGCAAACGAGCGCCCCATCACTCCTTCCTTGTTAAACCCTAAGGCCCCCGCCTATTAGTGGTGACCCTGCCAACAGAGCTCCCAGTGTTTTGAGGGACAGGAGGAGGAGGCCAGAGCTTCCGAGACCAAAGCTTGGATTAGTAACTAATCCTTGGAAGTATTTCTCCCTCCCCTGACTCCCCCTATTTTCAGGAATCTGCTTGGTGCATGGCTTAGATTTTTCAAGGGAAATGGGCTGAACAGAAGGATGCAGGAATCAGCAGAGGAAAGGCTAGGAGACAGAAGTGGTGAAGGAAAATATTAGACAAACAGAATGCCTGGTGTATAAAACACATTAAAGGAATGCACTTCACTCTCCCTCCTCACTAATTCCATTGACTGTGAAGAAGAATTCCCTGTGCTGACATTTTTTCAAGACTTTGGGATGATGCGCTGTATTGTAATTGAACTATGGCAAAGAGCTGCCCGCTTAGCTCATTTAAAGAATCAGCATATCAGCTAGAAGAACAATAGCAGAAGTAGTCTCTTAGAACATACTTACATATGTTCAAGATTGTAGGCTTGTGAAGTGATAGTGTACTGTCAATTCTCATCTTAATGCAGTCACACATTTTCACTGTTACTTTTTCCAGCTTTTGCTGTCTTTGTGACCAAATGATGATGTGTAAATGATTTTCACCAATGATGTCTGGTTATCAAAGAAGAACAAAGTCAAGTTAAACAGATGAGATGATAAGCAATGCAGCTAACAGAACTTACATGTCTCTTTGACTGAGTGTTCTATACAATTAAAACAGGAGACAATTCTGTTCAGATGCATATTGTATATTCATCTGTATATGCACTACAGTATATACTGTATGTATATACAGTATATTCAATTGCATTCATACCTTGTTTTAGAGTTCCATTAATGCCACACACATGTTTCCCCATTTATGTATTTATTTTGTTATTTTTAAAACAACAGACACTCAGAGAACATTTCCCATGACTTTTGTTGTGGAATTCTAAGCTCAGAATGTCGCACTGGAGCTTAGCCACAGTTCAATTGTAAGAACAGATTCTATTTAGATTATTTAGATTCTATCCAGATTCTAAATAGGGATGTTGAACCAGGAGCTTGTGTGTGGAATTGGCCCTGAGTAACTGGGGTTCCTATTTCAATCAGTGTTTCAGTAGTCAGTTTTCCCAGTCCTCACGGCTGCACTGTTTATGTTTAATAGCCTATTTTATCCTGAAAATGATGTACCCGTACTTGTTTCAAGGATTATAATTTGCTTAAATAATTATAAATCTTTCAGCAGCACAGGACCAGTATGTCAGTGCTTTATAAATAATAAATCACTGTTTCCTCATCATGCTTACTACCTTCACAGTGATGAGGACACAATACTAACAGTCACCACCACATCACCATCTCACTAATTGAGGCAGTATAATCACTGCCATCAAGAAATTCAATGATGAGTCCTCATTTGCAGAGGGTGAAATATTCATGTCATTCTGGTGAAAGTTGAGCACTCTGCATTACACATTGCTGAAAGGATGTATAAATGAAGAGCTGGTCCAGTAACTAATTCTGTTTTCGCTTTATCTATGTTTAGTATCTGGTAAAATTGGGGCAGAGGCCCCTAGATTATTTGCAAGTCGATAATATGGTTGCAACATGCTAGACCCCACACATGTATTTCTTGAAATTGAATCAAAATGAATATGTGTAAAAGGAAAATGTTAGTTCTGCAGCAGTTGGAAAGTCAAGTTATTTATTTGTTAGGAGGGCCTCTTCTCCCTTTGCCCCTTCCTCTGTTCCCCCACAAGAGCAGATTGGATTATACTGAGCAAAGGCAGTAGAATTAGTGTTGGATCGCTGCGTCGCATATGCTCCCCGAGGAGAGATGGTCTCGACGAAAGTGTGTGTGTGCGCACGCATGCACAGAAAGAGCAAGTAAGGGAGAGAGCAGATGGTTCAGTTACTCAGTGTTCAAATATCCCTGGGCAGTGGTGGGGTGCACATTGTTGACTCTTCCCTTGTAATAACTGTAGTCACATTTCTTAGCCACATTTCATGCTTTAATGGGTGGATGATGTACAATAGGCTGAGGTGTAACTTCACATCTGGTGTATATCAAGACAAGGATGATCTAAATGTAATGCTATGGGAAAGGGATTTTTCCTGTACTACATTTTTTATGGGAGCATGAACCTGAAGCTATGTACTGTAAAGGAAAAGAAGAGCTGAACAACATCTGTTTACCATGGGTAACCAGACGAACAATGTGCACACCTATGTCTAATAAAGTAATAAAAAAAAAAGTAAAAGTAGAAAGTAAAGTAAAGTAAAGTATCTATATATATATCTCAATACATTCTTATCATACATTTACAATAAAGGGTTTGCATTCATACAGTAATGGATTAATGTGTGGTTACCTTCATTAATAAAATATGATCTGATTCTATCAAAGTCAAAAGTAAATACCATTTTTACGAGCTAACGCAGAAGTAATTGCGGTCTTTCATGTATTTATAGACACACCAATTAAACAGGTAAATCAACCATTGAATTTTATTGCAGGAAAAGCCTCTTCAGCTCAGCTATATTTTCAGGATGTCTGCTATAAACGGCACTCTCAAGGTCATTCCACAGCATCTCTATCAGGCTACAGACTGGCTAAATTATCACAACTTATGAACTTCTTGGTTGTCATACTGTTTTCGATTTATCCAATATGCATAACAACGGTGCAATGATCTGTGTTTCAGTAGTTGAAACAGATTGTCGGTAAAATAACTGAAGAATGCATATTTACGTGTCGCCGCTGTTCTCTTTGATGCATATGTAACACTTGCAACCTGTGAGTGATCACCATTTATTTGTTGAATCCTTACTCAGCTAGACCCATACCATTACACGATCAGATCAAATTTACTACTACATTATTAACCCAATAGAACATATTTTATTTAAAATATGTGACTGTTAGAGCTGCACGAGGCTTGGATCCAAATGCACGAGACCACAAGGAGTGAAGTTCAAAAAGAGCATTTTACTGAAGAATCAGTAACAATACAAAAAACACCAAAAGACACACTAATCTTACCTACTAATAACTACAAAAATACTTGCTATCTAATCTTACCTTACTATGCGAATACTTTGACGATGGGAACACCGCTGGAGAGCTTACAAAACACAAGGCGATCTGGCAACGAGACAGGGGAGACAAGGACTATATATACACATGAGGAAATGACCATTTCACCAGGTGATTGACACAATTAGGGAGCGGCAGACAATCGCACTGGCAGGAAACTTGGGTAAGGAAGGGACTGCTCACCAGACACATGAGGAAAGGGCATGGCTAAACATAAAAAGACAAGACATGACATTACTTAACAAAAAACAACTTAACATAATACACATTTTAAAACAGTGGCAACCCATGGTGATGTTTTCTTTTTTCAACAGAGTAAAGAGTTAGACTTTAGAAGTTGTGTGAAAACTTTGGACTTTGGACTGCACAAGAGTAGATTGGACTGTGAGACATGCCTTATTGCTTAACATCAGTGTCCAACTGGGCTGCGCAAACAGAAACCTCCACGTGGTGCAGCCTGGGAAACGCTGGTTGAGTGAGCTATACATCCAAGAGGATATATAATCTGACACTGCTAGTAGTCCAATCGCTGTATGCCTACCTATGCAATCAAACGATGAAGATGCCGGATGTCGACAGCGTCACAGATACCTGCCCCTCTACCTGCACTGTCAATCGTCTCGATCAACATCGAAGGTCTCTCCGGATGCAAGGCAGAGATACTGGCAACGTCCGTCGTTTTGACATACTCTGTACGCAGGAAACCCACATCGGCCCTGCACAACACCGACCAACCATCCCTGGAATGAAACTGGTCGCTGAGACCCGACACAGACAGAGTGGATCAGCTGTTTTCGGCAGACCAAACCTCAAGTTTGAGGAAGTCTGGACCCACAATACGGAAGGGCACATGGAAACCATCACGGTTGCCCTCCCAAACGTCTTTGTCACATCAGTCTACAAACCACCTGCAAGCCCTTTCTGTACACAGAACTGCCAGAAAGATGCCAGAGGAGATTCCATGTCAGCATTGGCAACTTCAATGCCCACAGTACATCATGGGGCTATGAGAACAACAACCAAGATGGAGATGAAGTTGAAACCTGGCTCGAGTCCAAACACCTGACCCTAATCCATAACTACCTATGCAATCAAACGATGAAGATGCCGGATGTCGACAGCGTCACAGATACCTGCCCCTCTCTGGACCTGCACTGTCAATCGTCTCGATCAACATCGAAGGTCTCTCCGGATGCAAGGCAGAGATACTGGCAACGTCCGTCGTTTTGACATACTCTGTACGCAGGAAACCCACATCGGCCCTGCACAACACCGACCAACCATCCCTGGAATGAAACTGGTCGCTGAGACCCGACACAGACAGAGTGGATCAGCTGTTTTCGGCAGACCAAACCTCAAGTTTGAGGAAGTCTGGACCCACACTACGGAAGGGCACATGGAAACCATCACGGTTGCCCTCCCAAACGTCTCTGTCACATCAGTCTACAAACCACCCACAAGCACTTTTCTGTACACAGAACTGCCAGAAAGATGCCAGAGGAGATTCCATGTCAGCATTGGCAACTTCAATGCCCACAGTACATCATGGGGCTATGAGAACAACAACCAAGATGGAGATGAAGTTGAAACCTGGCTTGAGTCCAAACACCTGACCCTAATCCATAACGCTAAACTCCCCAAATCCTTCCACAGCGCCGGATGGATACAACCCAGACCTCGCATGTGTAAGCAGTGACATCGCATCCAGAACCGAGAAGGAAGTCCTATCCCTCATACCCAGCACCGGCCAATTGCCATCACCGTTAGACCCGCTCTCCAAGCAACCACTGTCCCATTCCGCAGGAGGTTCAACCTACGGAAAGCTGACACTGGTTGTCATTCCAACAGGAGATAGAGCATTCCATATCTAACATACCACCATTTCCCAATAACTATTCCAACTTCACAGACTTGATAAAAAGGTCTGCCAGACGTCACATTCCCAGAGGATGCCAGACACAGTATATTCCTGGGCTATCAGAAACATCAAGCGACCTCCTGAAAGCCTACTATGAGGAATACAATAAGGACCCTTTCTCCTCTAGCACCATGGAACTTGGGGATACCCTGATCAGTGAAGTTGGGGAAGAACGAAGGAAAGTGTGGAAGGAAATGATAGAGAACACCAACATGACAAATAATAGCAGGAAGGCATGGGCTACAATCCTCCGTCTTGGCGCAGACCACACCACAACACCCATAATCACAACGGTCGCAGCAAACTCGGTTGCATCACAGCTGGTGGCCAACGGTCATAACCAACACTGCCGCCGACCCACAGGAGAACACCATTGCACAGTGGTATCAGACCAACCACAACCAGTCAGCCCTCTCACCAAACCCTTTGACATAGAAGAACTCGAAACTGCAATGGGGAAGCTGAAACCCGGAAAAGCAGCAGGGATTGATGATATACTGGCAGAAATGTTACAGCACCTGGGACCTAATGCAAAGATCTGGCTCCTGGAGATGCTGAACACATGTGTGGCACAGAAAACCTACAAGCTCTACGAGAGGCTGCTACTCCAACGCCTCACGCCACTCATAGACACCAAGCTGACGAAAGACCAAGCTGGTTTCCAAAAACCCAACTATGCAGCTTCCACCTGAGAGACCGAGACGCTAGAAAAGAACTGAGCGTCACCTGGGAAGGCCACAAACTGTCCAACCATATGCATCCCGTGTATCTGGGTGTTACACTGGATAGGACACTCTCCTTCAAGAAACACCTGGAGAACACCAAAGCCAAGGTCAACACCCGCGACAACATCCTGCACAAACTTGAACTCCAAGTGAGGTGCAGACCCACCAACAATCCGTGCAACTGCCATGGCCCTGTGTTTCTCCACAGCAGAGTATGCCTGCTCAAGCTGGAGCCGATCACGCCACACCAAACTGGTCGACACAGCCTTGAATGACACCTGCCGCATCATCACAGGATGTGTCAAGACAACGCCTATCCCGTGCCTCTATGGGCTAGCCTGCATCTCTCCCCCGTACATCAGACGACTGGCTCGTTCAATATGATTTTTTTTCAATGGGAAAAAAAACATGCATGTATGGCATTGGCAATGAAAACTCAAGTAGTTAAAAAAGCTAATGAATGGCAGATAGCTGGTGTCTCGTGGAGTATGGTTATGTCATATTTAATCTTTCCACCCACTTATTGTTGTATTGTGTACTTACCTCCTATTCTAATTAAATATTACTTTACCTTCTGCCTTTGTGTGTTTTCCCGCCATGCAGTGTTCGCCCGGCTCCGATTGTGTCCACCTGTTCCCACTTGCCTCATGTATATAATAGTCCTAGTCTTCCCCAGTCCTGTGCCAGTTTGTCATGTACCATGTGTCAAAATGTTATTATCCATAGTCTTGTGCTTAAGTCAGGTTTTGCATGTTTTGCAAATTACTGTGACTTTTTACACTGTCCCTTTGAGTCGAAAACATATATAACTATTCAACTATTCAAATCTATATCAATCTAATTATTCATTTTCTATTGGCTTTTTTGCACTATGGCAAATCAGATTTAATCCCAACAATTTTGGTATGATCATGATATGTCATATACGTCATAGACTGCCTTTTTCCAAAGCCAAAGGTGTTGTAAAACGTGTGTTATGTTAAGTGGATTTTGTTTAGTTATGTCATGTCTTGTCTCTTTATGTTTACCCACACCCTTTCCTCATGTGTCACTGACGAAAGCACTCCCTTCCTTACCCAAGTTTCCCGCCAGTGTGATTGTCTGCCCCTCTCTAATTGTGTTCACCTGGTGAAGTCATTTCCTCATGTGAATATATATAGTCCTCGTCTTCCCTGTCTCGTTGCCAGATCGTCTTGTGTTTTCGTACCAAGTCCAGCTGCAGTGGAGGAGTAGGGGTCGTCTTTTCAAAAGGCTTTCTGCCTGCTTCTTGTGAGGTAGAGGAGGTCATCGAAGGCTGTGTACTCAAACTCAAAATACCATATGAAAGAGTAAACATCACCATCCTCAACGTTTACATACCATGCAGCGTTTTATATCGGGTCAAGTTAGATCATTTTTTTATTGTTTTAAACAACAGTGTTTTTAAAGATTGTTTTATACATTCTGTTGGTTTTACTGATCACTGTCTGGTTTATTGTTTTGTTTTTATCAAAAATATAAAACTGTGCTTATTGGCATTTCACACTACGTTGCTGCACGATAAAGGTTTTAAGTCTGCTGTAGAGTATTTCTGGCTCACTCACAGAGATAAGAGGTCATATTTTAAGTACATACAGCAGTGGTGGGATAATGGAAAAGCCAGTCTAGGTTTCTGGATGCCACACAGATGGATGCGCCCTTCAAACTTTTTCTTTGGGCTAGAGAAAAAAAATGGACAGACAAAGATTTTCCATTCTCTACGTTCCAGCAGCGGAACCTCCATCACAGATTCATCTGAGATAAGGAAGTATGCAGCGCCTCTTTTCAATATCGGACCACGCCCAGCAGTATAGCCCAGAGCCACGAGTTAGAAACAAAAGCTCCAGAAGGTTCCAGTAGCTATACTGTAGGTCAGAGGGTTCAAAACGGACAACTACTTAAACCTCAACTGAAACTTTTCAACGTAGTTTCCTACATAGGCAAAACTTAGTTTGTCAGCAACAGAAAAAGCCTAAATCCTGATTGGGCACCACAGTCCAGCTTTGGTCAAGGATATTTGGATCATGTTTACCACAAAATGTAAGGTGCCACGTTTAACCCCTCTCTTCTTAGCCCATGATCGACATTCATGCTTTTTTAATTCTTCAGTGAATAATGCTTCATGTTGAAAGGCAAGGGACAGTTTCATGATTCCTAATCTATGTAACATGATACAGACACAAATAATATATGTATGAGTGTTTCATTTTTGCTGAAATTTCCCTTTTTTTTCTCCCCTCCAAGAATCATACCCCTTGCTATATCAGACAAATATTCCAATTCTCAGCAGATTTTCACAGAAAACACAAAATGATAATATATCTCATCATTTCTTTTATCATTCTCCTTTTGAAATACACTTTTTGCTCCTTTTTCTTCTTTGTGTTTCAAATGCAACACATTTGTTTCTCATTCCCCTTATGATTGCTCACTGATTCCTCTGATCAGTCTTCCTTTCTATCTCTCCCTCTCTCTGCTAACTTACCTTTTAGAGGGGGGGCGGGAGAGAAACCCCAAAGCATGAATCATTAAAAGATGTGAAGAGAAAAATAGATCACTGCAGACGCACCTGCAAAAATTACAGTGAGATGTAGGGGAGAGAGAGGGAGACAGGAGCAGAGGGGGAGGGTAGCATTTGACTCATCTTCTCGTCCTCACAAGACAAAGGATTTGTGCAAGTGGAGAAGGCTACGCTGATCATCTCCATTTAAATTATAATATCCTCATCAACACCTTTTGTAGGTTTTAGATTGTGTACTGTGCTGGTTTGAACAACACAGTGTAAGCTATACATAAGTAAGTGAAGGACAATGACAGTATTATACAGTATATTTTAACGTACAGCAAACATGAACCACGGCATCTTACCTGGGTGACAATGCTGCTTATTGGATATATGGACACGGAAATAAAAAAAATAGTACAGGAATTAATCAGCTAATGTATGTGGTTGCTGTTAAATAGGGAAAATATATTTTCAGTCATTTAATAATTAGATATATAAAAATTCTGATCATATGGGTGTGTTTCCCACATACAACACCCCATACTGTATTTGCAACTCAGTATTTATATTTTGAATCCAAAGAAATTGCATTATATCTTTTAAAAACTTCAATTCTCAACATACCAGTGGTCCAGTGTTATACAAAAGACCCCACATTTGTAGTTTTTTCAGTATGCATAGTGGTTATCTTTTCGTCTGTGTAGATCGTGAAAGAAAAACGGTAGATAGATAATATTTGTTGCAATGCATAATTACAGGCAAATTAAGTTTACATTGTTTTATGTTGGACACATATCATTTAATCATAAAACCGGGTTGCTGCTAGTGGCTGTGGCTTTTTGTTGATTTCTTGTTGCCTGTGCCGTACTGCAGTTCTGTTTTTCTGTATCTAATTTTTAGATTTTGTTTGTCTGCTTCACCACCCAGTTTTTCCAGCAAATCCAAATTTGGGTCCTCATTGCCAAACCCTTTTATGACATCAACAGAACACCCTTAAATAAGAAGTAAAATATCAATTTTGTTATACAAATATTACATTGACTACGGTGCTGCATATATAAAAATAAAAGCTAAGGAGGGCTGCCTTGAAATCAAAATACTCACTACAATGTAATTAATAGTGAGAAAGCTTGCGTATGAGCCGGCAATATGTGTGATGTTCTTTTACTCAAAAGAACCAAGCAGTGAGGAACGCCCTAGCTGATAAAGATCAGCACAATTATTGAAATGGGATTTTGAATCATGAATGAACATAGAGTACCCTGGACTTCTTCTGCATAAGTCAGTGACAAGAGTGTTTTTGTCCTTCAAAAGTGTTATGCCCCACATAGTCCGCAATTTCCTGCAAGTTTCATCAGATATGGGTTGAGCTGTTTCGATGCATACAATCCGTTAGCAACTTTCAAATGTTCTTCAGATTGCCTCGTTTGAATAAGGCAGACAACACCCTCATCGTATCGAGCTCTGGGGGGCTAGAGAACACTGCTGGCTGGCTGTGTTATTGCCATTGCATCACCTTGACTTCCCCGCTTTAGACTACTTAATTGCTGCTCGTGCTTCGACTATGAATAAGTGCAGTAAGCATCCCTCTTGCCACCATTTTGCTCCACAGGACTTATCAACGCTGCCATGGTCATGCACGAATAAATGATTTAGAGGAACATTGAGTGTATACAGGCTCAGGAAATATTTGCAGTTTAACATAGTGATGAGCATCATTTTTTCGTAGGAATAAATGAATACAACCATTTTATTGGATAATTGCTAGTCTTTTATTTGCACCTGAGTGTTTGATGGACACATCCCAAGCTACAGCTGCAAGAATGTTGTCATTTAGCTTTTCTCCCTGTTATTGCTTACGTTCCTGTTGTGAGTGGGCCATTCAGCTATCGATTCCAGTGAAATGGCCTTTGACTAGACAGGGACACTGGACCAACAGCACATATCTCTACTCTGTACTGATCGCAATTCCTGCTCTACAGAACCTTCCAATATTTGTTTGTTCGGGCCCCTGGTGTGTTGATAGAGAAAGACAATAACTTATAGTCTAGTCACACAAGTTATTGTAGGTTATTGATAATAGCCATCATTGGGGTCACAGAAGTCTTAAGATATGTATGTTTTTTAAATGGGTGTATCATAAACATTCAGACTATTTTTGCATAATAATTACTGCAAAGATATTCTAAATCCGCTAGACCAACTCATCTGATCATATTTTCTTTGACTGTCGTGATATGTCCTTTCAAAGGCAATTGAACTTGAATTACTGTTGTGACATTTACTTTTGTGTTTTCGTGCTTTTCTGGACATTTGGATTGTATTTGTTGTTTGTATTTGTCTATTTTCAATAGTTAATTTAAATTGAAGTAAGTATGAACTTTTTACTTTATTTTTTGAAGTGTACTTCTTGTCCAACCCATCCTTATTAGTTCTTCTTGTGTTTTTTAAATTATCAGCTTGACCTGCATACCGCTATCTCTGCCTCTTGGGTTTGTTGTCTCACCAGCGTCCATGTGCTAATCTGTCTACCCTGCCCAGGTTTTGTGTTTTTGTCTTTAGTATTAGATTTGTATTTTGTTTTGCAAACCTGCACACCTACCCACTTTAATTTTCTATTAAATAAGTTTTTTCACCTACTGTATTTGGGGCCTTATGTTACATCTGACAACAAAATGTTTACCCCAAATAATGCTTCTTTGATTATATCAACAAATCAGCCAAAGTGTGATTTCGATAACGAAAGAATCTTACATATAGAATGCTTGTAGCTAATTGCCTTTCTTTCACAGACACGCACCATTAAGCAGTGGCCAACAATTGTGATACCAGCCATTAGTTTCACTTGAAAATATTAAATAGCTAGGTAGCCAACAGTAATTCCAATCCATCCAATGTGGATGAACAAACTTTCATTCAACTCAGTTTGTGTAAAGGGTTCAAATAGACCTTAAAATCAGGTACGGCCTAATCTTTTTTCATTCTCCTATAGGATTACTGCGGCTGTAGCCATAAACATTTGCATATAAATATCCAATGACCCCATGTTTACTTTTTGACTAACACCAGGGGAAGTGCCCAGGGTAGATTGGCATTACGAATTTTAAATATTCAACAAAAACACAAGCTGTTTTGTTCTGCTATTACATAGAGATATGTCTTATTTGGTCAGTACTATGGAAGCTAGGGGTTCACTTTGATAGCATGCATTACCTCTTGACTGACAATTCAATGTTCAGGGAAATTGAGCAAGCTTAGTTTTCTGACTTGAATTTCTAAAACCCTGCAAAGAGCCATGGCTGCTCATAAAGAGAGGGGATTATATCCTTAACAGGCAGACAGACGCTAAGGTGCAATCGAGCAAATATTATTAATTAGCATTAGCTGTTATTATAAATAGATAATAGATAAATTAAAGAAAGGCACATTTTTTCCAAGAAAGTGAGACTTTTAAAATACAAATGAATAAATGTCATTTATGGAAATACATCAATTACGCATGTAAATGATCGCAGATGTGTATCTTTTAAGCTCTCACTGCACAGCATTTGTGCATCAATTATCTTTACTCAAATCAAATTGCTTACGTCAAGCCTTCACTGTGTCCCCTTAAATAAGATTATCTACTTTAACCACATTCTCCAAGCAACAGCTTTGTAGAGACGCTGTGACACAATACTCGATGGAGAGTGCAGTTCCTATCACTTTAAATAATACAGGTTTTGTTCTTCATATCTTAGAAATGATAACTATTGATGAACTATTTTGTTTACGTATTTCGATATATATTTTACTCACATTATGATTTGGTTTTGTTTTTCCTCTGATAAGCATAGATTTGCATCCATCTAATTTGAAAGTGATTTCACTACCTACGCCACAACCTGCCAGGGATTGCGTGATTCGTTCTGAACACTCCCAGTACTCCTTCCACTCTCATACAAATCCTCATTTCAAAACATGTCTCACCTTCAGGTACTTTTCCAAGTCCTGTTAACTATGGCGACATTCAATTACTATTCAAATCGCTTACGTCAAGCCTTCACTGTGTCCCCTTAAATAAGATGATCTACTTTAACCACATTCTCCAAGCAACAGCTTTGTAGAGACGCTGTGACACAATACTCGATGGAAAGTGCAGTTCCTATCACTTTAAATAATACAGGTTTTGTTCTTCATATCTTAGAAATGATAACTATTGATGAACTATTTTGTTTACGTATTTCGATATATATTTTACTCACATTATGATTTGGTTTTCTTTTCCCTCTGATAAGCATAGATTTGCATCCATCTAATTTGAAAGTGATTTCACTACCTACGCCACAACCTGCCAGGGATTGTGTGATTCGTTCTGAACACTCCCAGTACTCCTTTCACTCTCAGAAAAATACTCATTTCAAAACATGTCTCACCGTCAGGTGCTTTTCCAAGTCCTGTCAACTATGGTGACATTCAATTACTCCTGTGCCTGCCATCCCCAAAGTGCCTCAGCTGGGGCAGAGGAGGTCACGCCAATTCCTTCTCTGATAGGCTGCTTTGGCCTGGTCCGGTTTCACAGCCTGAAATGAAACACAGAGGGCACGTGCCAATGATCACAGGTTCAGTGCAACAGAACTGTCTCTTTTTGTTATCCACCAGTTTTCCAATTCAAAGTGAAGCTCTTTGCACGTCTATACAGGCCTGTGTGTGTGTGTGTGTATCCAAATTCCTCAAGGTTCTCAGAAAACCATTAGTTACTGATATGGAAATTAATAACTCTCCTACAAATCATTGTGTGTTTGCTGACCAAAATGCCACCACAAAGGCGGTTTAGATTAAAAACTATCCTCAAAATGGTATAGAGACATAAACCTAAACACCTTAACGGACCTTAATCTCATGCCTCCATCGGGGCCGATAACATTTTCCATAAAATCCCCTATGATATTGAAAAAGCATTGCATGACATACTTGTGTCAAAATTCTCTTTTAGCAATCAGAAATTTTGAAATTTCAACCCTGAAGTTGATATGACTGATTTATGTCTGTTATTCCAGGTGAATGTCTCCCTAATTCTAGACTATAAAATAACAACCCAGTCTCTCGAAAATGTGGGAAATAGTCACGAAAATCAATTGATTTGTGGCCACCATTACGATGTGTATACAGTGAAATAATATTGCTTATGTTTTGTTTATTTTTCTGCTCCTGGATAAAATAAAATCCGGTCCATGTGACAAATGAGAATTATGACCAATGAAATGGACTGAGAAAGGTACGACTTGGAGACTACAATCAATCAACTAGACAGTACACAATACATAATTTTAATTTTGAGCTGTCTGATTCTCTCTTTTTAATATCGCTCCACACACGCACCTGCCCACACACCACACTGCAATGTTTTTGCCCTTTATTTTGTACACACGGAGCTTAAAATCTAACAGTATATTTACGCACATGTGCCCCTTCGCGTTTTAATCAGAAAAATGGGGTGTTCAATCAAGGGGAAAAGCCGGAAATCGTACTATCAATGTATTTTGCAGTGATATGTGCAATATTCCTTAACTCGAAGACACAAGTTGACTTGCACGACATCAACCTCCCATAGTTAGTTATATTATTTCCCCCTGCAGTTTTGATAAATACATGTTTTTGTTAGTTTTAGAAAGCTGAAGGCCCAATGTGTACTTTTGTTTGTAATTTGTCAGTAATTATGCATTGTAATAAATGTTTCCTCAAATATTACGTATATACTCAACAGGGCAGGCAAACTAGGCAATTGCCCAGGGCCCAAGCTAGAAGGGGGCCCCCAAAGACGGCTGTTTACATTGGTCCCCAGCAACGACAACCTGAAAGCCCCTTAAATGACTTGAGGAGCCACTGCAATGACACGTTCAGGAACCCCCTCATAAGGGGGCCCCATGGTACTTGCGCGCTGTCAAAAGCTTTTTTTGTTTGCATGGGGCCCCCAAAGTGTCTTGAAATGTCCTTGCATGGATGCATGATAACATGCTTGCTGACTGTATTCAAATCAGTCACCAAAAACACTAAAGCAATGGCATGCATGTCCCCATGTTGAGATAATAACTTTGACAAATTGTTCATGTTAATGATCCTGTTGATCTGTTACTAACATCAGCTGGTATTTCCTGACCTTCCCTCTCCTCTCCTGCCAATGACTTATATAAGGTCACCTCATCACCCCACGTTACCCAGAGCAGCTATACCTATTGTACTCATCATTCAAATAACACATTTTTCGAAACATTTGAATGCACATAGACGTGTATTGAATGTAGTTGATTTACTGGACATTTAGAGTCAGTATTAACAATGTATTGTTAACAATATTTTAAGTAAAACATGTGGAATGTGCTTCTGATTATAAGCTGTTCACACAATTTAACAAAATAGTAATTAATTGTACATAGATTTTATTTATAGGTCTGTCATTTCTGATGAATGGTTACTGATTAATAACAGCACCACTTAAGTCATTAGAGTTGCTGAGTTCTTTGATACCACCAGGCCGAACACGGATCGATGAGGATAGGTTACGTTTAACAGGTATTTTAAAAGGATACCTTTTAAAATGCATGCAGTGGTGTTATACATTACAGAGCACATTGCTCAGAGAGAGATGCCCCCATGGTGTACACCCACATGTGTCAGGGATAAATAAGCACAAAGCAATATCCATCAGAGCAATCATATTTTCCAGATGGAGAGATCTGCAAATCAATTTTACAAGCTATTCCTAGGAATCATATAGACTCACAGCGGTGGTAGCTGCATTTCATATGCAATGATAATGTACATCTGTTGGGGCTGTCTTGTCTTGGGAATGAACCAAATGAGGAGGTACAAATATTAACATTAAATTTCCCCCTTTCAACTTGAGCATCCAGTAGCTAAAAGGGTCAAGAAGAACCGTTTCAGGCAAACTTTCTCCCTTATAGATGAAGGGAGTCCTTAAAGGGAGGCTGCAAGGAATCCACAATGTAACAATGCAGTGTGATTTTGGTGATCCCTCTTACCATAAACAATATTTGTTGTGATAAATGAATGCCTAATTGTCTCAGCCATATTATTATTACAAAGGTATCAGTTGTGCAAGGTAAGTTTAAAAAAAAATGCAATTAATTAAAATTACAAATATGTGTGCGTGCGTGCAGGTGTGTGTTAAGCATTAGTCTGCTGACTCAGCACTTTTTTCACAGCCTCATTTGGTCCAAACCTTTGGTTATATTTGTATTGAATAGCTGACTCATGATTACTTCATGCTTTCTCATTCTTGCAAATGTCAAAGATGCCTGCACTGCAAATACAGAATTGACTGAAAATGTGATAGTATTTATGTATGAAGCTATCTTGATCTTGAATTATTTCAAATACATCACATATTGTCTGAACTGGGCCAACCTGAAACCATGGTGCGCCAATCCACATTTATGATGGAAGGCATTTAGAGAAGGGACATTATTACTTAATGATCTAGTGGTCAATTAAGGCAAAACAAATTATTTCATTTAATGCATTTTTTTTAAAAGGCTCTGTAAAGACATGTTACAAGAGAGGGGTGATGAACTATTTTATTTAGATTGTAATATTTTCAAACGGTTTAAAAAGTGCTATAATTATATTACAGATAATTTCTCACCTTCAAGTTAAACAAACAAACAAATAAATATTGTTAATGCCTAAAAGATGACAGACAGAGAACAAGAGGCAACAGTAAAAGGAATATGAGTAACCATCTGTGTTTGCAAACATGTGTGTCAGTTACAAACTCTTTACAGAAAGAGAAAGTGTTAAATTGTGCTCCACTGTGCAGCAGAAAATAATAAACTCGTCTTTCCTTTGTACAAGGAATATCTAAACCGTGGCTTGGAATATTACTTCAGCTTTTCATGATGAAAGGTAGTGAATTGTGGGAAAAAGAAGAACCATTAAAAAAACTGCCAAAATGCACAAAATGTGAGTATGTCACTTGTATGCTCAAAACAGAAACGTACAATATCCTCACATCTAATATCAGCATGCATCACTGGTGTTAACATTGCATTTGCGTAAACATAAACTAGCCTATTTCCAAGGGTCTCCAAGATGCACCAAAGTTAGCACACACAACTGAAGCAGGTGTGATGCAGCAGCAAACCTGTTCTGTTGCAAATAGAAACTCGTGAAATATGGATGGTCTTGATTGCAGAGGAACAAGCAACACCAGCTGCCATTTATTTGTTGTGAAGAATCTATTAATAGAAAGAATGACGGTTCCCTTAACTACACCCCTCAGCTTCCTGCTGTTTTCCTGTTATCGCAGACACTAGGACAGGAAACATGGACGCAGACGCGTCACAACGGGGCAGGCAAACTAGGCAATTGCCCAGGGCCCAAGCTAGAAGGGGGCCCCCAAAGATGGCTGTTTACATTGGTCCCCAGCAACGACAACCTGAAAGCCCCTTAAATGACTTGCCATGAGGAGCCACTGCAATGACACGTTCAGGAACCCCCTCATAAGGGGGCCCCATGGTACTTGCGCGCTATCAAAAGCTTTTTTTGTTTGCATGGGGCCCCCAAAGTGTCTTGAAATGTCCTTGCACGGATGCATGATAACATGCTTGCTGACTGTATTCAAATCAGTCACCAAAAACACTAAAGCAATGGCATGCATGTCCCCATGTTGAGATAATAACTTTGACAAATTGTTCATGTAATAACATCAGCTGGTATTTCGTGACCTTCCCTCTCCTCTCCTGCCAATGACTTATATAAGGTCACCTCATCACCCCACGTTACCCAGAGCAGCTATACCTCCCTAGCAGCCACAGTTGTTTGATGTAGTTGGCTCCCTGGCCATATTGATCCATTCCTGTGGTTATGATGTTGCTTGACAGGCTAAGTGAATCTGACCTCAGGTCATTTTTTTTCTGGCTGGTGTCCTGATCGCTTTTGGATTTAGTTTGACCTTCCTGGTGTAAAACTGTTAACCGACAAATTGCTACAGCTTGTGAAATTCCAGATAGATAATTTGGATGTTTAGTGAAGAGAAGATGTATATTTCTAAATGGATTACCTAATGCACAATTGTAATACACTGCCATCAAAAGTGTTGCACATCACACTTTTAATATCTTATGACACAGGTAGACCACCTGTATCAAAGGATATTTAAAGTATTAAAACACAGACTATATAGATTTTTTTTTCAGGAATCGTCAGGAATCTGCATCAGTGAATTTGTTCTACCTAGCAATAAATACTGTAAGTTCAGAGGGGCAAATATTTCAGTCAATACCTGCACTGTTTAAAACTTTGCAATAGCACTGAAGTGAGTTTTTAGCATTCATGAAAGTTGTCATTAAATTCATTCAAGGTGGGAGAAGGCTAAACAAATGTAACTTAAGAGAAAAGTAAACATTCCTATCAAACATACCCAATTGAAAAGACAAGTTCATTCGTTTTGTTTCAGCAATGGACAAAATCAAAAGAATAAATGAGTGATGACATTTGTCTGACATGTCTTGTCCTCTGTATGCTGTAGAAGAATAACAAGAAGAGAAATGGCGGGTAGATGGCAATTATCTCCTTTCTAAAAACTGTGAGGTTCTCCATGTATCTTTAATATCTATGAGGGCAATATGGCCAGATTCAAAGGAATGGTTTCCAAGGTTAATTAAAATCAATATATATGTTAACAACATATCTAATGTTGAAACAAACTGTGTTTTAACAATAGACAAGTGTTGCCATTTTCACACACATGCAAACATATTCAGAAAGCATCATTGCTCCTGCTCCTGATTGCATTAACACCATCAAGGACATGTTCTTCACAGGATTTGCTGTGAGAGACCCCAAGAGCAGAGCTCACATTAGTGTTTATCAAGTTTATAATGGCATCGTATGCATGTGCTCTCTTATCTTATCTGTGACTGCAGCCACATCTCGTCTCTATAGCCACGGTACACAAACACCCAAATAATAAAGCTTTATGCTTCTGTCACACAGGTAAAGCTATGTTTTTATAGTTTATATATATATAATTAATCAATATAGTGGCGGAATGAGACAGCTGAAAGAGCTTGACACCACACAAGAGACACTCTGAAGTCTAATACCAAACTTAACATTAAATCGAAAGGGCATTTCTATCTGCCATCTTCATGTCATGGTTTACAATATGGATCTAGCAGCCAAATTCAACCATACACTCCTGCTTATTAAGACTTATTGATGTATTCTTAAATCGGCAGATGCTGAAGGTCCATTTCTCCACTTTACTTCATCATTACAAATGTTGGATTTGCAAAAGAGAAACATAATAATGTGTTTGTTTGTGGGTATGTTCTGGCCACTCTCAGCATACAGTATAGGAGAGGGTGAGCGTGACGACACAGCGGGTGAAAATCATAACCATTGCAGCTTTTGGTTTTAGGGGTTTCGCAGGCAGCGGCAGCGAGGGGGGAAGAGATGGCATGAAAAGAGACCAGACGGAGGGAGCAAGTGATGATGTGGATGGTAGAGGAGGGAGTGAGCTCCTGGAGGCGCCTGTGAAAATCAGTGGCCCCCTGGGAGACCAGCTGAGCTCAATTACCAGGAGAATACAGTTGCAAAGGGAAGCCGAAAGGATACAGCATCGATCTGTCACACGCTGACAGCGGGGAAGGGAGCGCAGTGGGGACAGGGAGGGAGGGAGGGAGGGGAGAGTCGAGAAACAGAGTGAGAGAAAGAGATGCAATTGGGAAATGGAGCAAGCCACTGTATATAGTGAAGTAAAAGACAGATAGGCATGAGTGAGAAAAACAAATTCTGCTTACTGTGACAGATATGTGCAGAATTTAGAGTCAAAGACAGTGAAGTGTTTATTTTTCTCTCTGAAATAAGCATATTATCAAATCCGCCTCAATGCTTCATGTTCAATGGCAAACAGTAAAGTCCGAATTACATTTTTTTTTGAATGAAACCCAAGTATGCAAGGGTCTTGGGTAGGGTGGGGGAATTAGAATATATATATATACAATTATTGACAGTACAGATTGTACAGTGAAAGTGGGAGAGAGAGGAAGATATGCAGCAAAAGGTCAAAAGCCAGTAGCGAACCTGCAGCTGAAGTCTTCTTCATCTTTATAATATGTTAAATAAAAAGTCTGTTGCTCTTTTTCATGCTTTTATTTTTTGTATTTTATCTTCTTGTCGTTTGGTTCCCTCACCCAGCATGTTCGGGTAAATATTTGGGTAAAGATTCACGGAAAGTCATTCGAATTTATATTTTAAATGTTTTTGATTTATTGACTGCATTATATTGTGATATAAACTTTCAAGTTGTCATTTGGGTTGTTTTGACATTTTGCAGTTTGTACAGAATTAATGATCCTATTTCCTGTGAACATGATAGACTTTCAATTAATACCACTAAAACTGTTCGACAATATAATGTACTTCAAAGAAAAAGCTTGTGGTAGCCCTCTTTGCTCATCAATCTCATATACATTATTGATAAAAGCCAGGTATTTATTGAATGTGGAGCCTATTTCATACTTATCCTTAACCTACCTATTGAATCTTACCATGTCATCATGCTTCTTGGGCTTGCAGCTCTCCACTGCTCCTGCAGAAATTATGCTGCGCCGATTAAACGTAAATGTAAATCTGATGAACTTTGCAGCTGTCACTGCAGATGTCTCTCACCCACTAATGAAGTTGTGGAAGGATCCCTGGACTCACTCACCATTGTACAATAATTGGGGCAACAACTGCAACAAACATGAGAAGGATTTAGCCATACGTGTAGGATTAAACTGTGGGATGTTATTTTGTGCGACACAAATGTGTACTGTGACCTGAATAAATGCAGATAAATAAGGTAACAAGGCTCAAGCTTTTGGTTTTACTGCATGAAAAGAAAATGAAGGACAATAGGTGGATGCAGAAGAATCAACAAATATATGTAGCTTTAGTAAGATGCTTACACTGTAGTAGCTGTATATTATCAGTAGTATGCTTTGTAACCAGTGACATGTTTATATGATTGACGTCAGTAAAAACGAAATGAAATAAAGTTGATGTGGGTTGTGCAGAAAAAAAAAATCAAACAGGGACCTTTATGAATTATGTTAAAGAGCAGTTGAATCTGAGAAAATCTGATAAAATACAAGGCTAATTTGGGGTAAGGCAAAAGGATACATAAAGCAAAAACGTTTTTAACTCACATGTGTAAGAAAGAATTTGTAAAAGACACAGAGATGAACATAAATAACATGAAAGCTGACACTATATTAATCTGCATCAAGCAAAAGCGATAGATTCCTCATATACCATATATATACATACACTGTTGCTTTCATTAAAGAAGGTGATGCAATTACTTTATTACTCTGGTGTAAAAAGTTGCTTTGCTGTTCCAAATAGTTATACTGTCTTCCATTATCAGTACTTCCGCTACAGAAGAGCTATGCAACAAACTTGTATTAAATGTGTGATGTCCTTGTTAAAAGGTTTTGTTTTTCAAAACCCTTGATTGGAGACAAAGATACGGGAACTGCCTAAACCTTCCCTGATAGAGGGGTGGAGCTGTCTTTAACCCTATCTACAAGGGGTGATGCTTCAATAGTAAGCGCATGCATAACACACAGCACACACAGCAGTTAGCGACAATTTCGTGTGGACCAATGTCGTGGAGCAGACAAAAGACAGACATTGGGGCCTAAAATACCAAGGTCTTAGCAGGGAATTCATTAACCGAATCGTCTGCCAAAGCATTTGGTGTCCTTTAGGCAAAAAAAACAACAGTATTAGGTCTCTGTTCAAACTTTGATGCATTAGCATGAATCAGAATGTCGTGTGTGCCGTGTACCCCAGGTTGAAATGAGCAAGCGCTCGCCTAGGATGATCTACAGCTGCCTGATTCACCGCTGCTGTGTGTCCTCCAGAGCCTGGGTCTCGTGTCCTGCGTTCACCTGAGCACAATTTATCTTTACTAATGTAGCCTTGTTTTTTTTGCGTCTGAAGTGCTAATATGAGCAGTGATGCAAGACCCAAACCGATTTAGTGCACATTCCATTCTTAGGCATTAGAGAGGCCATATACTGTACAAGGTGAAGGAGAACACTATTTTGCTATTTCATAAAAACAGGAGGTTTTGTAGTCAAGTTCATTTTCAGATGCATATATTAGATTTCATAGGCTTTTGAGTGAGGCCCACTGTCACAGCAGGCTGAAGCAACATAAATTCAAATGTTGACTTGTCTGTCTGAGGAGGAGACAGTCACACTAGCTTGGTGTTTGATCCCCTTCAGCATGTTTTTCAGGCTCAAATGATGTCCTATTCTATGCAGGAGCTGTCACAACTGCCCCTATTTTTCAAGGAGTTTTAAGTTACAACACAAGCCCTTAAGGGGCTAGAACACAAGCCCTTACGCCGGGACCCTACGCTGTCCCGCTGCCTCTCCTCGCACCGCCGGAAAAAATCTCGGGGGACCTGGGGAATTGCAGACCTTTCCTCATTCAGTGTGTAGCCCTCTGTTTATAGCACGGACTATGCAAAGATAGCATTTCTGATCCCCCACGTGTCGGGCTCATCAGCCACTTGGGCGAATAACTCAGTGATATCTCAGTCTGCTGCAGTGTTTATGGACGCTATCAAAAAAGCATTTCTGCAGACCACACCAGCCAAAGAAGCCGCACAGACACTGGGACAACTAAAACAATGACACCGTTGAGTGGCGGAGTACGCAATCGAGTTCCGCAAACTGGCAGTGCACTGCGAATGTGGAACACATTCAAGAACGGCTCATCAGAGAGCATCAAGGACCAGCTCGCTCCTTTGGACCTCCCCGCTGATCTCGACTGATGATCGCCATCAAAATTGGCCATCGATTGTGGGAGAGGGAAAGGAGGAGGGCTGGAATTCCAGATAGCAGATTAGGCAGACTTCAACCGAACCAGTCATCGTTATCGCCACGGCCATGGACGACGGCCACCCCGGAGCCCACGGCGCGTTCCTTTGTTCCGAAAGAGCCCATTCAGCTGAGACAAGCTAAGGTTTTGCCAGAGGAGAGACATTGCCGACTCCAAGAAGGCTGGTGTTTCTACCAGCAACAGTCTGGTATGAGCCAATGAGCCAAATCAGACTTTTTTTTACACAATTTGACTATGGTAGAGATAAGCAGTGACAACCAGGCACTGAAATTAGGGGTTTTAGTGGACTCAGGGGCAGACTAAAGTCTGATGGATAAAGGGCTAGCTAAGCAGCTAAAGCTAAGGCTTGTTCCGCTAGCCACACCACTAAAAGCTAATGTGTTAAATGGTCACTGTTTATGGTCACACACTATAGTGAGCCAGTTGAAATGCGGGTAGGTGAGGCACACACAGATTAGATCACCTTCTACATTTTCACCATAGCCCAACACCAACTCCTTTTAGGATACCCTTGGCTGACCAAACACAACCCTATCATAGACTGGAGATCAGGGGTGGTTAAGGAGTGGGGCACTGACGGTGAAAGTCATTATGTAGGGGTACAAAAGGGGCTGAATCTGAGGCAGATGACGAAGGAGAAAGCCATGGTGTAACAATGGGCCTCAACCACAGCCCAACCCGACCTATCCAACGATCCAGTGCAATACCATGACCTCCAAAAGGTATTTAGCAAAACCAGCGATTGACATGATCATGTCAAGCTGGTCTCCATCTGGAAGGATGCACAAACCCCCGCCACTAACAAAAAAAAGACCTCTAATGCCCTTGAGCAAGGCACTAACCCCCTCTGCTCCCCGGAAACTGTTTATTTGCTTATATTTAGGTGCGCTTAATAGTCTGGAATTGATGGGAATAATTATTATTATTCATTTAAATAATGAATAATAATTTCATAAATTCACCCCCGCTATGCCCCACACTATTAATAAAATAATCAACCTGGTGTCGGTTTGTCTTTTTCTACCCAGGTCGCTACGGGTTCACCCTACATTCCACATCAACCGGGTCAAACCAGTCCTGGACAGCCCTCTGGTCCCACCCTCCACCATTCCTACTTCCCCCTGAGTCATTGGTCCCGTCTACAAGGTCAAGTGCCTACTGTCGGCCAGGAGGCGGGGCCGGTATCGTCAGTTCCTGGTGGAATGGGAGGGCTATTGTCCGGAGGAACGATCATGGATCCCCACCAGCTATATTAACGACAAAACTCTTATCGAAGAGTTTAACAAACTGGCAAGGGACCTGGGCTGTCAGGTCTCGACCGGGGGGTTACTTTTCCCGAAACGTGTTTTATGTTAGGTTGATTTATGTAGTTCCTGTCCATGTTCTGTCCCTTTATGTTTAGCCACGCCCTTTCCTCATGTGTCTGGTGAGCACTCCCTCCCTCATTTACCTAAGTTTGCCCCTCCCTAATTGTGTTCACCTGGTGAATTGATTTCCTTAAGTGTGTATATATATAGTCCATGTCTCCCTATGTCTCGTTGCCAGATCGTCTTGTGTGTTATGCCAAGCTTTCCAGCAGTATTGTCCCATAGTCATAGTCAATGTGCTTTGAGAGTTTTCATTCATAGTTAAGGTAAGAATCAGGTAGAAGTATTTTTGTAGGTTATGGTAGGTAAGTTAGTGTTTTTGATAAGTGTAGATGTGTTGTACTTCTGTGTGTTTCTGTTTTTGTGTATTGTTGAACCTTCAGTAAAGACACCCTTTGAACTGCAATTGCTCTGTGTCTCGTGCTTTTGGATCCACGCCACGTACATCCTTAACACATCAGACCAGAAACTTCAGTTAGCATCCTGTTAAATTTGGCTCTTTGAAACCATTTTGTAATGACAATTTATTTTTTTCATGGAATTACTTTATAATTTGCCAATTTGTTAACCTGTAAAGGGGAGTACTAGAGGACATGGTTTATAAAGCATTTTGTGGCTTCAGAGGGAGCTTTGGGAATTCTGATAAACTCAAGTGAAAAATCAAGAGACATAATTTGAGGAAGCGTCAGCAAACAGCACCCAAATCTCCAAACATACTGTCAGTTGTCAAAGTGACGTGTAGGTATCCTAGGGCCCGAAAAAAGACGATTTGGATGTTTTTAAAGCAGGTAGTGCCCTATTAAAAAATAATTTTCATATTTTTTGTATTTCTCATTTCATTATCTCTGTTATGTTTCAGATCTTTAAACTGCAGCCCACAAACATAAATTGATTGCGGGCTGAATGTTTTTTTCCAACTTGTAATTTAATTTTAATTGAATTCACGGGTCTGCCACAAATCTTTTTTTCTCTCTTGTTTCCCTGTTTTTCTGCTCGTCTCCTCCCATCCTGATTCTGTGTGAGCTATATGTGTGGCTTCACTAACCTTACTCTTGAATTTTTTCCTTTCTGCCTTCTTTTTATCAGTCATGTCCGGTGCCCAGGCTACCCTGGGTCTGCCATCACCTCCCACACCAGCTCAGCTGCATATCCAGTCTGCACATACTCAAATAATATGATGACTCATCATGAGAGTTCATAAGAGACATGTCTTCATTTTATGAACGTTATTATAGACTTCAATAGTTCCTTATCCGTGTTCATCTCTACATTGTAAAAAAAAAAAAATACTTAGCTCTTTATTCTCTTATATCAGGAAAGATAGAACTGAAGTCTTTTAAAATTTCTGTTTTGATTTGATAGTAGAGGTACCATAGAAAATGTTGCTCCAATATGCATGCATAATTTACTTCTTGTTATATATTTTTTCGAGCGTTGTGCTTTTCATAGGAACTCTCTCGGCAGGAGCAGACTGAAATAATAATTTACTTGAATGATCCCACAACTAATTGTGTAGGCTAATAAAAATGTTTGATATACTGGCTACCTCACAGTTAAATATAGGAAAGTTATGTAAATAACAAATTACAAAAATGTAGGGCTGACAAATGATTATGGAGTTTACAAGGTATGTGATGGGTGATCTATCGAAAATGAAACAGGAATACATTAAAGGTTCATCGCCAGACACACAAAATGATTATTTTGTTGAGAGTGAGCATCACATGTGGTGTGCTTGCTATAATTTTACTGGTCCAGTTAACATTTGGGCAACAGTGCTCACAATGGACTGCATGTGCTCCTTGGCATCTTAAGTCAGATCACCAGCTGGCCTCTCAGGAAGTGATTAGGGTATTCACTGGCTCTGTGGTATTCATTTGTCTTCTGTATGATGAGTATCCTAGAGCTTGAACTAATGCAAATGTCCTTTGGTGATATGAATTGAGGGTAACTTTGGCTATTGACAGCAGCTGCTAGGCACCAATTAAATTGGCAAATGCAGTTTTAAAAACATTGCTCATTAAAGAGCTAATTGTCATTTGCATATACAAATCGCATTGTCGTTGAAAAACCTTTCTGTGCATTGATAAGATAGGTATCAGTATCAATTTACTCAGAATGGTGCAAAAACAAAAAGAAATCCAGTGAGTGGCACTTCTGCAGTCAGAGGCATCTCGTTGATTAGAGAGTTCAAAGGAGAATTGCCTGTCTGGTTTGAGCTAATAGAGAGGCTATTGTAACTCAGAAAACCACTGTGGGGAGCATCTCTGAATGCACATCACGTGAATTCTTGAGGCAGACTGGCTACAACTGCAGTAGACCCTGTCAGGATTCACTCCTGTCAGCCAAACAGAGGAGTCTGAGATTGTGGAGGCAAAGGACTGGGCCAAGGTAGGCCGAAACAAAGAGGTTAAACAAGTGACTCAAAAAAAATTAGATATAATTGGAATCATATGCTATGAATGCTAAAGTTGAATTGAAAGTAAGTTAAAATTGCATGATAAAACACCAGTTTTTGCGTATAATAGGTGAAAAATATAGAAGAATCATACATAGCTAGGGATGAAACGGCATTGAATGAATTGCAGTCCCCATAATGCATTAGATGCATCAATATTTGTTAATTATTATAAGTGATTTAAATATATAGGATAAATAAACTTTATATAAGAGCCTGTGAAAACAACTGTGAATATTAACTCTAAATAACCTACTTGCACATATATCTTAACCCAGGATGCAGCTGTTGATCCCAATTTCAGATAATTCATAAATGGCTAGCTTGGCACCATGACAAACAAATAAGGAGATACTTAAGTTTACTCAGTACCATTTTGAACCGAAGCTTTAGTGTATTTTCTAGTTTTCAGTCCTGTGCCAAGTTAATACAAAGAATAATAACACGTATAGTTGGAAAAGATATTTATACTTGCAACCAGTACAGTGAGATCATGTTTTGTTATGACTTTTCTAATCTCCACCATGCTCTGTAAAACAGTGACAAAGAAACACACATGCACATATTATATGTTCACAAAGTGACAAAATAAAATGTATATGAGTATTATGTTTTGCTGTTAACAGAATGATTGGTGCAATGAAAGAACCATTATAATCTCAGCCTGTGGATAACACAAATCTGAGAGCCTCTCTGCTCTTTGTTGATTTTACCCCCACCACCTCCTCCTGGACCAGTTTCACATGGCAGCAATCACAAAAACAGAATGTTTTTGAAGTTTCTAAGCTTCTGGACAGGGGCAGATAAGAGAATTGTTCTGGTCCGCATTACGGTCAGTATTAACCTCCCTCACAACTTGACTTTCCCTAAAGGCAAGGCACCTCTGAATGAATTAATTAAAAAAATGTATAAAATATGAAAAATTAACAATCAACCATAATTTTGCGACCCCCGTGCAGTACCTCTGCAGACACCCTAGGGGTTGTGGACCCTCTGTTTAAGAACGTTGCCATATCATATTTCTAAACATGTGTGGGTAATGTAAATAAATAAAATGCAGATTAATTATTAATTAAGTCAATGTATATTACTATTGGGGGCTTATAATATCAAAAAAAAATATTTGTCATCATTAATAAATGTCATACAAATATATATATTTATACATGTATAGCAGAAACACCTGGAACTATGTTTTTTTCATAAAATTAAATGAAATGTCTGAACAAATATTTAGAAAATATCAGAAAAAAGAAAAAAAACATTCATGAGATGTCTGAATAATACAAGTAGGATAACATATTAATAAAATATCCTAAGCATCCGAGAAATCTCATAATTAAAAAAGAAATAAATATTATGATATATGATATATATATATATATATATTTATAATATAAAAAAATGCTGAATACCTAAAACAAACACAATAAATATCTGACCAATATTTTAAAAATTGTGTGTTTTTGTTTGTGAGCGTGCGTGTATGTGTGTTAGGAACGTGGACAGAGCCTCTAGTTGATTAAGTCTCTCCGGCACCTGCCCTGTTTATCACCTGCAACTCATTCCACTAATCAGCTGCTACAGTTTAAATCTGCTCCTGCTCACCCGTCGTTGCCAGTTTGTTGAGTTCCCTCATCTGGTATACATGTCTAGGCCACCTGAGTTCTTTTGATTCCGCTTTAGTCAAATGTTATTCCTGTTCCTCGGGTTCATTGTCTTCCTGTCCTCTGCTCAGAGCAGTTTTTTCACCCACCTCATCGCTGCTCTCCCGGCCACCGACCGTGTCACCTCCTCTGCTCTGGTTATCCACAATCCCCCTTTAGTCATCAGCTCCTCTTCCCTCAATTAACGGTATTCTCCAATGGTGCTGTCTGTGTCTGCACTTGACTCCAGACAGAACTAAACCCTAACACAAAAGTGTTAAATCAATGAAACTAGAATTCAAACATGCACATAAGTTACTACTAACAATGCTGACGTGACAAAATAAGTATATTTTTCTGTGACCTTGTCCACTGACCCATACATCATCGTTTCTAGACAAGACATAATTTACAGGAAACTGCCATGGGAACACACATACACACCATCCTGCTGTCTGCTTAGCCATTTGGTCAATATTCACCAGTGCATGTCCTTGTGTCTTGGGAAGGGAGACAAAGGTTAATGAGGGGGTAAAGGGCAACATCTGACTCCCTTTCTGGACAATGTGGCTCAGGTCTGTTGGAGTCTTACGTGGAACTGAGATTTGACCGGACAGTGTGGGCATGTGAGACAGAGCCTGAAATTTTCTGAGTTTGCAGCCCTGGATTTTAAAACAAGCAAGTCAGCTGAAACCTGTGAGCTCATCCAGTTACATGGCTTTAATATTCAACATCTTATGGTCTGAATATGCTACGAGAGGTACACTGGACTGGTGTAGGGATATAGATTTGAATCCATGTTGACTTCTGATGTTTTGTAGGCTTTTGTGTGAATGAAAGTGTAAACATTTAATATTAATAAGCTTTTCACAATTCTTGTGGAGAATAGGGGCCAACTATATCCTGACGTTCCAGATGGTGTGTCACACAAAACCATCTGGGAAGGCTTCATTGGAGGAGCGAGCAGGAAGTTTCAGTAAATACTTGGAAGGGGATTGGATGAACCATCTGTCCATCACTGTCTAGTATTGTTGTCGAAGCCACTCGGGAAAATAGTCAATAGATTTATCCATTGAGAATACCTTTATGTGTTCTCTGATTTTCTTTCAATGTATACTTTCCATTGCTGTTGTAACTGGTTCTATGGCAGAATCTACACCTTTACAAGCCCCCGTTGTTGTTACCAAACAATTGCTTTGTATCTCACTATAGTCACATCTGAGACATGCATGTAGCTGCCAGGAGGTCCTCCCTCATAGGATGCCACAAGCCAATAGCTTTGTGCCTGGCAAGCAAAATTCTCGATTGGGTGCTTCATAGGACTAAGGGAACTATTGTATCACACCAAAACCTCCATTTGTGCTCGGGTTGTTTACAGGAAAGGATCACTGGCTTCTCCAGTCTCACTTCCATCAGCGTCAATATTTCACATTGATTTATTGATACACTGAGTATAATTATTAATAATACTGCATGTTATTGGCATGCTTGCTGTGTCTAATTACTGTTGCTAAGCTATGACCAGATGGTTATGGTTGAGGGCAGGGTACAGTAAACATCAGCTCTATTCTTTATTGAATTAAGGAACATGGACAAGTAAGAAGACCAGCCAAAGTTCTATGCATGGTCAAAAAGTTATGATTTATTATTATAATACGTTTTTTGAATAAGTAGTTAACCACTGCTTATAAAGACACAAACTGTGCTATGTATGTGTGTAAAGTGTAAAGTAACAGTGAGTGTAAAGGTTAACTGGCAAATTTATATACTAGCCTAATTTATACAATCGAATATATATATATATATATATATATTTTTTTTTAGAATGGGGTTGTTACAGACTGGAGAAAGGACAAACAAAACCATGTTTTAGAACCAGCAAGAGCATTCACCTGTCCTTGGGATCCTGTGTGTGATTTCTGTGTGTTTGTCACCTACGGAAGCATTAGGAAAGGAATTAAAATGTTTATACAAAGTAAAAATCAATGTTTTCTCTGTCATCTGTGCTTTTCTTCTCCATCATCATGAGCAGTGTTGACATTTGACCTCCTCTGACTATTCATCATAATAAAACCAGGAAAGGAAGGTCCCAAAAAATACAGCATTGACCTTGGGGGGCTTTTCTTTCAAATATGTATTTATTTTTTATTTAATGACTGATAAAAATGGCCATTAACTGAGAAATCATTAATCATCAACCATTATCTCTATTGAAACCTAACAATAATAATAATAAACAGTCCAAATCCTCTCCAGTTTCCACCAGGAAGATTTATACAGTTGTTCTTCGTCTATGTGTCCTTTCCAAGGACTTTTCATATGAAACGGCATTGTGAATCTTTAATGTAATTCTCTGCGGAAAATTGAAAGACAATACTGTGTGAAGATGACAACACTTGAAAAAAATATGAAGGTTAATAGCAATTAAAACTGGTTTATTACCACGCAACATTGGGGCATAAATCGGAAAGAATAAATGTTACAACCCACTGATCGAATTTAAAATAACTTTCGATTGTGTGTCTCTGTTTACTCCGTTTTTTTGTCTAGTTTCACCATGATGTGCATCACCTGAGCCCAAGTAAAGTAAAGTAAAGTAAGAGTTTGTGCTCACGTGTGGGTTCAATTGATGGCGCAGAGAGAGATTAGGCGAAAAGAAAATGTGTTTAATAAGGCAACGTCCTCGGGGACAAAGTCAAAAGGAGGCTCTACAAAGTCCTCAAAGTAAATAAAACAAGATGCTCCTCACAGTCCTCAAAATAAATAAAAACCCCTTCACATCCCCAGTCACATTCCCCTATTGCTGGAGGAGTGCCGGGTGTTTGCTCACCTCCACCCAGGATCCAGCCTACTGCAAAATAGGCCAGAATTAGGTTAACCACATGCTTTATATTGACTTCATTGATACCTGATTCTGGTCAGCTCTCTGGTTTCGGCTGCCACTCCCCTCTCTCTCCCGCAGCCGGCGCTCTAACAACACTTCATTGCTACACCTCCCTTCATCAAATGTCTGCACTTTGGGTCCAGAACTGTTCTAACACATAAAGCTGTTTTTGGCAAACGGAGAACTACAAGGTCGGGAGCTCAACAAGCCATTGCTCTGAACCAGGAGATTTAATGGAGTGGTGCAAGACTATTCATCATCATTGGGCGAAGATCTAAAGGTTTTCAGTTGTTTCTCCTTAAACCATTAGAACAGTTTCTCCCTTCAAATTACTCTCTCAGTCATGTGCCAATTAACAGAAAACAGATTTTTTTTAGACTGTTTTGTACATATTTGTGCTATTTCCATGAGCTATTTTGACTACAGAAATGTATTTTTTATAACGGTGATAAATACTGACCTTCTCACACAATTCCCTAAATGCATAAAAATCTCTTCTATGGCACGACAGTATATGTCCTCTGAGAAAGAAATCAAATGCACCAGTTCAAAAGAGGTGTAACAGCTTACAAGCCATACATTTTATAACTATTCAGTGAGTCAGCCAAGTTAGATATTTACCTGATAATTGATAGTTGTGTCAGATTCTGACCATAAATCCAGATAGATGGCTTTATTATTGTCCATCCTTTCAATCATAAGCCTCATAGGAGAATACCTCTGACAGTTTCATGACATGCTCTATAATTCAAGAAGTAAATATATTTGACTCATATTGTACATGATGCATCATTGTTATGACCATAAGCAGTATAATGATTCATTTCTACAACATATTAAATGCTTACTTGTATCATAAAAAATATAGCACACTTTTATCTGAGCCTTTGGGGATATAAAAGGGCTTCCCTCTATATTGACAGAGTGTAATGGATGGAGGAAGTCCTGCTGGCAAGTGCAGAGAGCTATTGTAGGATTTGAGTAATAATTAAAAAAGGTATGATTAATTGAGCTTCTGTGCTGCTTTTGATGTGATCTTCTCTCACCACTAAGGTATGTGCAGTGCTTCTTTGTATCTCTAGAATGCTGGTGGATCTGAATTGTAGTTAAAGCTAACAAAAAAATATGAACATAATCATTATTTATGATATGTGATACACACACACAAGATGTATGATGTATGATGGCCAGTGTTATTAACACATGATAGAAACTGAACAATGTTCATCTGGTGACACAATTAAAACAAGATCATTTTGATGCATGATCTTTTAGTTCTTAGAGAACATTTGTAAAACTCATGAACATTAGCAATTTCAAAATAACATTTTGGCCTGAAAATTATAGAACTATTGATAAATGCGCTTGTAATGTTGAATAGAAGAAAAAAAAAGTAATGGGTTGTGACCAGCCCCTATATCTGCCCCAGATTTAGATGAAATCAGCATCATATTATGTTGGCTAATCCAACCTAAAATGCAATATTAGGCTATACTTAATGTATTGTATTAATCTGTACATGTTTCCCACATTTGGATGTAAATCAAATTGTAGCCTGAACATTCTTAAGAAGAACAAACATCACCATCTAGTGGACGAGCTAAGATAGTTCAAGTGTACTTAAGTGCTCAACACACAGCCACCTCACTCCCTGCGCTTGGTCATGGCACTTTGGCGTCACTTTCTGATGCATAATTCTCTTTTAGTGTCTTACTCAAACACATCTTCAGCAATATTTCACATTCAGGGCGCCCACGTCCATTCATTTCAGCATTAAGCTGACCCTGGTGTTTAAAGATCTCCAAAAGATAGTATTCCCTTTAGTGTCAATCGATTTTACATCGATATCTGCAATATTCCTCGGAAATCCCAATTTGTCCTTGTTAACTACGTGGCATTAATTGTTAAAAGTTGTGTGAAACGCTTTTCGTCAGTTTCGGGTAGCAGAAGGCACTACTCTACCCATAATCCTCAGCTATCGATGTAAGGATGACGCCAGTGCGCTGTGTTCCTGTATACAATCTTGTTATGATTGAAGCATTGAGGTGCTTTTTAACTCGGTCTTTGTACTCTGATTGTGTTCATAACCCCTTTATCCCAAGCAAGACAAAACACCTTCTTTCACAGGTTTGTTTTCATGCAACATTAATATTTTTCAGTATGTGCTCACAATGTGAACACATGAAATCAGCAGAGGAAGTGAAGGTCAGACCCCTGTCAAGAAACTAATCATCTTAGGCTTGTTTGACTCTATTGTGTTCAACATGGCTGAGTTAGAGTATTTAACAAATAATCTCACTCGCAGATCTTATTAACCTTTAATAGGGAATGTTATGTTTTCATCCAAACAAAATAAACTCTAAATAAAACTGTCTCACAAATAATTGTTTTCAGTTTTTTAATGGCAAATTCATGACATGGATAGAATAACCCCTTAAGGCCTTTCATTAAATCCTCTTAAAACCTGGCCAAGATGGAACATCTGATTTCAGATCCATAGGTTGGCCTTTCAGTGACCACAAAATGAAATATAGAATACAAATACAGAATTCTTCTAGTAATTCCTGTTTCTGTTTCAATTATAAGAGATACATGTAATTCATAATGTGTAGCTCTGCAAAAGCCCCCCAAAAACATGCCCTAAAATTGAATTTGAGTAACGTAATTTAAAATACTTAGGATTATGCTTCATTGTTAATTCCATCATTTATTTGAACATCAGATACATGAGAAGTGCCACATATACAGTATAGCATTATGATAGAAAAATGTTATTATAGGTTGGTCAAATACACAGAACTCTAGTTGTGTGATAATCTTACTAACCTCTAATCCAATTTCAGGGATTTCAATGTGGATCACATTGTTAATACAGAAAAGAAAAAAAAAAAGAAAGACCACCTCTATTAGTCGCACAATGGGGAATTTCAGTTTCAGTTAAATTGCCCACTAACAAAAAAGCCATCACCATAAAAGGAATATTTTTTTTTGTTGTTGTGCTGCGATGCACCAGTTTTGAGATCAAGAAACTTGTGGTTAAATTGCTTTCCAAGGCGATAACAGCACCAAAGATTATTATGTTTCTTAGCATTTCCTCTTGATACATTTTATTGTTGATATTCATTCTCTGGTCAGAGATCCGGAGACAATCTCAGGTGACATTAGGTGAAATGTAAGACATTAACCCCGGACAGGGTGCCAGTCCATTAGAGTTGGCCTTGTGATAAAACACAGATGTAATTGTTTTACATCTTTTAAATTGTAAACACCCGAGTCTGTCTCTTCTCTTTTTCCCTTTTGCAAACAATAATGACTCGATTTGTGTCTCGGCCTACAGCAGTTGTTGGTCCTTGAATTTTAAGGGCCTTTGGGTTGGAAAGCCTCACTTCTTAAGTTGAATGTAAAGGAAGGTGTGGAAACCCTGTTTATAGTAACTAAATGATTGGATGCGAAAGTTAGTGTTCAAATCAAATTAACTTTGGATACTTGAAAATGAAGTAAAAAAAGGCTTAAACTGTCTAGCAATCATCAGCTGTTTGCATTACATTGCTGGACACACAAGGTTCATTTGAACCCACTAACGGGATTTTGCAATCTAATTAAAAAAGACTGCTATATTAGCATGACTTAGAGAGTCTAAGTCTCTTAGCTTCTTTTAAGGATATCAGGACACATGGACATTCGCCATTTTTAAACGAATGTGCTAGTATAAGAGCTTTAGAACTGGGTTTAATGTTATCTCAATCAAAACCCCCAGAGCATCTGCTGATAAACTACACACAAGATGAATCTCAACTGCATCAGATGATGGCTCCTTAAGCAGAAGCTTTCAAATCTGGATACCATGAGATGCATTTTAACGTAAATGCAACATTCAATTACAATGCCCTAATTGGAGATGGGAAAACAATGACAAATTATTATTTGACCATTTAATATTACATATGGATATATGAAGTAATCGTGGATTAAATAGGTTGTGCATGAAATACATGGTTTGACCAAATCTTACAACATACAGCTGGAAAGAAAGTGGTAAATCTAGTAGTCCTGTTGATCCAGTGATTTTTAGATGAGGAAGGATAATCCACTGTATTCCACATCAGTGAAACACACATGCCTTTAATGTGCATGTTTGAATAACACCCTGTTGCCACTTTGTGTCCCCATTTAGCTACAAACGTAATTAACTTAGACGGAAAAACCCCAACAATGTTAATACCATAGTAATCCCCAAGCCACACTAATCACCTGACCCCTGTGTAAACTAGAGCTTTGGGATTATAAAAAAAGAAATCCTCAGATAAGACTGGCATCCCATGTCTGTCCATTCCATCGCAAAGTACATTAGCAAAGACTACAGGACTATGGATCGTTGAAGTACAAGCCAGCCATGGGGCAAACACAGCAGACAGAGTACTCTGAAGAGATTGACGTCAAAGCGCTCCAGGATATGTATAAGAAATTTGTAATGGAGTGCCCCAGTGGTCTACTTTTTCTGCATGAGTTTAAGCGCTTCTTTGGTGTGGACCCAATAGGAGAGGCATCCGACTACGCGGAAAACATGTTTCGAGCTTTTGACAGAAATGGGGTAAGATAGAAAATGCTTTTATTGGCTGGCTCCAGGTACTGCATCATTACCAAAAATGTTCTAAATCTACTAGACCGTTGTTGTACCTATCTTTCAGGACAATACAATTGATTTCCTTGAGTTTGTGGCAGCACTAAATCTTGTCTTTCGGGGAGACCTTGAGCATAAACTGCGCTGGTCATTCAAGGTGTACGACAAAGACGGCAATGGCTATGTGGACAGGGAGGAACTACGCTCCATCATTGATGTAAGGATGCCCATGTTTAAATCAAAATGTAATATTTTTGAGGTGAAGAAAGTTATCCTGTAAAGCATTTTAGTTTTAAGTCCAAGATCTGTAATTCTCTGGTTCTATAATATATGCAGGTTTAATGTTAGAATGAGATGCATAGATATATCAGTCACGTGAACATATTACATTTATGCAATTGAATCACTATTTTAAATAGACCATTAATAATGATCAGGTAGTGAGTGTATCATTCATTATTTCTGACTTCTTCACACGTTTACATGAATTACAATATTTTCCTTTCTTTTTTCAATATAGAGCATATATAGGATAAAAAGAGGAGCAATGACAGAGAGCAATTCACAGCTCTCAGTAGAGGAGGCTGCGGATCGTCTATTACAGGCCGTTGACAGTGACGGAGACGGTGAGCATTTAGTCAAATCTGAAAATTTACGGTGCAGTGATCAGAAAAATGTTGCATCAGCAGATAATATGAATTCTGCTTTGATACTTTTTGTCCCACAGGTCAAATTAATATGGAGGAGTTCATTAGAGGTGCAGAGCAGGACCCCTGGGTGCTCAACATGTTGAAGTTGGACATGAACCCAGCTGGGTGGGTGCTGGAGCAGAGGAGGAGAAGTGCACACTTCTAAAATCTCGAAGTTCACACTTCTAAAATGTCGAAGTGCATAGACTTTTAAGTATCGACAAAGGAAGAACATGAACAGGCCTTAAATCAAACCCACAAACTACTTACTTAACTCACAGCTTCTTTTCTTATCTTGTAAATGGCAAATGATTATAATTTATACTTTTCTATTTTTGTTGTTTACATTTTCCTTTGTCTTGCTTTGAGCAAAAGATGATGTTACTCTGCCATAATCACTGTATGTGCATTGTGAATATTGAATAAAGCCCAATATGTAAAGTAGATTTGTATTGCCTGATTCCTTCATATGATTCATATGATTTTGTCACCTGTCATTTCTAGTTCCTAGATATAAATAACTATAACTTAAAATGAATGCTCAGCTCTTAAAAAGAATTGTTTTGCACTGTGCTGCTATGTAGAACCACATTATGCCCAGAAACACTATGTGGACATCCATCCAACCTTTGAGCAGTGCTACGTTTCACTCCCCCTCCCAAAATGGTTTATATTTTCATATAGATGTCAGCTACAAAGTATGCAGTAACGCCCACGTTTTACATCTATAGGCAAACTGCAGTACTGCCAATTATTTAAACCATGTTATACCTTGAGTCAAAAGTTATGATGTAAAATCAAGGTCAATACATATTAAATAATATAATCTAGTTTTCAGTGTAACTTTTATGTAGTAATCAGTGTTGACTAAAGCTATGTAAGAACAAACTAGTTGTAGATTAACATTTTACACATATTTCCCATTATTTTCCTTTGATCCATTGGTGGAATTTCATTCAACAGAAATAAACCTATGAAAGAATGTCATACTGTGTAAGACCTAACTAGAAAACACTCTACTGAGTATCCAATGAAGTACAAGAAAAGTTCTTCAGGGTTGTATTAGATGTACAATTAAAATAATAGTAGAAATTAAATCAGTTGGCATTAAACTAAATTACATTTGTTCATTGGAAAGATACTTTTATCCAAAGTGACGTACTACTTCAGGACAACACTAAAGCTTGGCTGTTCAATATGAGAAAGTCTAGGAGATTTAGCAAAGAAGTGAGCTGTGGACAGTGGGTTAAAGGTGTCGGTGCTCTCAGGAATAACTTGTTTTCAGATTTTTCATAGGGAGACATGCCCTGTCAAAAAGCCTTTGGTAGTTTTTTTTGTTCTACCCTTAGTTTTGTAGAACAATTCCAGATGATCAAGAGCTTTCATTTATACTGTACGTAGTGGTCCAGCCGGCAGGAAAAACACCTAAAGTCTGTATTATGAGCCTTCATTCCAGTTTAAAGTATGAGGCGTGCAAGTGACCCTGGGTTACTAAAGGATCAGGATTACTGACTCAAACTTAGCTGCCTGAAACCTCGGGTTAAAAATAAGCCTATGAATCAGTTATTACACTCAACTCTGCTCTCAACCCCTGAAGAGACCTTCAACAGCAGCCATGAAGTGGACACGGAATGGGTCATTCCAGGCATTGAAGACTGTAGGCTTAATTTAGTGAAGACTGCATCCATCCTAAATCAAAGGACATTAGGATATTTTACATTTGGTTTAAGGCAAAATTTGGATTAAGCATGGGTCAAAATCAACAAATACCTGCACAGGAAGAAGAGTTGGAGTTAAACAGCATCCAGGACCTCTACAAGTCCTTCATTATGGAGTGCCCCAGTGGATCTTTGTACCTGCACGAGTTCAAGAGGATGTTTGGAGTACACAATGGTACGCCTGAATCCGCATACATGGATAGCATCTTCCTAGCATTTGACATGAATCATGTGAGTTACAAAACTGATTCTGAAGTAAAATATTCTCTCTGAAATATATTTTTATCTGTCTGCAGACATTTTTCTGACCTAATTTAATCAAGTATATGTTATAATGAACAATGATAATCATGTTCCTGTGTTATCAGGACAACACAATGGACTTTATAGAATATGTGGCCGCACTTAATCTTGTTCTACGAGGAAGACTTGAAGACAAGCTGCGGTGGTCTTTCAAGGTGTTTGACAGCGATGACAACGGCCGTCTAGACAGACAAGAACTACACAAGATCGTAAAGGTGAAGTCTGTTGGTCTGTTTAAATTATTTTCATTATCTGCTGTAAAGTTCCACAAAATAATGTTATAATTTAGAGCTGTTAAAAATAATAAGAATTGAATTGAATCTGGGTTTTTAGGTGCAACATCCAGAAGCAATATCATAATTTACTGTTAATTATTCATGTGCGGGACTAACATGAAAGATTGAAAGATTGAGAGGTTGGTAAAGTGACCACATTGATTCTCTTGAGATGCATTATTGAAATGAAATTCCTGGATTTGTATTTCAGATAATCTACAAAATAAAGAAAGGCTCAGTGTCTGATCACGGAGGGACAAAAAACCTCACTGTCATGCAGGTTTGCGATCGTATCTTTCAAGAGGTCGATGTGAACAGTGATGGTAAGTTGACTGCATACCTGAAGCCGCAATATTCGCAAAAAAACATATTTCCTTTATATTTAAGAATAGACCAGTCAAAGCTATTCTGTTTGGGCTGCAGGTCAGATAACACTGGATGAGTTTGTCCAGGGGGCTCAGAGGAGTCCATGGCTGCAGGACTTCCTTCGTCTGGACATCAATCCCTGTGGATGGGTCCAGAGGTATATGTGTGACAGGAAACTCCTGAGTGCTAAGGATTCCTGAGGGAGCTCAGTATATTTGGATCAGCCTGCTCAATAGAAAGAACATGATTTAAACGTTTGGGAAAAACAGAAAGACTCACACCGGAAGTGAGTGAACAGACTTATTCTTGCCTTCTTTGTTGTAGTGTTATACAGCAATTATTGCCATTATTTTTGTTCTTTACATTTCTTTTAACTGGTGGCTAAGCGTTTTTTACACAACAAGCTCCTTATTCCAGTTATGTGAAACCTTATGTTTAGAGAGTAAGTGGGTGTGAATGGTTGTTTCTCACTGTATATCGGCCCTGTAATGGGCCGTCCAGTGTGTATCCTGCCTCTTGCTACAGCTCCACTCACAACTCGCAAAGAATAAGGCGTATGGATGGATGGATAAATAATGCAAAAAAGTATCATTTGTGAAGTTGTGATTTTTCCTTATACATTTCTTTATTTAATATATGTTTATTTATTATACAATATTGAAAGGATTAATATATCAGCGAGGAACTTTCTATATGAAGATCCTTAGCCCGGAATGTAGGTCCTCTTCTAAGCATTACTTTATTTGTTTTCATAATCACAAATCATTTTATAAATACCAAAAGCACCCTTAGTGTTCTTGTGAATATGACGGCTTTCAGATTATATCCAAGTTTTATAGCTCAGCTGTCACCTCTTCAAACTGTACTCTTTGTCACCACTCGGGGGAGCCATGCTACTTTTATGCTGCATGTTCAATCCTTCTATGTAACTCCACCCACTTTGTCACTTTTTTTCAGGAACAATTATTTAATAGAAGTGACTTTACAATATAAAATGTACGTGTATGATCCAAAACCTAAACATTGATTATGTAAATGCATTTGTACAAGGATTATGTGTTATGGTTTTTAAGTGTTCTTTGTCTTGAGTTGTTTGCAAAACATTGGAGGTCTCAAACATGATCCCACTTCCTTTTCTTTTTAACAGCATGACCCGGGATTATTAAATGATGTGAAGATGTTGGGTAAAGGAAGCGACGGCAGAATGTTGTTTATATTTGTTTTATTTTATTTATAATAATATATATACTTAGCTTCATTTTATAAAGTCATTATTGTGACAACAATTAATATTAGTATATAACTTACACTGAGCCTATCTCATATTGTCAGTCGCAAGCCCAGCCAAGCAATGTAATGAACACTCCCCCCGCTGTCCGCCGCGTTATCAGCACCACTCACTGCAAGCAGGGACGTTTCAAGAAACTCTGGGGGGCCCCAGGCAAACTCCCCCCCAAAACGAAGCTTTTGACAGCGCGCAAGTACCACGGGGCCCCATATAAGGGGGTTCCTGAACATTTCATTGCAGTGCCCCCTCATGGCAAGTCATTTCGGGTTGTCGTCGCTGTGGACCAATATAAACAGCCTTCTTTGGGCCCCCCTTCTAGCTTGCCCCCATTGTGACGCCCCTGACTGCAAGACAAGGTCTGAAGTTAAATTGCAACTTCGAAATGAAGTTATCGCATAACCCAGAAAGCTCCGTAAAGAAGAGGGGGAGAAGAGAAAAGAGTCACGACAATTGCCTACAGCTGTGGCGAACCCTGTGGATTTGGTAGCTGCTGCAGAGCGGAGCTTATCAACGCTCTAACCGATTAAGACTTACTTGAGGTCCACCATGGCCCTCAGTAATTAACACGAACTATGATGCAGTCACAGAAAGTCCGTGACAGAAAGTTGATGTTGCCGTAGATGACTGCCACAGAGAAGTCAAGGTGTGTTAAGTGTTGTACTTTTTGTCTTTCTTGCATCTTGTGTTGTGAGCCATTCCTAAAGATTTATTGAGATTTTCTTTGGAACTTTTATTTGATTTCTCCCGTCATTTTAGTTCTGGGGACATATTGTGCTTTTAATGCAACATCTTTTAGATTAGTTTTGCCAATAAAAAGCATGCTGTTTTTACAATCTATAAGGAGGCATGGTGAATGGACACACGGCCACACACATGACTGGACGCTTATAAAATCCAAAACACATTTGCCAAATCAACAACATTGCCTTTGCGTGCTTCCACGGGGCTCAGCCGAGTGGCCATTTTCCCCACAGTCCTCAAAGGCAGCAAAGTAAATCGCAGCATCGGCGGACTCCTCAGGTGCGTGTTGCCGGCCGCCTCGCGTCGAGAGCCTATGGATGATTGAGCGAGCACAGGGCGGCATGGCGGACAGGGAGGAAAAGAAAGGGAGCCCTCCGTCCTGCCGCGGCGTCCGGCTCAAGTCCCCGGCCAGCTTCAGGTAGGAGTCACCGGAGGCCTGGGTGTGTGGGGGAGCGACGAGCAGCTCTGAAGCTGATGATGATGGTGGTCATGGTGGTGCTGATGCTGAGGTTTGGCTCCTCTCAGCTTGGCGGATTGGAGTCGTATTGTGTTGCGCTCAGGCGTGTTGTGTGTGCGTGTTTGGGCGTGTCTGGTCCCGCAGGAAAACCATCATCTTCCAGCAGCGTCGCTCACAGATACAGTATATTCTGACATCTACACGGCCAGTATTCACTAGAATAGACTATTATAAGTGCTCCCCTTCGTCGTCAACACCATGAAGTACCCCGAAATCTTGTAGTATAGTAATATTCTTATCAGCAGAAATGTAACTTAGGTTTCAAACAAATGTAGTTTAATCATGGAGATTATTGTCTGGACACAGAAATAATGAACCTGTCAGTCCACTGAATGTCATTTTTTTCAATTGTTCATTCAGTCACTTTGGGCTCTGTAAGATTTTAATGTTGCCTATTTAAATAATATAGTAATTAAATCCTTGAAAAATAGATAAAGAGAAATAGAACCACACGTAAATAAGTCTGAGCTCTTAAGTGAGGTGTAAACATGCGCACACACACACACACACACACACACACACACACACACACATTGGTCCCGGAGGAGAAGCTGTGATTCTTCAGTTGCATTACTTAGTGGTTGGATGCCTGTGATCAATAGGTGTTAGACAGCAACACACACACACGCACGCACGCCCGCATACACAGAGTCACAGCCACAACCATCTTTCTAAAGCTTTTCATCTTTTGGCATCAGTGTTGTTTCAGCAGCATTTGAATCATTTGGCAGGACAAATAGATAAATCATTCAATAAAGAAAAGTCCATTGAGTCACACAGCATCAAACTGTCAGGTGGCGGGAGTTTTGGTTTAAAAGTTCCGCTTTTTTAAAACTGATCTGTGCTGATTAATGGTTGAATCGCTGGAGGCCAGATAGTCCACAAGCTCAGGTTTGGCCAAGGCCCAGCTCAGCAATACTGTATGTTGACATGTTTTACTCAGTCACCCTTCTTGCCTGTGGTCATATCCTCCACCTCTCCTCAACCTGCTGCTGTTTGAGAACAGACTGATTATCTGCCAATGTCCGTGAAGGTCTTTGTGTGTACATATTCCACTTACTTAAGACACAAGAGCTGAAAACGTGACACCATTTTGAGGCAACTAATATTTTTAAGACTCGTCAATAGGGACTTGTAAAGTTGTCATTTTTGTTTTTTGTTGAGCGCTAAACAGTTGTATACAACAGATCATCTGACAGACATCTAGTGTATTTAATAGAACAAAGAACCATATCAGATTTAACAAACACAATTTTGTAATTCAAAAGTAAACATACTGTTATTTACATAAACTGTTACATAAACAGGAACAGCTTAACTGAAATGTGTAAATTAAACAAACAAATTTGCATCGCACAATAGAATGGAAATGGGAATGTTAGTAGGACAATAATTTCATAAACATGGGTGCTAGTTGAACAGCAACTAGTAATTATTGCCCTAAAACATGCCTCATAGATATCGAAGCACATACATTTTCAAAGAGACATGCAGACATGATTATTTTTCTTTCAAATGTTAAAGCAAAAGATCAAACATCAGAGCATACCAGTAAATATCTATCAGTAAAATATCACAGCAAGCATCCACTTGTGCTGGGTGCAGCATCATACAGCAACCCCCATCGTACAGAAAATTGATCCCGGTGGACTTGGACCACATGACACAATCATTATTGACCACAGACTCAGGATGCCAACCCTGGACTCTGGCTGTGTATTTTGAATGGGAATTATTTCACTATAGCCACTAAAATCAAAAGAAGAAAATGATGCAGACTTTTTTTTAAATGTGTGCAGGTTAGTCAATAATCTAAAAGGAAGCAGAGAAGTAACCATCTATTCCACTTTCTTATTCTCCAAGTCCCTGATGCACACTCTTCCTCTCCTTTCATCTTTCCACTGTAGCTTCCGAACAGATTTGACTCTGCTGACATGATCTGCTCAGGCAGAAGGATTAAAAGGGTGGAATGTGGTAGGGGCTGGTAGTGGTGGGTGGAGAGAATAAAGTGAGTTTAAAAAGATTTTTGAAGTCTCCCCTATCTTTGGTTGAAAAGAAAAACCTGGTTCCATTTTTATTTCAACAAAATCACCCTGTTGAATCGGGGAGAATTGAGCTGATCTGAATTTTACCCACAGTTAGAAGCTGACAGAGTGGACTGTAATTGCTCTGGTTGCAGTTCCCCCCCACGCTGATAATTTACTGCTGTCGCCCCATTTTGCTGACAAGGCATGTTCCATCTGATGGCACCTCCCCTCTTTTACAGAGCTTATACACTAAGCTCTCTTTCGCTCGCTTTGCAGTGTGAAAATAATTATGAGTCAAACATGCAAATCAAAGATAAAACAGAAAGTCAGAAAAGCAGTGCAGTGAATGTGACTGTGATTATTCCTTGTGTTGATGGCCATGAACTTATCAAGCTCAACAACAGGACAAGAGAACAACCTGGAGAATGTTTGAGATGATTTGAAAAAAAGAAAAAACAATTCATCAGTAAGTATTTTCAGTTGAGGGTATGAAATATTTGAATGTGTCTTGTGTGGCTAGATTGCAACGAATGATCATTTTTCATCAACTGATTGTTTATCTATGTAAGGATATTGCTTTAAAAGAGATTTACTTTGTGAGAATAACCTCACAATTATATATGTTCTCAAAACAATCAAGTAAACAAGCAACAGCACCTCTCTTACAACCTTAGATACAGCAGGTAATTGCAGGGTTCATTTTATTTCTTGATGGGCAGTATGGGGATTAAACATTGCATACAATACTGGTACTCATAACGGTACTTCTGTATCTGTGTTTTTCATTTTCTTGTTGTTTCATCAGCCTGCAGAACTCTTTTTTATACTGTACAATGCAGTAGCGCACGTGTAGGGGGAGTGTGCAAAGCCCAGGGTCTGAAGACTTGCTGGTGTGTGTGTGTGTTTGTGTGTGTGTGTGTGTGTGAGCGCTCCTTAGTTCTGGCGAGTTGCCATGGCACTGCTGTATGGCCATGTTGTCCATATGGCTGCATTCTGGTAGCTCGGAGTGCAAAATAAAGCAAGGATTTAGTGTGACTTCTATCAAATGAAGCCTGCAATTTGGTTTTTCAAAGTACAACGTTTATTGTTACTTTTAAACGCGTGTGATATTGTAGATGAAATGTGTTTTCTCCCATTCAAAGATTCATTCATTGATTATTAATCACCAAAGGGTAGAGGTAACAAGATGACACAGCTGTCACATTGGTGTGTTATACAGCTGTTACAGTTTAAAGGTAGATACCTGTATCGTTAGCTTCCATGCTCATTTGCATCAGAAGAGGTGGTCACCTTTTTTCATATGGTGGATAAAAATAGCACAGTATATACAGCGTTTTTTCTGTCATGCTATAGATATGCTTCAACCTATGAGATGATGGTAGTAGGTTCTAAGGTCAGCACGGTTGACAAGGTTAACGTACTGTACAGTTCAATGCCTGTGGGTGTGAGCCCAATTCATCACACATGTTGAATGTGAGAGGAAGCACTAGATTAAGCGTGCAAAGACCAGCACATGTTACTTCCATTTGTAAAAGGTGGATTTGCCTTTTTAAAGAGGAAGACTGGAGATAAGGCAGCTGAAAGGAAAGATGGGAAAATTGGGCTCGGTGGATCTCATGAATAATTGAGCACAAGGGTGCTTTGTAGAGAGAAAGAGAGAGGAGAGAGAGAGGTGTGTCCTCCTTTGCTGATGTGTCTCTTGTTTGTCTGTCTGTGGCATTCTGCTAACAGCAGCAGTTCCCTGCAGTTGTGTAGTAAAGCTGATGCACCGGAGTAAACACCAGAGAGAGAGAGAGAGAGAGAGAGAGAGACAGGGAGAGGGGAGCAGCTTATGTAACCAATACTCATTTTTGGCAGATTCAACTCCTCTGCTTCAGGTATTTTCTCCCCCTATCTCTCCCTCTCTCTTCCCGATGAGCGGCGGCGGCAGCAGCAGCAGGGCTCTGTAACCATCGACCCGGACAAGCTGCACCCCTCCTCCCTCTCCTTTGGCTGGCTTCTTGCTCACTCCTCCCTCCTCCCCTCCGTCTTTCATTTGCTAGCCCCCTCTGCTCCTTCTCCTCTTCCTCCTCCTCCTCTACTCTCGGCTGTGGATGCCCTCCTCACTTACAGTATGGACTCGGGAGGGGAAGGAGGAGAGGGCTGGATGGAGGACCAGTGGGAGAAATGGTAGGCCGCCTCTCGCGTCTTTCTCTTCTTTTCCTTCTGATTTCTACCGACATGCAGCAACATTGCGATGACCTTGTGAATGTGTCGACTGCAAAGACGCCTTTCTTTCCTGCTGTGTGGCGTCTCGTTGCATTTTAAATCTCAGGCACAGGCATGCCCTTGAAAGAGAGCGAGTGCATTAGGCTGCGTCTGCGTTTGTGTGTACAGATGAGCAACAGAACGCATCTCAGTTTTAGTCGGTGCATGACAGATGTATCATGACAGCCATGCCAGTTAAGGAGAGGCTCCGTGTGTTTTCACTCAGCAGATAGCTGAGAGAGGTTTTATTATGCATGTGGGTGTAGTGAATCGGAGGGGGCAGTCCTGATCCCTGTCCCGTTCCTGTCCTTGCAGGTGGGCGAAGTTGATGAATGACAGCGTGCGGCCTTGTAACCTCTCAGTAGGAGCATAAATGCGTGAATAATCAGGAAGAGATTGGGCAAAAAGGCACATGCAAGTGTATCCACGCATCTGACAAATCTATCCCTGGGCTTATGTGTGCGGAGAGGAAGACGATGAATCGTAACACAACACACAAGCTCGTCCCGGGAAGCAATTTGGGTCCATAATTGGCAGCACAATTACATTTATTCCAATTTCCCTCATGATTTCTTAACGCAAGAGACATTTCCTAATCTGTCATCAACACAACCCTGAAATGGGAGAAAAGTATGTTTTTTTTGACAATACGTGGCTTTGTATGTGACATAATTCCAGAAAAAAACTCCAGATTACCACGTCTTTTCGGTGAAGATCTGTTCAAACCAAAATGATGACCAAGCTGAGGTCTATTTAATTTCAACCAAAATGACTTAAATACAGCACTGTTGGTATCAGGGTAAAAGCTGGATTCATAAAGAGAAGTGAGCTGATTGGGCCAATAACGGCCTGGGCGGCGCATCATGTTGTCCTTCACTAGCAGATCAGGGATCAGATGAGGCAGAAAAACTCCAATAGCCCACCCTCTCACCCCTTCACTGTCAGAATAACACGGGAATTTAGGCCAAGTCCTTCAAGAAACAAACCAAAACCTTACGCCTACAGTGCTGTTGCCCTTGGGTGTCATTTTCTAACATAGAATGAGGGTATGGGGAAGTGAATGTTTACACCTGCTTATTTTTCATTACAGCCACAACATTAAAACCATTAACTGGTGTTAGTCTTTTGGCAGTCAGTGTCAGTCAGTGAACTATTTTCTGAACCATTATTATGTACCCGTATTATGTAGTATTAATTAGTGGCCAATCTGTGTATTCAGATGAAGAAAATCTGAATTTTGTCACAGGATTATAGCCAAACAACTTTAGGCTTTTTTATGTTTGTAAAAGTCAGTGAAAGTTTAAGCTGTGCCAAAACCCTTCTAAACCCAGCTGTGGAACTAGTTTATTTTGCATTATTTAACCAATGCATTTTTCTAATTAAAAGAAAACATTGGAGCCATATGCGCATCTGGCCTGCCCTGGTACCTACCCATCTGATTCAGAAATGCTATCTACTTATAATGACTAAAACAAGATTAATATGACAATATGATTATTGTTACGGTTGATTGGGTGGGATTGGTTGTCATTGCTGACTTTCTTTTTATGTGAGCTATTTTCCATAACCTTTCTTACCAAGTAGTGTAGGCAAAGGTGTTTGCAAGAAGTCCTTGTCGACAGAGAGCAGAGCTGCAGTTGTGATTTTCCATAAACTGCATTATTGGAAGCAAAAAATAGCCGTTCCCCATGGTGGGTGGCTGGATACTCATCAGGGTCTTGTGAGGGAATGATGTCAGCCTGCTGGTACTACGGCTGCGTCTCGCTTTCAGTGATGATGACACAAGAGCTGTGTTACAGGGATCTCTGAACCTGGACAGCCCAGCCAGTCTGCTGTGTCAGCAGCCATTGATCACTGAGAGTGCTGTGAAAATATAAGAGTGATGATTGCAATATGTAGTTCAGGAATGCAATCCCAGAGAGGATGTTTGGGCCTCATTATGTTCTAAATTATTGATTACACCATCTTGTGTTGAAGTTTTTTTTTCTTAGAATAATTTGATGAATGCACATAGACATATTGCCTAGGGTTCAGGTGTTTCATTTCATCTCCATTCTCAGCTTTGCATCAGTAAACATCTATATACGAAATTTATGTTGTCCTCATAATTTGGACAAGGACATACCCGTTTTTCTTACGGGCATATGGACCCTGCTGTTGAGCTCCAAAAGAGTGCCTCTGTATGTATCACTTGATCTGCTGATTGCATTGATCTGTCAAATGTCTGAATGTCAGGAGTAAAACGTTGCATTACCTCAGTATTTAAAGTTTTGCTTCACCAAAACATTTAGCATTTCAAATGTAAGTAACTGGGAGCTTTATTTGAGCTCAACTCAACATTGTCAGCCTTGCATGTGGTCTGAGCCTTGATGGGAAGAAACGTAATTTGCACTGCATTATTCCCTCTGTTGGTTTTCTGAAGCGTCTGCATCCCTCCTTACCCACAATTCACTGCAGCAAAGGGGTGACCCTGTTTTGTCCTCTCCTGTCCTGGTTGGTACCATTCACTTGTGTCCATATAACTCCATCCATCCTCTCACTGTCCACGGCCTCTGTCCTCCCCTTTAAATTACAATCACAATGTCATTTCCCTGTCTACTTCTGTCCTCTCCTCTCCACCTGGGTTGGTAAAGACCTGGATTTCAGTCAAAATATTGACACTGTTTCTTTATCAAACATCAGTCTGTTGTTCAATAAATTGTATTTGTTGTGAAATGAGAAGTGATACCGTTTTAGTTATTGTAGGGGGTATTATCTCAGATATGTTGTTGCTTAGCAGGGTGTGAAATCCTTTTTATTGGTTGCCTGCAATATTGCAAGTTGTCAGAAGTTGCAATTTCTGCAATTTTGAAAAACTGCCTGCAGGTACCCATGTTAATGTTCCTGCCATACTACTGCCTTCTTTCTCTGAAGAAGCCTTTGGCATATCATACAGACATACAAAGCTTTCTGAGTCTTTAGAGTGCACTTTCAAAGGTGCATTATAGTGTGGACGCGGATAGAGACGGAGGGACGGTCTCCTCTCTGCTCTGACTGGTGCTGGGTCTGCTGCATGAGGCCACTGTGAAACTGACCTCCTGTTTGCGCTTTGGGACGGCGGAGGGGATAAAGGCAGCACCAACCGCTCGTTCAGGACAGTCACTGCACACCGATAAGTGCTTTTGCAGCACTAGGCAACCAACATCTCCTCTCACTCTGAGGCGGGGGGGGGGGGGTCAATGTCTCGAACCACATCGCAAACGGTCCTCCCCCGGAAATTCGATGCCGTTATCTTGTCTCTGATTGGCCAAAAATGTTATATTAATAAGATTGTGACGTGATGTTTTCAGAAACGTTGTTGGTCGTTGGTCAGTTTGAATAGGTGTTGGCAATTTAGCCGCTTACAATTGTCCATCATGATACTTAGGATTTCTTTTACTTGCAAAATTGTAAGTTCAAAACTTTTATTTATTTTTTAATTTTTTAGTAAAATTACAATTTTTACAAAAGTAAACAAAATACAACACTATTTTTTCAAATATACAAAAACAATAGTATAATGAAACGAGACAAAATACAGACAGTACCTACTCTAAGTACATATATACATAAACCCACAATAACCCACCCCACCCCGGCTCAGTCCGGCTGGTGGGCAAGAAAAAAAACAACTGTAGTGTGACAAATATCAGAGAACTAAGTGAGTTGTTCAGGGGAACTAGGGGGAGATTTTGAAAGTAGGTTACGAAGGGTCGCCATTTATCAAAGAATTGCTCAGTTGATCCTCTCAGTGTATATTTTCATTTTCCCTAGTTTCATAAAAAACTAGCCAGTAAGAAATTGAAGTCTTTAAGCCAGTAAGAATTAAGCAGATTTCCAGTGTAGCACAATGGTGCGTCTGGAAAGCAACAATGCAAAAGCTATAATATTTTTCTGTACAGAGCTCAATGGAACCGTCAGGAAACCCAAAAATGGCAATTTGCGGACATGAGGTAGAGTTAGGTAGAGTTTCTCGAGTTCAAATTAGATAGATTTGCATGTGCACGGAGGTGCCCTTTTAGAAAGTAAACCCTGGATGAAATCAAACCTAAATCGTTACTGATTTGCAACATTCACCACATTGAAATTCCATTTTTTTCCACTGGGTAATTGCTGTAAAACAATATCCTGAGTTACGTTACTCTGTGTCTCAGTAGATTGCTGGTTTCATAATCTGTTCTTTTTGATTTTCTTTCTCTTCTCTTCTTCTCATCTTCTTCCATTCAATCCATCAGCACTTCTCTCTCTCTCAACTTAGTGTCATCCTCCTGTTCCTCTCTCTAATAACATTGTCCTGTTCTGTCCGTCATGCCCAGGAGGCTGAAGGGTGAAGAGATAATATAATTACAGATGGGGAAAACTGAAGCTAATTGAATAATATGCTATAGACAACAAGGCACTACATTTCCCTGCTTGAAATGGAAGTGAAAGTAGAAATTAGGACATTATGTGTTCTACAGGACACTATGTGTTTTTAATATCAATATGGAAATTTAGAGGGCAAGTCCTGTGATGAATGGAAGCTGCTCAGGTGGAGTAGTACTGCCATTATGCAGAAGAGAGGGCATGTCAGTGACTTCAAAAGAAACTGGTCAGGTCAAATTCCTCAAATTAGAGAGAACCTTGTCATTTCTTTCATTCCTTTTGATTATAAAACATGCTGAGATACAGAGTGTTATTTTTGTTTATGGGAGATTTGGTACATGCCATTGTGAGAGTCCATTGCTCACCTTAGAGATATCAAGGACAAAGGAGAGAAAATACGAGGCTCCACACAGTCCTCAACCAAACAAAAACAGCACTCCTCTATTGCTGGAGGAGTGTGAGGCAATCAAACTGTCTTCCTCCCAGGACCCAGCCTACCGCAAGAGATCAGAACCAGTTTAACCACTTGCTTTTATATTGAATGAATTGATCACCTAATTCTGGACAGCTGTGTCTGGTGTCCAACCACCACTCCCCTCTCTCACCTGCAGCCGGCGCGCTTACCACACCCCACTGCCACAGCCATTAAAACAGAAAAATAAATATAAGTAGGGGGACGGGTCATTTTTAAATCTAGTTTGCCAATAGACAGAAAAAACAGCAGAAAAATAATCTTATCATTATGTGGTGCAACCTCAGATGTGTCTGCTACAGTTTCCAGTGTCTGCATGGTGACATCATTCTTAATAAATAAAAATAAAAAATAATAAAAGTATATGTGTGTAATATATGTGTAAATTGCAAAAATCTTACAAACATTGAATATTTTAAAGACCTTGGCAGACACAAAACAGGACCATGGTGTATTTAATTTCAGTTTCTAAAAAAGCAAAATACTATTTTTTATTAATGTGACATTCATAAAATAATTGAAATATATTTCTGTAGCAAATGTTTTGTTGATGGTTATGACCAGAGCTTGTGACTCAGGTTCATGTGAATCTTTGGCTTTGATTTTTGCTCGTAGCAGGACACAAAACCAGTCAATGAGAGATTTTGAGATGTGCTGTGACTGTGGATGAGTAATGAAGGATTAACATAGATTTTTTTTCTTCACCCTCCTCTCCCTTTTCCCCATAATTCTGTTCAACCAGGTTGACCCATGATATCAGCCTGGATGAGTTTGAAGATGACGACCTGTCAGAGATTACAGAGATTACAGACGAGTGCGGGCTGAGCCTCAACTGCAATGGCCCAGATATAAAGGTAAGCAGCCTCCAAAGCCTGCTGGGTCTCACCAACAAAGTTCCTAACTTTACAAGGAGCTCTTATTCTTTTAAAGCAGTTCAGAGTGAAGACTGATGCATCAGCAGTGCTTTAGTAATGACTTCCCAATTATGCTTGTTGATTTTACACAATTACAGCATCAGCATATTATTTTACACCTCCGATTACTCAAACCACCAAGTGATGTCCGTGGGGATGTCCCAGGATAAATCCTTAAGATCAGTATCAGGGCCAGTGATAGGCATTTTACATCTGCTGCCGTAAATGAAACGAGAGCACAACTTACAGGACATGCATCACAGGTACACGCTATATTACTCCACAGAATAGAGATCTGTAGCGTTGAAATAATTAAAATTGCATGATACAAAACATTTCACAAGTTTAGTTTCATTTCAAGACACCAAATTGCCCATATGTGTGAATGTGAGCGTGACTGGTGGTTTGTCTCTGTATATTGTAAGTTGTCTTTGCCAAAGAATAAATTAAAACTGTAATGCTCATTCTTATGTGTAGGACATGGTGCATTCATTCAATGTCGTCTGAGCTTAGAAAAGCGGACTTTCATCTCAAAGGCATTTTGTCCTGAGCAACATCTGCATTCAGCTTCCTGCCAGTACAGGACAGAGGCCAGATGTATAATTTGAAGGGCAGAAAGTGACAAGAAGGCTCTAAAAATCATTGAAACTCAATCTAAATAATTATCAAACTAAATCATTCACTCTTAGCTGATTACCATTCCTTAAGGATACATTTCCTGTGTGTGTGCATTTAAAAAAAAAACTTTTATTGGCACTGAAATGAGCTGAACCATCTGGAACTGGAGCAAATAAGAAATGCAACTGGGAGAAAGGGAGAGAAGTGGGGTGCTACAGAGTTAGAAAATACACGGAAAGGATATTAATCATTCTGTCAGATCTCTATGGCTCTGGTTAGGGAAACCTCCAACAATTCTTCCATTCAGCTTTGCTACCGTAACCAAGGCAACAAGATGGTTAAAGAGCCTTTTTCACTGTCAATGCAATTGTATGAGAGATTACCCTTTGTCGTTGGTGGTATTTGATTGTTTTAGTGATATTCAGAGATGGGGAAAGTGCTGCAACAGAGAAGCTAAAATATTTGAGACCCTTGACTCACTCTTTTGAAGGGGCCGCCTAGTGCCCAGAGTTCTGGCTCACTCTGGCACATTGGTTGTTCCACAGCAAACCCTATATGTCATTCCCAACGTATTGTCAATGTCAGTGCGAGCCAAACAGTGAGGAAGCTGCTCCTTATGTGGATGCAGAGAGAGTAGATGTTTCGTTATGGGGGTTAATTTTTGCACTTTTGTTGTGAAACAGCAGGCTCTGCTGGTTTGTCTCTATAATGTTTGCTTTGTTCTTCTTTATTTCTCTGTTGTTAGCATTTGAAGTACATTACCAGTTTTACAAGTGATGAGTGATTAGTAAAATCATCAAACCATAAAAAAGTGACAATCCCTACAAGAGACGCAGTGATACTATAAACCATAAATAAGAGTTGGACCAAAGGTATCATATCAGGATGTAGCAAGATGTTTACTGAGGTGCACTCTTCCTCAAGCCAGAAACAAATATATTGTATATCATTTGTAAAAGACAGGTATGAAGTCTTATAGGTTGTGTTACATTTAAATTAAACTATTAAAAAGGAAATGAAGGAGGTGGCCTGTTGCTTCGAACTGAAACATTATGAACTTCCAAACCAGGTCATAATTATATTATTACATGATTATGATACTAACAACACTTGACTGTACAGATGAGACTAAAAAGTGTTTATTTTTTTTTTCATTTCATTTATTGTTTTTATCCTTTGCTTACCGCTTTTATCATTGTTCAAAAAGTGAAAACTATATATGAAACATAATTTAAAACTTTATTTCTTAGTGTGAATGTGATTACATTTCACGGTATATAATCTCTTACTAACTTACGTTTAACATTACAAATTTGGCATTGCTATTCTGATGATCGAGTGGGTTCTTGGTTCTTTCACGAAACAACACTGCACACTGACCTACAAAGAGAGGAGGTGGACGCTGTCTGTGGTGAGATGATCATGCAATGGTTTTTAAAGCCTTTAAAAAAAAGCAGCAGCCACAGAGACAACTTTTACTGTTACTATACTGTTGGGATACTGGAGCTGTAAAAACAACCCACCGATAAAGAGATAGAGCAGGGAACCCCTACTATAGATACTTTTGTGTGTCATATTAAACTGGGCCTAGGGCCATGTATAAACGAAGCTACCCTGTTATTGTGCATTCAATACTAAGCTATTCAATGAATACACTGGTTCAGATATTCATGCTTGATTGCAAACAATATATAAAGAATTGTGCGACCCCCCTGCAGCATCTCCGTTGACCCCCTAGGGGTCACCGACCCCCTTTTGAAGACATCTGGTTTAAATGCAGATGTTTTACCTCTTCATTTATATGTATTCTCGGAAGCTCTCTAAAGCTGCTGATCATAAATACATTTTAAAAATTGCACAATGCTTCAGTCCCAGAATACAGTAACATTGATTGGAAGACTCATAAGCTTCATAAGCATTCAATCCAGCTCCAGATGGTGGAGCTTGTTGCGAAAGAACAAGCACAACAAACTATTTCAGTGTCTTTTTAAAAAATAATTACGAATTATGAATAATGTAGCCAGTCTGAGCCAATAAATCAGGTGAAACTCTGTGTTAGCTTCCTGTTCAGCATGAAGTTGAAGAAAATGAGAATGTGCGGCAAAGAATCAGATATTTGTCACATTGATTGGTGGAGACCAAACAAGAGCCAAAAACAGAGCAATCATTGGAATTAAGTGGACGAAAACCTGTTCCCTACAGGATCTACCTTGGCTTTTGTTTGCTGGTTGTGTCAATTGCTTGTAAACTTCTTTGTCTGGAAAATGTATGATATTCATACACATTTCTTTTACTATCAAATTACTCAAACATGGACAACAGAGATGCGGTTCAGTGTATAAATTAGTTGGACTATACCAACTGTTCTGCTTCTCTCTAGGATCAGAGCAGCTCTCTTCACTATATATAAAAGTGTGCAGTGGTGGATGGAGACAAACACCGTGTCTGTCTATGTTTAAAAATGCATGAGGAGGCCACGCAGCAGCACAACATCAGGGGAGAAAGGAAGGATGAACTGTGACTGTCACTTTTTTCGCAAGAACCCTCACTCACTGCATTTTCAGTCAAAGAGTGGTGACCTCACTAGTGAGGTCATTATCCCTAAGGAGTTTCAGGATGTATTTTGTTGCATTAATAATGGAGTCACACACACCAGACAGGCGTGGTGCTTGTCTGAGTGGGGGGCAGCCACACCCCTTATATATACTGTTAGTGTGTGTGTAGGTGTGTGTGTGGGTGTGTGGGTGTGTGTATGTATTTATATATATATATATATATATATTTTTTTTTTTTGTATTGTTATTAATTTTATTATTTATTTAAGTACTGCTATATGAACAAAAGTGAAATAACACTTACAAAAATAAGTTGTTTTTTAACAGCAGTATTCCCCCTATACACAGTAGCAGCTAAAAAAAAAATGGTACATTTCAATCTAAACATTAATTAATGTAATCCCAAAAAGCAGCACATACTGAGCATTAACATTTATAATTAGTATTTTTTTCTGAACTGGTACCATAAATATTTTCCTTTTATCAAGGAGCAGCATAAACAGTCTATGTTCAATAACAATTGTCCCTGTTAGAGTGAGGTGAAGTGGTCAGAGCTGGGATTTACTGTGCAGGGGACTCTGTAGTCTGTGAAGTCCATGTGGACTGGATTTCCATTTGAGAATCTCATCAAAAAAAAACAAAAAAACAATTTATTTGATGCAGGTTATACAATGACAAAATATATATATATATATATTTATTCAGTTATTCTCCGCTCTATCTAACCCACACTGAGTCTTCCTCCTGTTCATGTGAGTGCTACGTCAGCCTTAGGCCTCGCCCCTAAATGCTCTTATTGGTTGAGAAGCATTATGAGGCCCACTCCAAACTAATACTGATCAACATCGCGCCCCTCCTGTGACCCATGGTCTGTCTGTATGTGTGCTCAGAGCCAGGGAGAGAGACGGCCTTAAAAAATAAATAAATAAAAAGTAGTTAACGCGCATATATAATATCCTATATATTGTATAAAAGATTAAAAAATGGTTATACAAATTTTTTTTAAAGGTTAGTGAAATATCTATATGTATGCATATGGCAATGGCAAACGGTGACAAACGGTGTGTTCCAACCACTTTGTCACCTTGAAAGTGAACAAGGCAGAGACATATATACGTCATGAGATAGACATAGAGAGAGAGAGAGAGAGAGAGAGAGAGAGAGAGGGTCTAGAAAAACAGGAGGAGAAAGAGGTTTATTTCCATGGCAACAGTGTTTCTCTCACCTACTGCACATGTCAGAGCTGAAAATGCATGCAACACACACACACACACACACACTGCCCCCATGGAAACTGCTCACGTCATCTCATCCACACATGGTGAATGCAGAGAGGAAACCTGCTCATTGCCATACACAGGATGTTTACTCATATTCCGCTGTGTACACATATCCCTGCATCATACTTTGTATTCACTGGGACAACAACATGTTCAAACTAAAATTGTAGCAAACAATCATTCACCACTGCTCATTACTTAAGGGAACTGCAATATTCACGCATTTTATCTATCTGCCTTCAGAGTATATCTTCCCTGTGTCTGTTTGGGTTTTCTCCATATACTCAGCTTCATAGTTTT